>PVKM010000044.1:13332-172300 GCA_004027735.1 Carollia perspicillata
ACAACTCACACAGTCCTTTCTTCTCCCTCTGCCCCAATATGGGGTACTGTATCTCAGGAAAAGTAGAAGTCTGTGATTCAAGCTCCTGGCACCATCAGCTGTGTTGCTTGCCAGGATCTCCAATTAATCCAAAGTCATGTGGCACTGTAACAAGGTGCAGCCAAGAGGGGGCCCCCAAATAAGGATTTGGAATAAGGTCCAGAACTCAAGGTGTCCAGGAAATATTAGAAAGACATATAGGATTTCCTCACCCCTTCCCCCACAGGTGTGAGTTGGGGGGAGGGGCAAATGGAGCAGGGCCATTGAGAGCTGTTTTGTACAGCCACAGCTTTGCAGCTAACCTCTGGCATGGTCATTTAACATATTTATAACGTTTAACTGGTTGCATAGATATGTTAAATAGCTGTGGCCATGCTCTGAACCAGGGGGATGTAAGTGACTTCCCTCACAAGATGTAACTGGGAGGCAGGTCCACCACCGAGTTACAGTGCCTACATGAAAGTTTAGAGATTATTGGCTCCACGACATGGGGCCACACCTGCCCAGACTCACTATGGAAGCCTAGTAAAGCTGGAAGGATATGGGAGTACTGGCAAGTAGAGCCGATCGTGGGAGGAGTTGGAAATGGGGCTGCAGAGGAAGATTGATGTGGGGATTTAAATGCAAATGTGGCAGCCATTGAGGAGAGAACCACGTGCAGCTTTGGTAGGGGAGGGGACCACACAGCTGTAGCAGTGCAGAGAGAGAGCTATGCACTTCTGGCAGAGTGGGGACCCCCATAGCCATGTGAGAGAGAGACACACACACTTTTGGCCAGGGTGGTGATACCTGCAACTTTGGCAGAAGAGGACCATGTGGCTTTGGGGTGCTCAATTTGGCCTCATGGCCTGGGAATCAGGAGAGACTTTGCCTGGAAAAAGTGTGAAAGAACTCTTGCCAGTAGGCCATGAGAAGGTGCCACACGGCTTTGGATTAACTAGAGATCCTGCCTGGATGGCAACACAGCTGATGGTGCCAGCAGCCTGAAACACAGACATGTGCTTCTTTTCCAGAATTACGGTACCCCGAATTAGGGTGGGGGGGAGAAGGAAGCACTGTGGGTGTCTGTGGGTATCCAAAAGGACTTTGATGTTTTGGTGAGGATGTTGGGTCACTATTTTAAGTCTGTATAGCCTTAAATAAATATTTCCTTTCCTTTTCGCAAATCTCTGGCATTGAGAGATGTCTTTTCTGTCTGGCAGCGGACATAATGAACCTGTGTGTGTCTGTTCTATAACAGGTTTTGGCCTCCCTGGGTGGGCCAATAATTGCCCCCTCTGGACCTCTTTTCTGTAACAGCACCTCCTCATGGCCCCATAACAAGAGTCCCTTCATATCTTTTCTTCCAAGCAAAGTATCTTCTGCTTCCTAAGCCATGTGGCAAAAGGGAGCTCCCCAAAGCCATGGGGTTCCCCACCCTGGCCAAAGCCGAGTGGTTCTCTCCTGGAAAAGCTGGGGGGGCGGTCTCCACTCTGCCAAAATTGCATGGTTCTTTTCTCAATGGCTGCTGCATCTGCATTTAAATCCCTGTGCCAGTCTTCCTCTGTAGCCCCATTTCCTACTCCTCCCACAATCAACTACACTTGCCAGCACTCCCGTATCCTTCCAGCTTTACTAGGCTTCCATAGTGAGTATGGGCAGGCATGGCCCCATCGCATGGAACCAATCATCTCCAAGCTCTCATGCAGGCACTTTAACTTGGTGGACCTGCCTCCCAGTCTTGGGAAAAGTCACTTCCATCTCCCTGGCTCAAAGCGTGGCCACAGCTATTTAACATATCTATGAAACCAGTTAAAGGCTATAGATATGTTAAATGACCATGCCAGACTGTTTTGCGAAGCTGTTGCTATGCAAAACAGTTCTCAATGACCCTGCTCCATGTGTCCCTTCCCCCAACTCACACCTGTGGGGGTGGGGGGAGGACATCCTATATATCTTTCTAATATTTCCTGGACACCTTGAGTTCTGGACTTCATTCCAAATCCTTATTTGGGGGCCCCATCTTGGCTGCACCCTGTTACATTCCCACCAGCAGTCCCCCCTCTTAGTTCATACATATAAGTCCAGTGGTCATACATATAAGTTCTTTAGCTTCTCCATTTCCTATACTATTCTTAACTTCCCCCTGTGTATTTTGTATCTACCATTTATACTTCTTATTCCCTGTACCTTTTCCCCCATTCTCCCCCTCCCCATGGATAACCATCCATGTGATCTCCATTTCTATGATTCTGTTCCTGTTCTAGTTGTTTGCTTTGTTTTTTAAGGTTTTATTGTTGACAGTGTGAGTTTTCATTTTACTGTTCATATTTTTGATCAACTTCTTTTTCTTAGATAAAGCCCTTATTATATGAAACGTTAAAGGGATTTAACTCAATAAAACTTAAAGGAAAATACCTAGTCCATGCTTTAGGTAGATATTTTCTTCTCTCTTTCTTGTTGGACATGATAAAAAAAGGCTGTAGCCCTTATTTCAATTGGTAATCATTTTGCTACACAGAGGATAACCAGCCTTAACTAGAAGCAACTATGGAAGACTTAGCAGAGAGCTACAATAAATTAGAGTGTTTCATAATAATAACTGAGATACTGATTTTTATTATATCTAGAGTATGCCATAATTTGGAACCTTCAGTTTTGAGCTAATAAATTCCCTTATTACTTGAGCTATTTTGAGTTAAGTATCTGACAACATGAAAGAAATTCAGTATAACATTATTATCTAGTGAAATAAAATGAAGTTGTAAAAGTAAGCAGAGAAATGTTGTGGGCCTTATTTCCTCTGGCAATACACACTAAGTTAAGGGCTTCCATACAAAAAAGAGTCCTTCCACCAAACAAGTAAACAATAAGGGACAGAAAGACAAAGCATGGCTATGACACTCAGAACTTTACTCTTACAAACACCATATATCAGTCCATTTAGGACCTATAAGTTGGAGTCAGTGTTTATTATGGCTTGACTTGCCCCATTTTATCTATATACGTTCCACATCAGAGATAAGTCATATTTTTTGTAAGAGGTGAGCAAATGCCTTGAGTATACTAGGGAATATGGAAAATAATGTTGAAGGGGTCAGAGTCAATTCCTAAAGATATTATATATATATCAATATATATCCACATATATATATATATATATATATATATATATATATATATATATATATATATATATATATATATATCAGATCTAGGAGATCCAAACTTTCTAATCACATGAAGAATAGATCAAGTAAAATAAAAAAACAAAGTTTAGAAGAAAACTTTGAGATAAAAATGGTCAATATAATACAAACTAAATGAGGCAAGTAAGACATTTCCTGTTTGAAATTTTTTAAGTTTAAAGTTTATAGGCAAGTTTTATGAACATTTAGCTATGTAAAACATTGCTCTATTTACATTAAAATTGTGTCAGGGGAAGGGGAGAAATAAAAAATACTGTTGCATACTTTGCTTTGAAAATAAAAATATAGGTACAGCTTCTAAACATAAAGGTAAATTTAAAAGATGATTAATTTGTTCCAAAAATCTGAATAAAAAAGCAAATAAAAATATAATAAATAAAACAAAGTAAACAGCATGAAAACATGATAATATTAAAGCAAAAGGAGCAAATATAAATGATAAAGTGTTGGGAACTGCTCTGCTTGATTTCAGAAGCTGTAACCCTGCATGGCTAAGGCTGACTAAAAGACTTTGGGACTAGAAGCCACTAAGGAGACAAAGCTTATCTTCCCTGCAGGGGTGCCACCTCTGCCAGTTTTACTTCACCCAGCTTGGCCTCATGCAGATGACTGGTTAGCCCATGACTGGTAAGATTCCTCAAGGGAGGGATGACCTAAGACAGGCATGGTCACAAAGGGGCCATCAGGGAAGGACTTGGGGGACTATAGAAAATGGGGGTGATGACCCTCAACTGTTGGCTTCTATGGAGACTGAGTCCTCATTCTATCTGTAAAAAGTCTCCTAATCTCTTGGCTGCCCACATCCCTCACCTGACTTAAGTCTGAAACAATGCCTGAGGTGGGTGTGGCCTGGTATGAGAAAAATCAGGTTTCTGGGGCAATCAGGCCTAAGAAAATAATGCATAAAATCCTATAAAACCCACTTTCCTAAGAATGCCCTCAATTTAAATGATAAGGGACCAAACATAAAATGTGTTTGTTTCCCAAAGTTTTATGGCCCTTTCTCTTATCTGATCCTGACCCAGAATAAGCCCTCAGAGTTCTTAAAATGTTATCTATTGTCTGATCATTATTGCCTGATAATGATGAATGAGCTTTAGACCCTGTATTCCTATGCAAATTAAACCCAATAAAAACCAATTGAGGAACAGGCTCAAGGCCCTTCTCCTTTGAGAGATCAGCTACCTTTCCTCCCCAAGCACATCGCATCTTGGTAGAATTACTCTCATCCGTAATGGGCAGGGGGCTCTACTGGACAAAGCTGCCCCACAATAAAGCATATATAAATGAGTTAATTCCCCAAATAAGAATTTCAGACTGAATCTACAAAAGGAAAACAACTATTTGCAAGTTAGGAGTAACATCTAAAATTAAGTACCTTGAAAGTTAAAAATGTTTTTAAATGTGCAAAAATATAACACAAAAGGAAATAAACATGCATATAGGTGACTCTTAATAATCAAAGTAGAATTCAATAAATAAAGCAGAGTCATTTTACATTGATAGAATAGCATGTGACCAATGAAAATAAGAGATATGGGCCTTTATATAGTGATAAATATTTTGGCCAGGTACTCAGCTACCATTTTCACTTATATTAGCTAATTTAATATTTGGAGAAACAGCATGTAGTAGACATAATTATTATTCTCATTTTATAGATGAAACAGCTGAGCACAGAGAAGTTCAGTAACTTGTTTAAGGTGCCCACTGTTAAAGACCTAACTTGGATTTAGACCCTGGTCTTTAAAACTTGAGAACCTTAAGACACTGCATTAGTATATCTAAAAGGTTAATTCTTGCATTACCTGAATTGGAATGCTTGCTAAAAATGCAAACTCCTGGCAACACCTCAGATATATTCTAGGGCTCTGAAATTTGCATTTTAACAAATATTCCAGTTCATTCTTATGCATGGTAAAATTTGAGAACCACTATACTACATGTGCTGCCTCCAAGAAAATGAGAGACACAGTTGAGGTAGAAATCTTTATTCTGCCTTTTCTATCTTAGATTAAATAGAAAAGACAACAAGTGATTTAAATATTAATAAGGCTGTCAGAACAAACTTAAAATACTACAGAGAATCTATATTACTTTCAAACATTCTATTTACATATATATAACTGACCACACAGTAAATTCTAAAAGAAAACAAATTTTAAAAAGTGGATGTAATAAAGGTCATGTGTTGATCACAATTTATTAAAACTAAAATGTAACAATAATTTAACTTTTTATTGCTTTTTTAGTAGAGAGGAAGGAAGAGAGAGAGAGAAATATTGATTGGTTGCTTTCCATAAGCACCCTGACCAGGGATTAAACCCACAGCCTAGGTATGTGCCCTGCCTGGGAATTGAAACCACAGTCTTCTGGTTATGGGATGACACTTTAACCAACTGAGCTACACCAGCCAGGGCTAATGGTAATTTAAAGAATAAGACACAACTAGCTAAAATTTTAAAAACCATTTCCCTAAATAGTTATTTAATCAACTAAGAAAGCCTATAGCTGTAATTATAGAACTACACTGAGGATAATATATATATTAAATATATATAATATATTTATATTATTTATATATAAATTTGTGAGCCTACCCACCAAAATGTCTAAAATGGTAAAGAAAATAAATGCTGATAGGAACTTTCACTCAGTGGTGGGAATGAAATGGATAAAATCACCTCAGAAAATGGTTAGGCAGTATCTATTTAAGCTAACAATATGCATACCTTATGGCACAGCAACAAACAAGTACTCATAGGCTCATCCACCCCCAAATGGAAACTCCCTAAATACCCAGTGGAGCATGAATAAGAAAATTGTGGTATATTCACCACAATTGAATAGTCTAAGTAGGAGAATGAACAATTTACAAACATGAAACAATATAGATGAATCTTATAAATGTAATGTTGCATGAAAGAAAACCAGATACAAATGCATATATTCTATATAATCTCATTTGCATAATGTACAAAACATTCTAAAGTAATCTATGCTATTTATAAGTCAGGATAGAGATTACTTTGATGGTAGTAACTAGAAGTATTTGAGGGGGCTTCTTGAGTGCTGGTAATATTTCTTGATCTGGAAGCTGATGATGTAAGTGTGTTTATAAATAGAGAACCATTTCATAATTGATACAGCAGGGATGGAGGATGGGGGACAGAGGGACAAGGTCATATCTATATTTCTGAAATCGCTGTAATATCTCTCTAAAATCAGAATGGAATGTAGAAAACGAGAAAGAAATTTTTTATGTAGATATTGTAATTATTCTATCCAGAGAAGATGGTGACATGAACCCAGACAGGATTGATGAAGATGAAGAGAGTGTGCCCAAGCAAAATTGTTAGGTGTTCACCAAATATTCATTGAAAAAATGAATATGATTATCTCAAAAGGTGTTCCCCTAAAACATTTCATTGAATAATTCCATTTCTAGAGAATTATCTTAAGTTTAATTAGATTTATTTACAAAGATTTATGTAGAAGATATTATTAAACAGTGCTGAATTAGGTTTTTCAAAATATTAAAAATAACCTACAGGTCTAATAGTAGAGAAATGGTTAAATAAGTTACAATAGAGTCCTCAAGTTAAATATTATTTAACATTTTAAAAAATCATGTTTAAAACAACATTTAATGACATAGAGAAACTCTTAAAATATAAGAAGAAGGAAAGCAAGATATAATTTTGTGTGTTCCCAATAAAGAAAAAATATTTTTGAATATACATGAAAACACTTGTGTGGTAGGCACAATAATGCCCTTATTCCCAAAACCTGTGAAAAGTTACCTTACATGCAAAAGGAACTTTGCACATGTAGTTATCTTTAAGGACCTTTATGTGAGGATAGTGGACTCCATCTCACCACATGGGTCCTTAGAAGCACAGAATCTTTCCTGCAGTGTATAAGAGAAGATATCTATGAAAGAAAAGCACAAAGAGATGCAGCTTTGCTTCTAAGGTGGATGAATGAAGCCATTAACCAAGAATGTGGGTGGGCTCTAGAAGCTTGAAAAGGAAAGAAATTAAATTCTCTCTTGGAGATTCCAAAAAGGAATGCAGCCCTACCAACACCTTGATTTTAGCCCTGTAAGACTTGCATTGAACTTCTGACCAACAGAACTGTAAGATAGTAAGTTTGTGTTGTTTTAGGCCACTAAATTTGTGGTAATTTGTTGGGACCTCAAATAAAAAATACCACAATTTGGAAGAAAATAACAAGAAAACTGTAATTAATGTGATTTTTTCCAAGTAGAGGGATTACAGGTAATTCTTACTATCATGGTAATATTTTTTTCTGTAGTTTCTAATTCACCTATAATGGAAGTGTTACAGAATGGATCCAGGGGTCACTGGATCTCTCTGTCACTGTGGATTCTTTGCTCATCACCAGGGAATTGGAATTATGGCTCTCAATATCAGAGTTTGGTGAAAAGGAAAGGAACTATTTATTTAAAAGTTATACAGGTTTAGAATAATGACTTTATGTCTTCATTAAAATCCCAAAGTCCCTTAAAACAACCACAGACATACATAGTACTCCTTCCCCCCTTTGCCCAATCAAACCAGTCAAGGGTACAGTATCTCAGGAAAAAATAGAAATCCATGGCTCAGCTAGCTCCTGGTCCTTCCCAGTAATCCATGCTCACCTGGCAGGCCTCCCGCAGTCCCCAGCACCATCAACTGTGTCTCTGGGATCTCCAGTTCTTAATCCAAACCCACATGGCACCTTCTCATGGCCCAACATAGAGAGTCCTTTCACCCCTTTCCTTACTGCAATGTCTCGCCTGCATTCTTCCAATCCACTAAGAGAGAGTTCTGCATGGATGCTACATCTTGCTTTCCAAGCCTTGTGGTAAAGATATCCCCAAAACCATGTATTTAGAACCTCAAGACCACAGGGTAAGTCCCGCATGGCTGCTTGTACCTTGGTTTTAAATCCAGGTGTGAATTTTCCTCTGCAACCTCATTTCTGATTCCTCCCACAATTGCCCACACCTGCCAGCACTCCTGTATTTTTCCAGCCTTTCTGGAATGCCATAGTTAGTCTGGGCAGGCATGTTTCTGTGGCATGGAGCAAACCACCTCTAAGCTCTCACACAAGCACTGTAACCAGGGGGAGCTGCCTCCCAGTTACATCATAGGTTGAAGTCACTCCCATCTTCCTGGCTCAAAGCATGTCCACAGCTACTTAACATATTTATGAAGCTAGCCAGCTGTTATAGATATGTAAAATATCAGGCATATTGGGTATGAAGCTGGCCAACTATCGATATGCAAAATAACTCTCAATGGCCCTGCTCCATATGTCCCATCACCCAGTCCAGGCTTGTAGGGGTGGGAATATCCTATATTTTTATATTTCCTGGACACCCCTAGTTCTGGACCCCTTTTCAAATCCTTCATTTGGGGGCCCCTGCCTGCACCCCATTACAGAAGGAAGGGGAGACAGAGAATATTGCTAGTCTTCTGTAATTCCATGTAGAAAACTTGATGAACATTTGGTTATTCCCTTAAGATTTCTTGAAGTGGAATTACTGAGTCAAAGGCTACAAATATTTTTAAGGGCAGTGAAATTCAATGCAAGTTCCCTTCGGAAAGGTTGTACAAATTTCTACTCCTACCCAATATTTCTCTTCACTAAAATGTTTGGTGAATTAGTTATGGTATGTCTCTTTGATGCACTTTAAGAACTCCATTTAGAGGCCCTGGCTGGTATAGCTCAGTGGATTGAGTGCGGGCCTGTGAAGCAAAGGGTCATGGTTCAATTCCCAGTCAGGGCACATGCCTGGGTTGCAGGCCAGTTCCAAGCAGGGGACACACAAGAGGCAACCATACATTGATATTTTCTCTCCTTAACCCTTCCCTTCTAAAGATAAATAAATACAATCTTTAAAAAAAAGAACCCCAATGTAGACAAATTTAACAACACAAAAATATAGAGCCACGAAAAAGGAAGCAAAACCGAAATACAAGTCAAATACTCAATTTTCATGTTACCTTGTAACATACATACATGGAACTATTTCACCCTACACAGCATTCTAAGGATTGATTCTTAAGCCACTCAATGTTAAGACTCCAGTTTAATATTACAAATATTCTCACTACTCTGTCGAAATCCAGAAGGGCCAGTTGCTTCTTCAAGTTTACGAAATAGTCTCTTCCTGGAACATCCTGAATTGCCCATCCTTTCCAAAAGACAATACTTTGGAATATAACCTCCCTTCTAGCCTTTTCTTCTTTCCTTCTTTTTTTCTGATATCTTACCTCTCTCCTGGAGATTCTCTCTGCAGCAGCCTTTTTACCAGAGTCTGTAGTGGTTGGGATGAGGGTGGTTGTTGGGGTGGGGGATGAGGTGGCAGTCTCACCATTCTTCACCTGACTCCAATCAAGACACTCAGGCTAACAAATAACTTTGAGGTGTAGATTTAAGAAAAAAAGTTGAAATAGAAACAAAATATATGTGATTCTCATTTGCTGTCCTGTGTTATAAAAACAATCATAAAATGAATTAAAATTTCCCTAGGAATAATTATTATTGGAGTTCAGTAACTTCATTAAGAAATCAATAGCAAAAAAGTGATAGCTTTAAGTAATAATACAGAAGATTAATGTCCTCTACATATTTTTTAAAGCATATATCATTTTAAAGCATATTATGTAAAAAATGCAGCTATCACTAATCACTATCCTATCTAAATCAAAGGTTTGAAAAAATACAATGCATTTTCCACATTAAATTACTATACTTGGCTTCTTAGAATTTAGATGACACATGTGGGAATGGTTTAGATAACCTAGTTGTCTTGTTAGAAAGACATCCAAATAATTTACAACTGTCTTCTTTTTCTCTTGATAAATCTCCAAGTACTAAATATTGACAATTAAAAATCATTCCTCTTAGAACTACTCTAGAAGTAGTAAGTACTCAACAAGTATTTGTTGATGATGATGGTATATTTCAAATTAAAAAACCCATTTTCAAGTCTAAAAGCTAACCCAGCATTTCTTCCCTTCACCCTCTCCTACCACTCTCAGTTAATTTAAAACTATAAACAGAAGTAGTCAACCATGGAGTGCAGTAATATCACCAGGAAGCACTAAGTGCTGTTAAGTCATTTTTTTAAACCAACCTTCACCGCCAAAGCAGTATGCACAGCTCTGTTCAATATGATGATTTCAGTATGCCTACCCTACTATAGATTTGAGCAGCCTTCTGGGTACTCTTGGTTATTAATCTACTTCTAATATCAATCTAGAAGAACCTCCTTTCCCTCACAGTATTGTCTTCTGTTTTATAAAATAAAAGCTAGCTTTCCCTCTTTAAAATTTCTCCCTCTTTGCCCATTCTATTGTCCTTCCTACTTCAATTGTCCTTCCTACTTCAATGTCAAAAATGAATACTTCTCATTCAATTCCAGAGTTTTTTTCTACTTCCATTTCACCCATACATTTTTATCTTCAATGTCTTCCCTACTGCATCTTACCATCCTTACCTCTTAGGCATGATCAGGTCTTCCCATATCCTAAAAAAAGTCACAGCAAAATACCAAAACTCCCTTTCTCAACTCTGTGACTTTTTAAAAGGCACTGATTCTTAAGCTAGCACTTACTATGTTCCAGAAAGTTTATCAAACTCAGCTCTTTGCATGAGTTATTTAATCTAATTTTCACATATACTTTATCAGGTAGCCAATATTATTATCTTCAATAGACAGACAAAACGGAGACTCTTGAGTTTAAATAACCTGTCTCACATCATGCAAGTATTTAGTGGTGGAGCTGGGACTTAAATCCATAACAATTTGATTCCAAAGCCTAAGATTTTAATCTCTGTACTGGCCTTTCTCTCCTGTTTCTCTCTTTCTCTTTCTTCTGTCTCCCTCTCCCTCTTCTCTTCCTCACTCCTTCCCTTCATATCATCCTCTCTCCTTTTCTTCTTTTAAAATTTTTTAAAAATATTTTATTTATTTATTTTTAGAGAGAGGGGACAGAAAGGAGAAAGAGAGGGAGAGAAGCATCAACATGTGGTTGACTCTAATATGTCCCCTACCAGGGACCTAGGCTGCAACCCTGGCATGTGCCCTGACTGGGATTCAAACCCATGACCCTTTGCTTTATAGGCCCGCAATCAATCCACCGAGCCACACCAGCCAGGGCTCTCCTTTTCTTTTCTTTTCTTTTATTATCCTTTTTCTCAACAGGATATCCATAACCTCTATGTTTGCCTACTTATTAACTTATGGCAATGATTTTTGCTTACGCAACTGCATTACAACTATTCTATCAGATAATCTTTTAATCGCAAATGTGACTTTTCTTCTCCATCTGTACTTTTCTCAGTCTGACCTTCTTCTAAGTTTCTACAACATTTGACACAGAGGATTATATCATTGTTTTTTGTATCCATTTATTTTTTAACACAGTAACACCATACAATCCTTGTTCTAATGTGACCTCTGTAAAATTTCCATTGTTTATTCCTTTTTCTATTCATTTACTCAGTAAATATTTGTTGAATATCCATTATGCATTAGGCCTTGTTCTATATTCTGGGAATGGCACCATGAATAAAACAAAGCTCCTGCCCTCAGCTTACATTTTGGTGGAGACTGAGAGGTAATAAATTGTTTTGAAAGAGTAAAATATATAACATGTTATTACCATCACCCTTCAAAAAAGATAAATCTGGGAAAAAGAGAATTGAGGCAAAGGAACAGCCAAAAGAAAGCCTTTGAAGTGGGAACAGCATGGAAGCCATTGAAGCATAGCACAGTGAGCAGAAGGGGTGGGTATGGTAGCATAAAGTTAGAGAAGGCAGCAAAGAGAGGTGGGCAAGATGGTGGAGGAGTAAATGGAAGTCACACTAACCACCACTAAGGACAAATCTGGAATTATAATTAAATTATGGAGAAATCACCCCAAACAAACAACTGAACAGTACCAAGAAAAAAGCCTTATAACCTCGAAAAGACATAAAAATCAACTTCAACACAACCTGACTGGTAAGGAATACAGTAGAAACTTGAGAAGTCTGGCTGGGCACCCACAGGCAGCAGCACTGGAGGGATAATTAAACAAGTGATGGGATCCAGCTAATAAGAGTGGGGTCTAAACCATAAGCTGGGATCCGTAGCCTGGAGCACCAGAGACTAAAAACTACACAGAAAACAAACAGCAGCAAAAGTGGCAGGGCTGCTCTCTGCCAGAGAGGGATGGCTGGAGACCTAAAGAGCCTTTTAAAGAACCAACGAACAAATTTTCATTTGCAACCACTTATCCTGTGCTCTGGCAAAGGTGGGGAAAGAGTGGGTTAGAAATGCCTGAGGACAGACTGGAGACAGAAACTTTGGAGAGAGAACTGATAGAGTAGCTGCCAGGATCCCAGTACTAAGTCATCCCGCATACGGCAGCAGCCATCCTTCTTAGGCAGACTATTCCTCTCCAAGTGACATAGGCTTGAGGGGAAACAATAATTCTGAACCCAGAAGGGATTCTGCTCTACCCTATGGTGCTTAAGCCTGACTGTTAGGTACAGAGTGACTAGATTAAAAAATGAAGGAGATAATATGTATATCACACAAAATAGACTTTAAAATAAACACCAACAAAGAGACAGAGAAGGACACTCCATACTACTCAAGAGAAGAATCCACACCCTGGCTGGTGTAGCTCAGTGAATTGAGCGCGGGTCTCTGAAGCAAAGGGTCGCTGGTTCGATTCCCAGTCAGGGCACATGCCTGGGTTGCAGGCCAAGTCCCCACTAGGGGACATGTGAGAGGCAACTACACATTGATGTTTCTCTCCCACTCTTTCTCCTTCACTTCCCCTCTCTCTAAAAATATATAAATAAAATATTAAAAAAGAGAAGAATCCATTAAGAAAACATAAATATTGTGAATATATATGTGCATCCAACATAGAAGCACTCAAATATATAAGGAAAATCCTGAAGAAATTCAAGAAACACATACACAGCAACAAACTTATAGTAGGGGATTTTAAAACCCCACTGTCAACAACAGAGAGATCTTCCAAACAAAATACCAACAACAATATTGTGAAATTGAACAGTGCATCATTTCAAATAGACTTAACTGTGTGTGTGTGTGCACACACCCCCCAGAAACTCTCATCCCAAAGAATCAAAATGCACATTCTTTTCAAATACACATGGAGCATTTTCAAAGGTAGACCACAGGATATGACACAAAGCAAGCCTCAACAAATTCAAGAAAATTGAAGTCATATCAAGCATTTTCTCAGACTATAGGGCTTCAAACTAGAATTCAACCTCAAGAAAAAAAAAACTCAAAAACATTCAAACTGATTGAGACTGAATACCACGCTATTAAACAATGAATGGAATAAGAATGAAGTCAAGGAAGAAATAGAAAGATTCTGGACAGAAATGATAATGAATACACAAGAGAGACCAAAATCTATGGGACACAGCAAAGGGAGTCATGCAAGGGAAGTTCATAACAATACAAGCCTAACTGAAAAAGATAGAAACATTTCAAATAAACAACCTAAGCCTACATCTACAATAACTGGAGGAACAAGGAAAAAAAAAAGCCCAGAGAGAATAGAAGGAAGGAAACAAGACCAGAGTAGAATTAAATGACATAGAGACTAAAAGAATAATTCAATAAATCCATGAAATGGTTCCCTGAAAATATAAACAAAATTGACAATCCTGTAACTAGACTCATCAAGAAAAAAGGAGAAAGGACCCAAATAAATAAAATGAGAAATGAAAGAGGAGAGATTACAATGACATCACAGAAATACAGAGGATTGTTAGAAATTACTACAAACAACTATATTCTAGGAAACTTGAAAACCTGGGTAAAATGGAGAAATTTCTAGAAATATATAATCTTCCAAAACTGAATGAAGAAGAAGCAGAAAACCTGAACAGAAGGATAACAGTTGGTGAAATTGAAGCGGTAATCAAAAAATTCCCAACACATAAAAGCTGTGGACTGGAAGGTTTCATGGGAGAATTTTACAAAATACTTATGGAAGAGATAACCCCTACCCTTCTCAAACTAGTTCATAAAATATGAGAAGAGGGAAGACTCCCAACCTGTTTTCATGGGAGCAGGATCATCCTATTCCCAAAATCATCTAAAGACACAACAAATAAAGTAAACTACAGGTCAAAATCGCTGATGAATATAGACTCTAAATTCCTCAACAAAATGTTGGCAAACTGAATTGAGTAACGCATTAAAAAGATCATACACCATGTTCAAGTATGGTTCATCTTAGAGATACAAGGATAGTACAATACATCACATAAGCAATAGGAAAGACAAAACTCACACAATCATGTCAATAGATGCAGAAAAAGCATTTGATAAGGTTCAGCACCCATTTATGATAAAAAACATTGAGCAAAGTTGGAATACAGGGAGCATACCTTGAAGTAAAAAAGGGCATATATGAAAAACCTACAGCCAACATCACATTCAATAGTCAAAAATAAAAGCTTTCCCACTAAGATCAGGAACAAGACAAGGATAACTGCTTTTAACAATTCTATTCAACATAGTAGTGGAAGTTCTAGCTAGAGTGACCAGACAAAATATAGAAATAAAAGCCATCCAAATTGAAAAAGAGTAAGTAAAAATGTCATTGTTTGCAGATAACATGATAGTGTATGTAGAAAACAGTATGGACTCCACCAAAAAACTACTTGACCTAATAAATGAATTTGGTGAAACATCATGATACAAAGTCAGTGTTCAGAAATTGACAGCATTTTTGTACACCAATAATGAAATATCAGAAACAGAAATCAGGAAACAAATCCCATTTGCTATAACAACAACAAAAAAAAATAGAGTACCTAGGAATAAACATAACCAAGGAAGTAAAAGACCTATGTTCAGAAAATTACACAACACTGAAGAAACAAATTAAGGAAGACAGAAATAGACAGAACATATACTGTGCTTATGGACTGGAAGAATTGAAATCATCAAAATTTCCATATTACCCAAAGCACTTTATACATTCAATGCAATCCCTATTAAAATACCAATGACATATACTGGAGATATAGAGCAAAGATTTCAAAAATTTACATGGAACCATAAATGACCCCAAATAGCCACAGCAATTTTGAGAAAGAAGAACAGGTAGGAGGGATCAAAATACCTGACATCAAACTATAAGGCGACAGTAATAAAAACAGTCTGGTACTGGCATAAGAACAGATATATAGATTAATGAATAGAAAAGAGAGCCCAGAAAGAAATCCAAGTCTCTATGGTCAATTAATATTTGACAAAGTGGTCAGAAGCATAACATGGAGTAAAATCAGCCTCTTCACAAAAGGCGTTGGTATACGTGAACACCTACATGCAAAAAAAATGAAACTCGACTGTCAACTTAAACCATACACAAAAATAAACTCAAGATGGATAAATGACTTAAATGTAAATCACAACACTGTAAAAGTCCCAAAGGAGAACAGAGACATGAAAATTTCAGATATTCCACGCAGCAATATTTTCACCAATATGTCTTCTAGAGCGAGGAGCATAAAAGAAAGAATAAACGAATGGGACGTCATCAAAGTAAAAAGACTGTTTACAGCTAATGAAAACATCAGCCAAATGAAAAGGGAACCAACTATATAGGAAAATATATTTGGAAACGATATGTCAGACAAGGGTTTGATCTCCAAAATATATAAAGAACTCACATGGCTCCACACCAGGAAGATGAAGAATCCAATTAAAAAATGAGCAAGAGACCTGACCAGACAGTTCTCCAAGGAGGACATACAGAGGGCCCAAAGACATATGAAAGGATGTTCAGCATCAAGAGCCATCAGAGAGATGCAAGTTAAAACCACAATGAGATACCACTTCACATTGATCATAATGGCCATCATAAACCAATTAACAAACAAGTGCTTGCAAGGATGTGGAGAAAAAGGACTCCTCGTGCACTGCTGGTGGGAATGCAGACTGGTGCAGGCAATGTGGTAAACAGCATGGAATTTCCTAAAAACAAAACACACACAACTAAAAATGGAACTGCCTTTTGACCCAGCAATTCCACTGCTGGAATTATATTCTAAGAACCCTGAAACACCAATCCAAAAGAACCTACATATCCCAATGTTCATAGCAGCAAAATTTACAATAGCCAAGTGCTGGCAGCAACCTAGGTGCCCATCAGTAATAGAGTGGATAAAAAAAACTATGGTACATTTTCACAATGGAATACTAAGCAGCAGAAAGAAAGAAGGGGCTCCTACCGTTTGCAACACCATGAATGGAACTGGAGAGCATTATGCTAAATGAAATAAGCCAGGCAATGAAAGAAAAATACCATATGATCACACCTATCAGTGGAACTTAATCAACAAAACAAAGAAGCAAACAAAATATAACCATAGTCATTGAAATAAAGAACTGACAGTAACCAGAGTAAAGGAGGGGGATAATGGGGGGTGGGATACGGTAGAGATGTCAAGGAACAGGTATAAAGGACACATGGACAAAGCCAAGGGGGTTAGGATGGAGGTTGGGAGGTAGAGATGTGTGGGTTGGGGGCGAGTGGTGAGGGGAAAATGGAGACAACTGTACTTGAATAACAATAAAGATAAAGAAAAATACAAAATAAAAACAAAAAGGGAATCAAACAAATGGGATATTGTATTTGCCAATGAAACCTTGGACAAGGGTTTGATCTCCAAAATATATATAGAACTCACAGGACTCCACACCAGGAAGTCAAACAATCCAATCAAAAATTGTAAAGGACCTGATCAGACACTTCCACAAGGAGGACAAACAGAAGGCCCAGGGACATATGAAAGGATGCTCAGCATCACTAGCCATCAGAGAGATGCAAATTAAAACTACAATGAAACACCCCTTCACACCAGTCAGAATGACCTTCATAACCAAATCAAGAAAAACTAAGTGCTGTCGAGGTTGTGGATAAAAGGTAACAATAGTGCACTGTTGGTGGGAATGGAGACTGGTGCAGCCACTGTGGAAAACAGTATGGAATTTCCTCAGAGCAGTAAAGGTAGAACTGCCTTTTGAATTGGGAATATATTTTGATCATAGACCTCACAGTATATACTAACAGATGAACTATGGCATGTGAGACAAGGAGAAGTGAAGTTTTGGAAATCCAAGTTTTGTGGAAATGAAAAATTATACATGTAATAAATATAATTTTGCAAATGAAAATAAGCTATATATTTTTTTCATGTGTTGTGGTCTATCTCCAAGATTGTCCCAGGTGATCTTGACCCCATCTGACTATCTTCTTTTTCTACAAATATATTTTTATTGTATTTTTCCATTACTATTTATCCCCTTTATACTCCCCTCCACCTTTGTCTGACAATATCTTTTTTTAAAGATTTTATTTATTTATTTTTAGACAGAGGGAAGTGGGGAGAGAAAGATAGGAAAATAAATATCCATGTGTGGTTGCCTCTCACACACACTCCCACTGGAAACCTGACCTGCAACCCAGGCATGTGCCCTGACTGGGAATCGAACCAGCAACTATTTGGTTCACAGGCCAGTGCTCAATCCACTGAAGTACACTAGCCAGAGCTCTGACAGTATCTTGACTGCAATATCATAAGAGATCCTGAGCCAGAACCACCTAACTATCCCACTTCTGAATTTCTGTCCTACAGAAACTGTGAGAAGTGACAAATGTTATTTTAAGATACTAAGTTTTGCACAAATTTGGTTTTCAGGAAAAGATATGTAATACAGCTTTTGGTGCCAGGAGTGGAGTAATGCCATAATAAAATATTGAAATATGGAAAAGCTTTGAAATTAGGTAATGAGCAGAAACTAGAAGGATGTCGAGGACATGTTACAGAAAGCCTAAAAAACAATAATAAGACTATTAGTAGAATCCTGATGGGTTTTAAGTAAGCCACATATGTCTGAAAAATAAGTGGGAAAATGTTATTCAAAACTGGAGGAAAGGGGATGCTTGTTGTAGGGATTGAAATTTAACAACATTGTCATCTGTGTTAATAGGGAAAGCAGGAAGTATACCGAAGGAAATGGGTGATCAAACTATGAGGATTTTTATACAGTGTGTTGAGGGTATCTCCTGGTTTTGTCTTGCTGTTGATAATAAAATGTGACAAAAAATGGTAAACTTAAGAAAGGACTGAGAACAAAATGGAACCTGTCTTAAAACTGGAAAACCATACCCTGACTGGGTGGCTCAGTTGGTTGGAGTGCTATCCTGCACACCAAACATGTTGTCAGTTTGATTTCTAGTCAGGGAACATACCTAGGTGGCAGATTTCATCCCTGGGAACAATCGATGTATGTTTCTCTCTCACATCGATGTTTCTCTCTCTCTCAAGTCAGTGAACATATCTTTGGTGAGGATTAAAAAATATTGCAAAGAGAATAAATCTTAATAGTTGTCATCATAAAGAATTATAACTATGCGGTGATTGATGTTAACTATACTTACTGTAATCATTTCACAATGTATACATATATGGAATTATTATTTTGTATATCTTGGATTAATATAATGTTATACAATGTTATATAGAAACTCTATCTGAATAAAAGTAGGTGAAATATTTAAAAAAACAGGAGCCAGTCTTTCAGGTTCTAAATATTCTCAACATCTCCACATGGCAGATATTGCTAGACTTAAGGAATGGCTCAGAGGCAAAGATCACATCCAGGTAACTGTCAGAAAAACTGTGTATAAAGACAGAGATCAGATCATGGCTTTAAAATTAAGACCTCAGAAAAGTGTGAAACACTGCTTCACAGATCCATTTACTTAAATAATAAGGCTTAGGAGCTTAGGAGTGTTGTTCCTCATCAGTTTCTGCAAAAGCCCAAGCTAGAAGACCACTTATCTTAAGGAGATTTTATCTATGAATCCCCAATAAAATTCATAGTATATTCATGAAGTTTTTAAAAAAGATTATATTGGAAAAAGTACTGCTAGGTTTTATTGAAAAGGACAGAAAAGTACAAAATGAAAAGAGAACTTTGAACCCTAAAATTTCACCAGGCAGGACACAGGTTGAGAAATCATGCAACTTCAACAAGGGATTCAGGGTAGAACCAAGAGCACAGGAGGCAGAGCCAAAGGTTGTGCAGAATAATTCCTGGGTAGGGAAGTCTTGGAACTAATCAAAGAGCTTCTATTTACTCAGCTAATTTTCAGAATTTCTTTGGACCATGGTGCCTTCCATTTTTTCTCCCTCTTGAACAAGAGTGGCTACAGTGATTATCACAGATATGCATTTCCCACTATTGCATATTGGGTGTGTGGAGAGCACATAAGTTATCTCTTTAGTTCATAGGTCTTTTGATCAAGAGGACTGTTACTGGGGAGCTCTGTTTATAGATTTATACTATAGAGGATCACTATCCACTCTATAACATAATATAGATGAGAAATTCTGGACTCTGAGCTAATGCTATTAAACTTTTGGATACCTGGGAGAGAGTGAGTATATTTTTCATAGGGGAAAGGCATGAATCTTTTGTGGCCAGAGGAAAGACTATGGTAGGAAGCTTCCAAAATGAACTTTAATGATTCTTTTTCCTGATATTTATGACCTTTAGTAATCCACTGACACATTAAACAAGGTTGACCTGTGTAATTAGTACAATAGTACAAAAATTATGGTATGTGACTCCTGAGACCAAATGCTTTTTAAAAATGTGGCATTTACCTTGCTCTTTCTTGGATCATTCACTCTAGGGGAAATCAGCTATCATGTTGTAGGAAGCCCTACTGATAGGTCTGTGTGGGGAGAAATTGAGGCTTCCTACCAACAGTTAGAGTAATTGCTATGAGCCATCTTGGAAGTGGATCCTCCAGCCTCAATCAAGCCTTCACATGAGTGCTGCCCTAGCCTACAACTTAAATGCAGCCTTGGGAAAGACCCTGAGTCAGAACTCCCAGGTTAAGGCATTTCTGAATTCTTGACCCATAGATGTGAAATAATACATGTGTTATTATGTAAGTTTTGGGATAACTTGTTATGCAACACATAGTAACAGTTGTTACAGAATAAGAGAATAATATCATGATAAATCATTTACTTTTCATTTTATTTTTGATAAATGGATGAGAGAGTGAGAGAGAGAGGAGAGAGAGAGGAGAGAGGAGAGAGGAGAGAGGAGAGAGGAGAGAGGAGAGAGGAGAGAGGAGAGAGGAGAGAGAGAGAGAGAATGAACACTGTTTTTTTTCCCCTGCTTGTTGATGCATTCATTGGTTGCTTCTTGTATGTACCCTGACCTAGGATTGAACCTTGGGGGTATTGGGATGATGCTGTAACTAACTGAGTTACCTGACCAAGGCAAAGAAAGCATTTACTTTTTAAAAAGCTGACAAATATCACAAACATGACACAAATCCAGGAAAATAACATAATACTCATTAAATTAACTCTATGGTATACTGTTATACTATGTTTTTGCCTATAGTTTGTTTTGTCTGCAAGCTCTTTCAAAAGTTGATCTCTATCATGGTTGATTAATTTTTATTATTGATAGCTTTTATATATTTCCATCACATTCTCAATATATCATTGGTAATGTCATGTACAGATGTAGGATTTTTGTCAAATTTGAGAAATTTCTATCAAATTTATTTAATTTATGAGCTGTAAGAGTTCAGAGTATTTCAAATTATCTTGTACAGTGACTTATATTGAATACTATTTAAATTTATGACACTCATAACCACTTTTGCATCAGTCTTCTCATTGTAGTGGCATTATTATGAGTTTTCTGTTATCTTCGTCAGTATCAGTATTTTGTACCAAAGCAGCAAAATTTTTAAATATTTTTCTGATATATCATATGATTCACTTCTCTTCACTATTTGGACCCTTAAACAATCTAAGAACCTATTTATTACTTTTATTCAAAATTTATAACTTCCTCTTTATGAGTCACTGCTTTTGCCATAATCTGGAAGAAAAAAATGTTTCAATATTCTTTTCAATGTCAGATTATTTATATTGATTGAATCACTCATCTTTATCACTTTTGCTTTATATTTCATTAATTTTTATCTGAATTTTATCTCTGCTTTAATAAATAAATTTAAAGATGACAAAAGGAATACTTTTCATATTAACCCAAATCAGGAGCCTATAAATTTTCATTTGTTTTGCAGAAACTTTCCAAAGCATCTTTTTCAAATTTGCTTCTTAACATCAGAAAAATTTATATCTTCATAAATTTCATACAACCATAAAAGAATATGTATTTGCTCTTAGGGTCTTAGTAGGATCCATGAAAGTAAGGAGACATGAAGCCTTTATTAGCTGCACAGTAGATCAGACTCTGGTTCTGAAAAACTATTTTGAATACTGATGTCCTTCACTGAGATCAAGAAGAGTCTGGAAGGCTTGGGTTAAAACAAATTCATTTTTTAACATGTTCAATTTGAGGTATCTAGGTAGATTAACCACACAATTTCTTGTACAAACCATTACACCTTTGACTGTGAAAGAAACTCTATAAAAATCATATAAATGAGGTCTGTCCCAAACAAACTAAGAGTCATCTTACCATGCAACACCCAAGTAAATATACAGGGTGAGGCAAAAGTAGGTTTACAATTGTGAGAACACAAAACGCAGAGTTTATCCTTGTATTATTATCCATTAATTATTGCGTTATTTTCCATATGAATAACAATAAACCTACTTTTGCTTCACCCTGTATTGAGAAAACAGTTGTTTATAGAAACAGAGTTCAGGAGAGAGTTCTAGCTTGAAGATGTAAATGTGTGTGAAGTGCATTGGTATTTAAATGCTATTTAATATCATGAAACTAAATGAAATCACGGAGAGAAGAAATGTAGGTAGAGAAGAGAAAAACACTAGGATGTGAACTCTAGAATACTTAACGTTTTAGAGGTCAGAAAGATGAGCACTAACCCAGTCAAGACAGCCAGAGAGATAGAGGGAGAACCAAAAGCATGGTGTTCATGAAGCAATGTAAACAATGGGTTTAAAGAAGTGTGTTTTCAGTTGAAGCAAATGCTAAGTAGAAGAATGAGAACTCAGAATGTGTTTTGGGTAGAATCAGCAATATAATTTTCTGGGACCAGTATAAAATGAAAATGTGGAGTGTCTTATTTAAAAGTTATTGGGAATTTCAGGATGGCAACATCAGAGCATTAAGCCAAGCACTGAGCTCTAAGTGTGTGATCCAGTGCTACTCCATAGATTGCATGTAATGAAACTGGCCCTGTCTTTGGATCTTAAAACCTGGGGGCCATTTGTGATAATTACAAGAGTAGTTCTGGTAGAGTTGTCAGGAAAACATATTCACTGATATATCTGATAAAGACTTAATATCCAAAATTTATAAAAAAATTTTAAAATCAACACACACAAAAATAATAAATCCAATTAAGTAATGTGCAAAGGACCTGAATAGACACTTCTACAAAGAGGACATACAGATGGCCTATAAACATATGAAAAGGCTCAACATTACTAATCATCAGAGAAATAAAAATTAAAACCACAATGAGATGACACCTCACACCTGTCAGAATATCTATCATCAATAAATCAACAAACAACAAGTGATGGTGAGGATGTAGAGAAAAAAGAACCGTTTTGCACTGTTGGTGGGAATGCAGACTGGTGCAGCCACTGTGGAAAGCAGTATGGAGTTACCTCAAACATTAAAAATAGAACTGCCTCATGACCCAGCAATTCTGCTTTCATAAATATATCCAAAGAAACCCTAAACACTAACTTGAAAGAACATATGCACCCCTACATTCATCACACTGTTATTTACAATTGCCAAGATTTGAAAGCAGCCCAAGGACCCACCAATGGTTGAGTAGATAAAAAAGCTGTGGTACATTGATGCAATTGAATACTAATCACTCATGAAAGAAAGAAAAGAAGAAAGGGAGAGAGAGGGAGAGAGAAAGAGAGAAAGAGAGGAAGGGAGGGAGGGAGGAAAGGAAGGAAATCTTACCTTTTGTGACAGCATGGATGGATGTGGAGAACATTATCCTAAGTGAAATAAGCCAGTCAGAGAAAGACAAATACCATATGATTTCACTTATATGTGGTATCTAATGAACAAAATATACTAACAAATAAATAGAAACAAAATCATAGATACAGAGTACAACTGATAACTATCAGAGGGGAGGGGTAGGGGGACTGAGTCAAAAAGGGGAAGGGATTAAGTTAAAAATAATTTTATAGACAGACTACAGTATGGTGATTACCAGAGCAAAAGGGGAGTGGGGGGAGGTGGGAGAGGATAAAGGGGGAATAAATGGTGACAGAAGAAGACTTGTATTTGGGTGTTAAACACACAATGCAATATACTGGTGATGTATTACATAATTATACATCTAAAACCTATTTAATTGTATTAATTAATGTCACCCCAATAAATTCATTATTTTTTAGATGAACATTCTGTGCAGGAAGAGATTTCTAACTGGAAGAGCAGTTTACTTCAGGCTAATTACTAGAGCAATCTAGGTAGAAAATATCAGTTGTTATCAAAATGGCAAGTTAAATCATGTTGGCACTTTAAACCTGTGTGTATTTTCTGTCAGGGCCCCCTTGTGTTTAATACCTACTTATAGCTTCATAATTATTAAGATATATACTTCGCAACAATTATAGTTTTTAAGTTTCAAAAGTTAACCTGAGTCGCTAACTCTTAACTCATAAAGTAATTTTGTTAACTAATGTCATTCCAATACATTAAAAAAGATGCCTACTGGATTGGTTTCTAGAGAGAATGCAAAGAGAATAAGTCTGAATTTCAAGGCAGATAACTATCTGAAGGTGTTTTTTCCCTTTCTTTCTCTTTTCCCTTTTTTAAATTTTAGCTGAGACAGGGGTAGTGGCTAGAGAGAGTGTAGGATTCAAGGGAATATTTGTTTAAGATGAGAGAATAACAATACTTCTGTATTAATTACAATAATCCATTAGAAGGGAAAATTTTGGTTGTGTAAAACATCTGGGCATTTATGATAGTGGTATGTCCTTGAGGAGGTGACAGGGGATGAGATTCAGGACACACATGAAGGAGTGGACAGGTCTTCCATTTTAACAGGAGAAAAGGCAGAATATATGGTATAAGCTATAGAGAGATTTGTAGATTGGAGATGAGATTGTAAGTTCTCTTCTGATTGCTTCTATTTTCCCAGACAATCAGTTGAAAGTGAGGAGTGAGTGAGGTTGCGTTAGAAGTCTGAAGAATGAGAAGATGTGTTTTGCTTACCATTGTGCTATCTATGTTAGCCCACTATCTAGTATATATTAGGCATAACTCCACATGAAAAGTCACCAAATTTTTTTCTTTATATTCTCAGGATATCTGTTGACTTTGTTCCTTTCTTCACATTCTCACACAAACACCCCCCTTTTAGGCATACAGCTTTCTTTGCCTTACTGACCTCCCATCTTTAGCTTTCCCTCTTACAAACTATCCCCAATACTTAGATAATGTTATACCTGTGTTTCTCAATAAGACAATGATGAATAAATACATAAACAAATAAATGACTATACAAACATTAACATTTGACAATCATAAACACAGTGGCTATCTTTACAGAGGAAAGCTAAACATAATATGAAATGGGAGGTTTCAAGCTTGGGTTTACAGAACTCTCAAGTATAAGGGTCACATACCTTGACAGAGAGAGAATGATAGATAGAGTATTAAAAGTAAAATTCTTTCAGTCTCGTCCTTATGTGAGAGTAACTTTTGTGTCTAGAAAATTTTTAACAAGCCCATGCATGTTACTTATCAGAAAATGAATGGAAATTTTTAACTTAAATACTTTTAAGAAATGTTTATTTGTTTTCTAATACTAAAACAAATTTATACTAGAATGTTTGAGAAATACAGAAAAGTATAAAAGATCAAATAAAAACACTGCCACACATAGCATTAACATGAATGTTTAGTGTTTCCTAGTTAGATATTATAATTGAGTTCATACTCTTCTTACAGCTTTGTAGTCTGCTATTTTTATTCATTTACATTGTAAACAATTTCTTTGTTATTAAATATTCTTCTAGAACATTTGTTATAATGGCTGCAGTATATTCTATCACATAGGCATTCATAATTTAAACATTTGTTTACTGTTGGTCATTTATGTTAAGACTTTCTTTATAGACAAGCTAAAATATCATGAGACAAAAGTACACTCACAATAACTACCTTTACATCAAGTCATAATTTCATGAGTTCATAGGAGTGGAATTAAGTGGGCAGTTATCAACTTCATTTTTTCCCTCCTCAATCTTTGTCACATCACCATATATCTTCTATCTAAAATAAAGTTCATACACTTTTAATTTCAGGGAAGCAGTACACACTTAAAAAAAAAAACTTCTGAGCTTTGGAGGAGACACAGTTTTGCTACTCTCCTTTTTCTTCTTCTATTTTAATCCTTTAAGATAACATAGAAGGGACAAAACACTTGAAAGAAAAATACTGGTATAAAAGCTACACATTTTTTATAGATAATGCTGCTACATCTCTTTTGAAATTGGACTCTACTTGTAGTTTACATTTTGTTAGAACTGAATTTATTAAGATCACATGTAGATGGAAGTAATATGGGGAGCTGAGAATAGATATATCCTACTATCTTCTTCTTTATTCCCATTTGCAAGTGATTTGGAAATTCCCAAATTAGAGAATAAAAAAAAAAAAACTTGTTTAACAGAGGTTCTGAATTCTCAGAACACTTGGTTTAAAGGTGTGCTGCTGTGTAAATAAATTATCCAAACTTTATAAAATGTTTTATCATTAATCATTATAAAAATAGCCTTAACAATTCATAAGCTCAAAATAACACTATTTTATTAGCTCCATATTTATTAAAACTAGTATTTTGACTATGTGTGGAAACCAAGAAAACTGAAAAGGTTTACATTCTTTCAGTGCTCCATTGGATGGCATTTATTAGCAGAGGGAAAACTTGGTAAATAGATTTTCTTTTACTCTAAAGGGGAAGAGGACTTTTGTAAATGTTTTTACATAGAACATACATATAACTCCATACAGAATGATGTACTGTTATACATGAAGTGTAACACAATATAGATTCTTAAAATTTCCTGCCACCTTGGGTCTGTTTCAAAGTATTCCATGTCTCCATTTCGAAGTCACAGATGAGAAAACTGAGGGGGGCATAGTTTGTTTGTGAGATCAAGGTCACACCTGTGCTAAAACAAAGTTTTGAGGATAATTAAGTACCCCTGGGTTTCCAATCAGTTGCTAAGCCAATGAGTGACTGTGTTTTCCAGGCAGAGTATATATATATTTTTATTATTGTTCAATTACAGTCATCCCCATTTCCCCCATTGCTCTCACCTGCTTTACCAACTCCCCGTCTCCTAATTCAATCCTCCCCCACCCACATTGTACTTGTCCATGGATCCTTTATGCATGATCCTTGACTTGACTCTACCCTTCTTTCCCCCATTACCTGCCTCTCCCAGCCCCTCCACTCATGGTCAGTTTGTTCTTTATTTCAAATTTTCTGGTTCTATTTTTCTCCCATGTTTGTTTTGTTGATTGGGTTACACATACAGGTGAGATCATATGGTATTTGTCTTTCACCACCTAGTTTATTTCACTTAGTATAATGCTCTACAGTTCCATCCATGCTGTTTTGAAGGGTAGGAGTTCCATCTTCCTTTCTGCTGCATAGTATTCCACTGTGTAAATGTACCGCCGTTTTTCAACCCACTGATTTGGTGATGGGCACTTAGGCTATTTCCAGCACTTGGCTATTGTAAATTGTGCTGTTATGAACATTGGGGTGCACAGGTTCCTTTGAATTGGTGTTTTAGGATTTTCAGGGTATAATCCCAGCAGTAGAATCACCAGGTAAAAAGGCAGGTCCATTTTTAGTGTTTTGAGGAAAATCTAAACTGTTTTCCAAGTGACAGCACCAGTCTAAATTTGCACCAAGAGTGTAATAATGTTTACATTTCTCCACAACCTCACCAGCACTTGTTTGTTGATTTGCTTATGATGGCCATTTTGACCCATGTGAAGTAATATCTCAATATGGTTTTAATTTGCATCTCTTTGATGGCTAGTGATGCTGAGCATCCTTTCGTATGTCTCTGGGCCCTCTGTATGTTCTCTCTGGAGAGGTGTATGTTCAGATCTTTTGCCCATTTATGAATTGGTTTCTTTATTTTCCTGGTATGGAGTCATGTGAGTTTTTTATGTATTTTGGACAAAACTCTTGTCCAAGATATCATTGGCAAATATATTTTCCCATAAACGTGGTTCCCTTTTCATTGTACTGATGTTTTCTTTAGCTGTGCAGAAGCTTTTTGATTGGATGTAGTCCCATTCTTTCCTATATATCCTTTACTCTAGGCATATTGGTGGTGAATGGAATATCTAAAATTTTTCTGCCTATGTTCTCCTCTAGGACTTTTATGGTGTCACAGCTTATATTTAAATCTTTTATTTATCTTGAGTTTATTTTTCCGGATGGTGTAATTTAGTGGCTGAACTTTATTTATTTTTTTTTTTGCACGTACCTGTCCAGATCTCCCAACATCACTTGTTGAAAAGGGTATTTTTACTTCATTTTATGCTTCTTCTCCTTTGTCAAATATTAACTGACCATAGAGACATGGGTTTATTTCTGAGCACTTTATTCTGTTCCAATGATCTATGTGTCTGTTCTTATGCCAGTACCAGACTGTTAAGATTACTGTGGCCTTGTAATATAGTTTGATATGAGGCATCATTATCCCTCCTGCTTTGTTCTTCTTTCTCAAAATTGCTGTGGCTTTTTGAGGTCATTTATGGGTCCATATAAATTTTTGAAATGTTTGTTCTATATCTCTGAAATAAGTCATTGGTATTTTAATAAGGATTTTGTTGTATCTATAAATTGCTTTGGGTAGTATTGACATTTTTATGATGTCAATTCTTCCAATCCATGAACACAGTATATGCTTCCATTTATTCATGTCTTCCTTAATTTCTTTCTTCAGTTCGTGTAGTTTTCTGAGTATAGGTCTTTTACCTCCTTGGTTAGGTTTACTACTAGATACATTATTTTTTGTGTTGCTGTAGCAAATGGGATTTTCCCCCTAATATCTGTTTCTGATATTTTATTATCATGTATAAAAATGCCTTCAATTTCTGAATATTGAATTTCTATCCAGCTGCTTTGCTAAACTCATTTATTAGGTGAAATGGTTTTTGGTGGAGTCTATAGGGTTTTCTATGTACATATCATGTCACCTGCAAACAATGACAGTTTTACTTCCTCCTTTCCAATTTGGATGCCTTTTATTTCCTTTTCTTGTCTGATAGCTGTGGCTAGGACTTCCACTAGTATGTTGAATAGAAGTGGTGAAAGCAGGCATCCTTGTCTTGTTCCTGATCTTAGTGGTAAAGCTTTTAGAGTTTTCCCATTGAGTATGATGTTGGATATAGGTTTTTCACGTATGGCTTTTATCACATTGATTTATGCTCGCTCTCTTCCCACTTTGTTGAGTGTTTTTTTTTATCATAAATGGGTGCTGAACCTTATCAAATGCTTTTTCCACATCTATTGATATGATCATGTGACTTCTGTCCTTATTTTTGTTTACGTGATATATTATGTTTATTGATCTGAAATATTGTATCATTCTTGCATCCTTGTGATGAATCCCATTTGATTATGTATGATTTTTTAAATGCATTGTGGGATGCAGTTTGCCAATACTTTGTTAAGGATTTTAGCATCTATGTTCATCAGCAATACAGGCCTGTGATTTTCTTTCTTTGTTGTGTCTTTGTCTGGTTTTGGGATTAAAATGATGCTGGCTTCATAAAAAGAGTTTGGGAGTCTTCCCTCTTCTTGAATTTTTTGGAATAGTCTGAGATGGATAGGTGTTAACTTGTCCTTAAATCTTTTGTAAAATTCTCCTTTGAAACTCTCTGGTCCAGGGCTTTTGTGTAACATGAGGGTTTTTTTTTTTTTTTTTCTGCTTCAATTTCACCAGCTATTATTGGTCTTTTCAGGCTTTCTGCTTCTTCTTGATTCAGTTTTGGAAGACTATATTTTTATAGAACCTTGCCCATTGCACCCTGGTTTCCAAATTCCTTGGCATATATTTGTTCATAGTAATTTCTTACAATCATTTGTATTTCTGTGGTACCCATTGTGATTTCTCCTCTTTTATTTCTGATTTTATTTATTAGGTCCTCTCTTTTTTTCTTGATGAATCTGCTTAAAGTCTTGTTGATTTTGTTTCTTTTTTCAAAGAATGAACTCCTGTATTTGTTGATCCTTTTAATTGTTTTTCTAGTCTCTATGTCATTTAATTCTGCTCTGATCTTGGTTATTTATTTCCTTCTACTCACTCTGGGTTTTGTTTGTTGTTGTTCCTCCAGTACTTATATATGTAGGGTTAGGTTGTTTATTTGAAATATTTCAATCTTTTTCAGGTAGGCCTGTATTGCTATGAACTTCCTTCTCAGGACAGATGTTGCTGTGTCCCATATATTTTGAACTGCTGTGTATTCACTTTCATTTGTTTCCAGAAACATTTTGAGTTCTTCCTTGATCTCCTTAACCCATTCATTGTTTAATAGCATGATATTCAGTGTCAATGAGTTTGAATATTTTTGAGTTTTTTCCTTGAGGTTGGTTTCTAGCTTGAAGCCCTTGTGGTCTGAGAAAATGTTTGGTATGATTTCAATTTTCTCGACTTTGTTAAGGGTTGTTTTGTGTCCTACTATGTCATTCATCGTTGGAAATGTTCCATGTGTATTTGAAATGAATGTGTATTTTCCTGCTTTGGGATGAAATTTTCTATATATATTAGTTAAGTCCATTTGGTCTACAGCAGGTGTGTCAAACTTATTTTCACTGGGGACACATATGCCTCACGGTTCCCTTCAAAGCACCAAAATAATCTTAGGGCTGTAAAAATGTAACCACTCCTTAACTGTTAGGGAGTTGAAATTACATTTAGCCCTTTGAAGGCAACTGTGAGACTGATGTGGCCCCTGGTGAAAATGAGTTTGACACCCTTGGTCTAAAGCGTCATTCAATTCCACAATATACTTGCTGATATTTTGTTTGGGAGATCTATTCATTGTTCACAGTGGGTTGTTAATAGACCATACTATAATTGTGCTGCTATCTATATTTTTCTTAAAGTCCTCCAAGATTTTCTTTATGTATCTGGGTGCTCCTGTATTTGGTGCATACATGTTTACAGTATTTATGTCTTCTTGGTGGATTCTTCCCTTGACTATTATGAAGTATACTTCTCTGTCTCTTTATATGGCCTTTGTTTTGAGTCCATTTTGTCTGTTCTACATATTGCTACTCAGGCTTTTTTTTTTCCTGTCCATTTGCTTGGAATATTTTTTTCCTAAATCTTTACTTTTAGTCTGTGTAGGTCGTTTGTTCTGAGGTGGGTCTCTTGTAGGCAGCATATGTGCAAATCATGTTTTCTTATCCATTCAGCTACCCTATGTCTTTTGATTGGAAGATTTAATCCATTTACATTTAAGGTTAGTATTCATAGGTACTTATTCATTGCAATTTTACCCAGTTTGTTCCTGTGTTCCTCTCTCTCATTCTTTTTCTTCTTTTTCTTAGAACAGTCCATTTAGCTGTTTAGCATCTCTTGCAGTGCTGGTTTAGTGGAGGTGTATTCTTTTAGCCTTCCTTTATCTATGAAGCTCCTTATTTTACCTTCCATTTTAACTGAGAGCCTTACTTGTTAAAGTAGTCTTGGTTGCAGGCCTTTACCTTTCATTACTTGGAATATTTCTTGTCATTCCCGTCTGGCTTGTAGTATTTCTGTTGAGAAGTCAGTTGCTAGGTTTATTGGGGTTTCCTTGTATGTTACTTCCTTGGTGCCTTTAAGAGTCCCTCTTTGTTTTTGAATTTTGCCATTTTAATTATGATGTGTCTTATAGTGGGTTTCTTTTGGTGCCTCTTCATTTGGGACCCTCTTGGCTTCCTAGATTTGTGTGATTTTTTTCTCTCATTAAATTAAGGAAGTTTTTGTCATTACTTTTTCAAACAGGTTTTGTATCCTCTTCCCCTCTTCTTTTCCTTCTGGTATCCCTATTATATGGATATTTGTTTCATGTGGTCCTGCAGCTCCCTTAACCCCTCTTCATTCTTTTTGAGTCCTTTTTTCCTTTTCTTGCTTTGTGTGGGAATGCTGTTCTAACTTGTCCTCCAGCTCGCAGATTTGATCCTCTTCTTCATCTAGCCTGCTTTTAGTTTCTTCTACCATCTTCTTCAATTCGGATATTATATTCTTCATTTCCTCCTGGCTCTTATTGATATTTCCTGTGTCTTTTTTCATGCAGATATAGTTCCCAGTAAGTTACTTGCAGCTTCTCTTTAGTTTTTGTTAATTCTCACTGAGCTCATTGAGCTTCCTTATAAGCATTAATTTTAGCTCAGTATCTGATAGTTTAATTTCCTCTATTTCATTTACCACCCTCTGGGGATTCTTCCTTTCCTTTGCACTAGCAGTTGTTTCTTTATCTCCCCAGTTTAGAGGAGAAACTTGTTTGTTATTGCTTCTTAAATTGATTTGCTTTCACTCCACAAAGACTCAATTTCTTTGTGGAGTGAAATTCTATAATAAGAGACCTGTGTGAATCAGTGGTGCACTCTCCTTAACATCTTGAACTTGGTATTCTTGGGATGCCCTTTATGTTTTTCATGTTGGCTCTCTGGATGTAATTGGGTTTTGTTTTTAGTTTTGTCATTCCTTGGTGGGTCCTTCCCTCAACCTGGCTGACTGAGGATCACTTCACCCACCATGTCTTGGATGCTGTTATGTAGGTGGTGCCATAAAAAAAGCTACACAGTCCAAAAACAAACACACAAAAATTACCCACCCATAATCACATATAAATAGCAAATGAACCAATATTAATAAGGCTGTAAAGAGTTTAAGACTATTATAAGAAAGGAGAGGCAAATATGAGATAACTAATTGAAAGAAAAATAATTTTGAGAGGGTAGAAGGAGGAACACTAATAAGGGTAAAGAATGAGAGCAATGTGAAGAAAGTAAAATTTAAATTGTAAATAAAAAATGGAATGAAAAAGGCAGGATCAAGAAAGAGAAGGAACACTTATAGTATTAGTTTTAAACAGAAATTTGAAAAAATAAAGCTAGAGATAGAAAAGGGAAAAAAACAAATAAATTAAAAATAGGAACCACATTGGAGAAAAAGATTCCCTACAGGTCTATCAACAACAAATGGGCTAAAATTAATATAGGTTGGATGGGAATAAGAGGGAAATAAGAAAGAAAAGCTTAAGAGCTGTCTAGAGGAAAGGGAAGTGTTTGGAGATGATAGAGGGAGAGGGAATACTAAGAGTGAGGAATGAAAACCAGACTAAGACAGGGAATAATTAAAATTTGAGACAAAAAAGAAAAAGTAGGATGAAAGAGGAAAAAATGAATAAGACCAGGCTAAGATAGGGAAAGATTAAAATTTGAGACAGAAAAATGAACAGGCATGATGAAGGGAGAATGGAGTAAGAGAAGAAAATGGTAAATTGGAGATTTGAAATACAAAAATGGTGAAGATCTAGACAGAAAATTTTTAAAAATGCAACAACTCCCCTATCCACAACCAACCATGAGCAATGATTGTTAATGATGGAGAGAGAACATAGATCTTTTAAGAGAATGAAAAAGAATGTGAGATAAGGGGAAGCCAGGCTGTCTAGTAACTTAGTGGGGATGATGTGGAGTTGCAGGGAAACCTAAAACTCTGAGCTGTGACACAATTAGAATACAAGGTAATATTTTTTAAATGGCCACACCAAACACTTCCTGGTGGTGACCATAAGCAGTTAGAAAGGACTGGAACAATATGGGAAATTGGGTCACAAGCTGTTTGGTCACTCTCATCTTGCTAACCAGAATTTGGAGTGGATCAATATCAAAATAACAATCTAGAAACTTGGCAGTCAGATGGTTTGCAGCCTCATTTAGTGAATGTACAATTCATAAGAAAAACAATGGTGAAGATATTATGCATTTATGCAGACTAAAAATTTGATAAAATCTTATGCCAAGTAAGATCTCAGTCAGAGTAGGAAATAATTTCCACAACCTTCAAGAAATTCGGCGACTTGAATTAATAGAACCAAGTAGCTGGATTCATATTCCCTTAAGTGATAATCAAAAGAAGCCAACTCACAAATTCATGATACAGATTGCTGTTCTAGCCAATCACCAAAATGGAAGAGACAAGTTAAAATATACACACAAGTGGAAGAGAACTCCATTGGTAAGTTTCCTAAATGTATAACTACTGATTTCATGATGTATCATTCAATAAGGTGACCTGGGAATAGTACTGAAATTATTAAATACATCTTTGTTTTCTCTGGTCAGTAAATATTATATGTGGTATCTTTATTGAAAAGGCATCAGTTATTTTACATTTTTATGTGCATCAAAATATTTTATTGTAGCTTTAAAAATAAATTTTGCATACTATCTTTATTTTATCTAAAATATAATAAAGCTCACATATTTTATGTTATTGAAAAAAAGAAGAATGTGAGATGACCATTGACAAGGAAATTGGTTTTGAGAGGCTGGACAGGGGAGAAATAGTGAGAGAGTGGAAGAGAAATAAGTTGTAGCAAGAAGGAAAACAAAATTTAGAACAAAGATAATAAGAGAAAAGAAGAAGGTATAATGGGGTAATAGAAGACAGGAGAAAAATACGAGAATTGAAATAAACTATAGCATAAAATCTAGTGACTTAATATGCTCAAACTTGAAGGATAAGAATTGGATATTAAAATACTATGCAGACTACTAACACCATATTGGATTTCACCTCAGCAGCATCTAATATTTACCACTGTTTTTTCATTCCGGATCTATCTCTGGTGTTGTCAGATGTTGATCCCATCTGGCCTTAGCCAGGCTGTTGGAGACTACCAGGCCTCTACCATCTGTGGCTGTTTCCTTCGGTTGTTAATTTAGTCACTCTGCAATCAGCAGGCAGGCTTAAGCACCACAGAGTAAAGAGTAATTCCTGGGGACAGGGCTATTGTTTCCCCTCAGGCTGCTGCCACTTGGAGGGAAGTGGTCTGCCTGAGCACAATGGCTCCTGCAGATTGGGGGATGGCTCAGCACCAGGATCCTGGCAGCTGATCTCTCAGTTCTCTCCCCAAAGCCACCATCCCCGGTCTCTCCTCAAAAGCCTCTAGTCCATGTTGGCCCAGCCCTCGCCTTTTGCTATAGCCCAGGAAAAGGGTCTGCATATGAAAATGTATGGGTTGGCTCTTTAAATGGCTCTCTGTGTCTCCAGCCATCTGTCTCTGGCAGAGAGAAACCTTGCTATTTTTCACACCTGGATGTTATTTGTGTACTTTTTGGACTCTGGTGCTGTAGGCTTGGGAGCCCAGCTTGGGGTTTAGACCCCACACTTCTCAGGGTGATCCCTGGCTGTTTAAATATCCCTCCAGCACTTCATCTGCCATCTGTAGGAGCCCAGCCAACCTGCTCACATCTCCTCCACACTCCCTACCAGTGATGTAGTGATCAAGCTGTTTCTTCTGTCTTTCTGTGGTTATGAGGCTTCTCTCTAGTTGTTGTCCAGTTGTTTATTCTGGATGATTTCTCCACAATTTAGTTTTAATTCCAGATTGGTCTTGGAAGGAGGTTAGTGTAACTTCCACTTACCCCTCTGCTATTTTGAATCTTCCCAGGAAGAGTGTATTTCAACTCTGCTCTTCTACACCTGCTTGCAGTTCTTTCTAATCAGTGTCAGACCAGAAATTTTAAAACTAATGCCCACAGATTGGCATATGTCTTTATTTATGTGCCTTAGTAGCATATATTCAGGGGAAGCTGTATACTATGATGAGTACATGGAATTCTATGGTCTTTGAAACCACTTTGGTGCAGCTTCAACATTCAATGGTGCAAATAACCTCTTTGAGCCTCGGTTATCTCATATTTACAATGGGGATATCTAAGTACCTATGTATGAGGGTTTTGTAGTATTTAATGTATGACATTTAGCACCATGCTTTGCATAAAATAGGCACTCTATGTTTGCTCTACAGGAATATGCATATTACTGTTCTGCCAAAGTCTGAGATTGCAGATTCATTCTTTCTGGTTTTGTTCCATGAATGAATTTATGAAAGTTGTTTTAGTTTTTTCTATTATATGTATGAATTAAGCACTTAATTCTAGGATTAACATGATAGGAGTAAGATGCCTAAATGTAGCTATTTTTCCAGGAGCCTAAATAACATTGCAATTTTTAAAAAATGACTTCAAAGTTTCCCTAAGGGGAAAAATAGTAATGGGCAGAGTTTCTTTCTCATGCTCCCATTTCATTAAGCAGGAAACTAGAAATATAAGAAATACTAAGAGAAATCACCCACTCATTTATATTGAAGATCCCCCTCCACCCAATGACATGTAATTGCTTCTTGAATAGTTTCAGTGTGTTGCTTTTAAAAATGTGGGGTTTATGTTTCTGAAAACATTTCCCATGTCTCTGATTGGGAAGAAGATGAGGTTATACAAAATTTATACCTGCTATTTGGCTTAAAATATGTGCTCTGCACGAAACACCCTAACATGCATTGAAACAAATAACAGGTTCCAAATCAGTGAGAACTCAACCACTTTATCACTGCACCTTGCTGTTAGCTGTCTTGGACCCTGCATAATTTTTCTTAAGGGAGAAAATGTTGGAGCTGTAAAACATAGGATTAATTACTTTAACCTACTTATGTTTACAAATGTCCAATTCCCATGGATTCCACTGCTTCTGAAGAACATAACAGCATAATATATTTAGGCTCATCCACTAAGGTCCTGTCTGCATTACTGGAAATTAGACCGAGAACTATTCCTTTCCTGATAATGGAATTTTCCTGGCCATTTTGGTATTGTTTCAAGACTATATTAAGATAGTTTTTCACTGATTACCAACCCCACAAAAATATATTAATATTCAGATTTTATACCAATAAGATCATATCAAACTCTTCAGTGGAAAGAAACCCTAGAATGTATACAGGCATATCTATTTTTTATTGTCCCTCATTTTATTGTGCTCTTCAGATATTACTTTCTTTTTTAACCAGTTGAAGGTTTGTGGCAACCCTGCATTAAGCAAGTCTATTGATTATTTTTTCTAACAGTATTTGATTCCTTTGTGTCTCTATGTCACATTTTGGTAATTGTTGTAATACTTAAAATTTTTTCATTATTACTGTATTTGTTATGGTAATCTGTGATCAGCGATCTTTGATGTTCTATTGTAATTGTTTTGGGGTTCCACGAATGACACCCATATAAAACAATAAACTCAGTTGAAAAATGTGTATGACTTTTGACTGCTTCAGCTACCTACTGTTTCCCCATCTCTCTCCCTCTCTTCAGTCCTTCCTATTCTCTGAGACATAATAATATTGAAATTAGGCCAGTTAGTAACTCTACCATAACCTATAAGTGTTCAAGGGAAGGGAAGAGTTGTATGCCTCTCACTTTAAATCAAAAGCTAAAAATAATTAACCTTAGTGAGGAAGGCATGCTGAAAACTGAGATAGGACAAAAGCTAGCTTCTTGGCTAAATGCAAACACTTAGCCAAGTTGTGAATACAAAGGAAACATTCTCGAAGGATATTAAAAGTGCTATTCCAGTGAACACACATATAATAAAAGGGAAAAACAGCCTCATTGCTGATATGGAGAAAGTTTTACTTGTCTGGATGGGAGATCAAACCAAATAGCCACACTCTCTTGAGCCAAACAAAATCCAGAGCAAGACCCTAAGTATTTTTAATTCTATGAAGGCCGAGAGAGGTGAAAGCTGCAGAAGAAAAGTTTGAAGCTAGAAGAAGTTGATTCATAAGGTGAAAGGAAAGAACAGTTTCTTTCCTTGAAAGAATATAACATCAAATTGCAAAGTTGAAGCAGTATGTGCTGATACAGAAGTTGTAGTCTGTTATCCAAAGGATCTAGCTAAGATAATTAAGGAAGATGGCTACACTAAACAACATATTTTCAATGTAGAAGAAACAGCTTTATATTATAAAAAAGATGGCATCTAGAAATTTCATAATGAGAGAGAAGTGAGTGCCTGGCTTCAAAACTTTAAAGGACAGGCTGACTGTTTTGTTAGGGGCTAATACAGCTGGTGACTTTAAGTTGAAGCCTGTCCTCATTTATGATCCTAAAAATCATAATGCCCTAAGAATTATGCTAAATATACTTTTGCTGTGTTTTATAAATGCAACAACAAAGCTTGGTGACAGCACATATGTTTATAATATGGTTTACTGATTATTTTAAGCCCACTGTTGAGACCTGCCGTTCAGATAACATTTTCTTTCAAAATATTACTGCTCATTGACAATGTGTCTGGTCACCCAAGAGCTTTAAATAACATGTACAAAAAGGTTAATGTTGATTTCACTCCTGCTAACACAATATCCATTCTGTAGCCCATGGATAAAGGAGTAATTTCGACTTTCAGGCCTTATTATTTGAGAAACACATTTCATAATGCTATATCTGCCATAGATAGTGATTTTTTTCTGATGGATCTGGGCAAGCTGAAATGAAAAACTTCAGAAACAATTCACCATTCTAGACACCATTAAGAACATTCATGATTCATGGGAAGAGTTTAAAATATCAACATTAACAGAAGTTTGGAAGAAGTTGATTTTGACTCTTACAAATGAGGTTGAAGGATTCAAGACTTCCGTGGAGAATGTAATTGCAGATGTGGTTGAAATAGCAAGATAACTAGAACTAGAAGTAGAGCCTATAGATGTGACTGAATTGTTTCAATCTCATGATGAAAATTTAATGGATGAGGAATTGCTTCTTATGGAGGATGAAAAAAAGTGTTTTCTTGAGGTGAGATCTACTCCTGGTCAAGGTGTTATGAACATCATTGAAATGACAACAAAGGACTTAGAATACTACATACACCTAGTTGATAACGCAGTGGCAGACTTGAGAGAATTGACCCTAATTTTGAAAGAACTTCAACCATGGGTAAAATGCTATCAAATATCATCACATACTACACAAGTAATATTTGTGAAAGAAAAAAATAATCAGTGTGGCAAATGTTATTGTTGTCTTATTTTAGAAAATTGCCACTGCCATCTCCATTTCACCTGTAGCAATCAGCTGATTAGTCAACCACCATAAACATTAAGGCAAGACCCTACACAGAGTAAAGGTTATTACATGCTGAAAGGTCAAATGGCACTTAGCATTTTTAACAATAAATTATTATTTTTAAATATATTTTATTGATTATGCCATTACAGTTGTCCCATTTTTCTCCTTTATTCCCCTCCACCCTGCACACCCACTCCCATCCAAACTCCCCCCTTTAGTTCATGTCCCTGTGTCTTAAGTTCTTTAGCCCACACTACTCTTCCCCTCTCCCTGTCTATTTTCTCCCCAACTTCTATGCTATTTATTCTCTGTACCTTCTCCCCATCACTTCCTCCCACTCCCCTGTTGCTAACCTTCCACATGATCTCCATTTCTGTGGCTCCGCTCCTGTTAAGGTGTCTGCTTAGTCTGCTTTTGTTTTTGGTGTGGAGGTTAATAACTGTGAGTTTGCTGTCCTTTCTCTGTTCATATTCTTTATCTTTTTTTTCTTAGATATGTCCCTTTAACATTTCATATAATAAGGGTTTGGTGATGATGAACTCCTTGAACTTGATCTTATCTGAGAAGTGCTTTACCTGCCCTTCCATTCTGAATGAAAGCTTTGCTGGATAGAGCAGTCTTGGATGTAGGTCCTTGCTTTTCATGACTTGGAATACTTCTTTCCAGCGCCTTCTTGCCTGTAAGGTCTTTTTCAAGAAATCAGCTGACAGTCTGATGGGAACTCCTTGGTAGGTAACTGTCCCCTTATCTTTTGCTGCTTCTAGAATTCTCTCCTTTATTTTTATCTTGGCTAATGTAACCATGATGTGCCTTGGTCTGTTCCTCCTTGGATCCACTTTCTTTGGGACTCTCTGAGCTTCCTGGACTTCCTGGAAGTCTATTTCCTTTGCCAGATTGGGGGAGTTTTCCTTTATTATTTGTTCAAATAAGTTTTCCACTTGTTGTTCTTCCTCTTCCCCTTCTAGTACTCCTATAATTCAGATGTTGGAGTGTTTCAAGATGTCCTGGAGGTTCCTAAGCTTCCCCTTAATTTTTTGAATTCTTGTTTCTTCATTCTTTTCTGTTTGGTTGTTTCTTTCTTCCTTCTGGTCCACTCCGTTGATTTGAGACCCAGTTTTCTTCCCATCACCATTGGTTCCCTGTGCATTTTTCTTCACTTCACTTAGCATTGCCTTCATTTGTTCATCTAATTTGCAACCAAAATCAACCAATTCTGTGAGCATCCTGATCACCAGTGTTCTGAACTATGCATCTGATAGGTTGACTATTTCTTGGTTGCTTAAAATTATTGGTTCTGGGGCTTTGAGCCATTCTTCTGTTTGAATAATTTTTGGTCAGGTGGTGCCTGTTACATATGGGTGGTGGAGTCTTAGGTGTTTACCAGGGTGGGGAACCCAGTTGCTGGCTTATGACGCTATCCTTGTGGTTGAATGTTTGTTGGACTTCTGTAGTTCAATTTTCTGTGTTCTGGTTGTGTTACTGTTTGTAAATCTTTCTTGTCCTTAATCTTGGTTATGCAAAGAGGCACAGTGTTTCCACCTACACCTCCATCTTGGCTGGAAGTAATTAATTTTTTTTAATTAGGGCATATATAGTACATTTTTAAAGATATAAAATTATTGAACACCTAACAGACTCTAGTATAGTGTAAGCATGAAAAATCAAAATATTTGTGCAACTCACTTTGTTGTGATATTTCCTTTATTGCAGTTGTCTGGAACCAAACCTGCAATATCTCTGAGGTACACCTACAGCTACTGAAAACATAAATTAGTATGTCTAGAAAAATACATATAGGTGACAAGAAAAATTTTCTAAAGAAGAAGATCAGTTGTCTTTCCATCTTATGGTTATTTCTTTGCCTAGAAAACAATTATGATCACAGCAGAAACTAGGGTTTATTGTGTTTAGTGAAAAATGTTTATCTCCCTGAAAAACCTTGAAAGATATGTAGAAAAATAAAATTCAAGAAAAGATGCAGGGGAAGAATGGGTATGTGGATCCAAAGTCCAATATGAAGGACTCTACCCTAAAGTATGCAATTGTTTTTTTAAGTTTTTATTTATTTATTTTCAGAGAGAGGGGAAGGGAGGGATAAAGGGAAGGAGAGCATCAGTTGGCTGCCTCTTGCATGTCCCCAACAAGGGACCTGGCCTGTAACCCAGGCATTTGCCCTGACTAGGAATCAAAACAGTGATCTCACAGTTCATGGACTGGTGCTCAATCCACTGAGCCACACCCACTAGCACAGGCAATTTTCAAGTGATAGTATTTGCTACTAGTTCCACTCTCTCTGTGCACTTTTCAGGACCTTTTGCTAGTCTCAAATTGCTTCAGATATAATTTCTTTTTCTTTTAGATAGACTACCCCTTATTATAATGTAAATCATCTGGGGGATTAAATTCAAAGAAGCCTTTTGTTCCTAGAGATATTAGGTTACTAGGCACTTCCCAGCAGAGAGGTAGGTAGAGTTTAGGAAGAAGATGGAAGGACTTCAAGGGCAGAGGAAGTTGTCATTGTAAGTGATGAGATGGAGGGTTTGGAGAATGCTAAAAATGAACTGACAATTTAAATAGTGAAAGATTTTTCTTCTTGCAGGTAACAAGATGCCTGAAGAAAAAGCCTAAATTTGTAGTAGAACCCAAAGATTTCAAAAGAACAAGTGCAATTTGCCTTGAGGGTGTGGATGTTGGGAACTGCCCTGCCTGGTTTCAGAAGCTGTAACCTCCCATGGCTAAGCCTGAGTGGGAGACTTTGGGACCATAAGCCGCTATGGAGACAAAGCTTATCTCCATGACAGAGGTGCCACCTCTTCCCCCTTTACTTTACCCTACTTGGCCCTGTGTCTGACCAATTAGCCAATTACAGGTAAGATTCTTCAAGGGAGGGACAACCTAAGACAGGCCATGAAGGGGCCCTCAGAGAAGGACTTGGGGGGCTATAGAAAAAGGGGGTGATGGGCTCTTGCCCCTCAGCTTTGACATAGCCTGAATCCTCATTCTGTCTGCAAGAAGTCTCCTAATCTCCTGGTTGCCTTACTTCCCCAGACTGACTTAAACCTGAAACAATGATGGAGAGCGGTACAGCCCTGTGCTGGAAAGGGCAGGTTCCCTGGAGCAATCAAGCCTAAGAAAGAATGCATAAAATCTTATGAAACCTACTTTGCTAATACCCTCAATTTAAATCATAAGGGTCCAAGCATGAAATGAGTTTGCTTCCCAAAAGTTTTATGGCCCTTTAGCTATCTGACTGTGACTCAAAATAAGCCCTCAGAGTTCTTTGAATGTTATCTATTATTTGATCATTACTTCCTGACAATGATTGATGAACTTTACATATATGCCCTGTATTCCTATGCAAATTAAACCCAATAAAAACCCATTGAAGAACAGGCTCCAGGCCCTTCTCCTTTGAGAGATCGGCCACTTTTCCTTCCCAAACAGATCATGTCTTGGTAGACTTATTCTTATCCATAGTGGATGGGGGTGCTCTGTGGGCAAAGCTCCCCCACATGTGGGTACAGAATGACCATGCAGCCTTGGGAGCTGTTATTAAATTAAATAAGATTATATATGTGTGCCTATGTGTTGTGGTTGAGTGTGGGGGTGAGGTCTGAGTTCCTTAAGGAGTGGCTGAAGTATTTTTTCATTTCTGGAGATGTGGTTGGTCAGTAGTCTAAAACCATTTTGGGAACAGAGCACTACAGTGTTGATTTGTAGGATCCAAGGTGGAAACCTTATGCATTGTATGCTGGCATCAAAAAAGTAAAATTTAGCCCTGGCTGGTGTGGCTCAATGGTTTGATTGCCAGCCTGCAAACCACAGGTTTGCCAGTTTGATTCCCAATCAGGACACAGTCCTGAGTTGTGGGCCAGGTCCCCAATAGGGGGCACTTGAGAGCAACCACACATTGATGTTTCTCTCTCTCTCTTTCTCCCTCCCTTCCCTTCTCTCTAACAATAAATAAGTAAAATCTTTTAAAAAAATAAAATGAAATTTTACTGAGTAAATTTTGAATATTGTATTGGATTTATTTAGTGATTCATTAATTGAGTAGCATCCTATGTAGCAGATAGAAAGACACTCCTAATGGAAAACTTTATAAGCAGAAGGAGGTGGGGGAAAGAATTTATTCTAGCAAACAATGGATTATCTCAGGCAAGGTCACCTGAGGTAAGGCAGGGGTCTATCATCAGATTACCTTACTAGTACTGAGCAGATAAATGCAGATTGACTGAGTAAAGCTTATATTTCTCGGAGAGGCTAATTAGGTTAAGTAATAAGTCTTGCTTTGCTGACACAGGGCTTAGTACAAGTGACTCCATTTGGGTCTATCATTTCTTTCTTTCTTTTTTTTTTTTTACACTAATATGGTAAAGTGTTACCAACTGTAACTCAGATATTCATTGACTTGCTAAATTCCAACCTTGTAGAAGCAAGATCTTCCCTTACAACCTGCAAATGATCCCCCCATTATTTTTGAAAGTCCCAAGAGAAGTGTTTCACATGAACCTACAAACCAGTCCATCAGTTACTTTCATGAGTGGGTCTTCTATAGTCTTCCTCTCAGACCCTTATTCATTTGTATGTACAAATATCCTGGTGGGACCTCACTGTTATTATAGACCATTATGATGAAGGGGAGCAGAGTATGCCACCTCAAAACATACCTCTTTGGCATAAAGATTATTTTGATCTGATTATTCTTGAGAAATAGCAGACAAAGAGTCTCTGAAACCAGAGTAGCAGTTACCCAATTATAAAGGACATTTATATTTATAAAGGAAATCTTCACTCATAATTGTCTCCTTCTCCATATTGAGAAGAAAAGGTTGACTGTAAATCACAAGAGAATTTCATCAATGGAGAAGGCACTGACTTAAATCTGCATAACAACATTATCATTGTTTAGTGTGCTTTTCTTAGTTATCTCCTATAACAGGCTTCTCCCCATCCATAACATCTTTCTTTTGTCTTTAACCATAGATGGCATTTAAGGTGGTGGCATGGGTCATCTCTGGGTGTTTATTCAGTTTCTCTGGGTGTCTCCCATGCATAAATGAGGTATATATGTTAATAAACTTGTTTGTTTTTCTCTTGTTAATCATTTATTACCTAGAGTCTTAGACAATGACTCAAAAATAGAGTGAAAAATTTTTTTCTCCACTACAAAAATAAGTCATCATCTATGTCAAACATGCCTCTGGGTAGCAGCATTGTGTTTAGTTCCTCAGCTTCTCCCTCTAACCTAGTCTATATATAGGATCACTGAACCCAGTCCATATTATTCAGCATACATTCTATTAGCATAGGTGCATTAATAAAGGAAGGGTGCAAAGGTAGTCCGACATTAAGAAGCTTAATAAACTGGGAAGCTGAATACAATTTTGATCCTGCTTCACTATCAAACTACAGTTTCACACTCTCCCCAGGAAACCACCAGTTGATTCCTCACAGATTACTGGGGGAGAGGTACAATAATAAAGGAGAACTCCTCTGTTGGGCGCAGGTCCAGTAGAAGCCCATGTGGCAAAGAGGGACATGCTTGTACTATGAGGCATACACAAGCAGTAGGAATCCAGATGGAAACCATAAAACCTGTCTGTTTAGCCTGGGGAAAAGATTGGATTGGATAAGAGACACAGAATCCCACAGGATCTAGGAAATTAATTGGTTAGGGGTGGGGTCAAAATGAGCTCCCCAAAGTTTGGGAAATTGATTGGTTAGTTTGAAAGAGAGCCTAGTCATTCCCAAGCTGGAGATAATATAACTGAAGCTTAACAATGAGCGTTCTCCCTCTCTCTCTCTCTCTCTCTAACACACACACACACAGTAACACATACCTCATTCATTTGTGCATTCTTTATCTAAAGCCACCATGCATCCCTAGAAGCTGCCTGGGGCTGACAGAATACTGCATTGGAGCTTCAAGCACACGCCTGGGCATAGACCCAGACTGAACACAGCTGGGGACAGACTAAGCTATCTGGATGGGAACAAGAACTGAATTGAACAAATGCACAAAATATTTGGACCTTGGCCTTTATTCTGGGTTTGATGAAGACAAAGCTGGACTTTTTCCATGGTGAGACAGATGGGGATGAGAGCTGAACCTGAGCCAGTCCTTTGTGTTTGCTCCAGCTTCAATAAACCTTACCACTATACCACAACTTCCCATATGTAGGTCTCTGGAATGTTGTTTTTGCAACGCTGTGAAAGGTCCTCATTTTCACTGGCAACAATCCCACGCCCTTTGGCTTTCACTCTAGTCTTTCTTACTTCCCTCAAGCAAACATTTTTCTTTCCTCACCTAGTTGCAAAATGTAAGCTTTAGCATATGTGGCTAAAAACCATTCCCCTTATTTTTGTGAGGGTAGCAGAATATGTCACCTCAAAATATACAATTTTGGCACACTGATTATTTTGAATTAAAGGTACTTGAGAAACAGCTGGTGCAAGCAGGACACTCTGGCTTTCCTTAGTCCTCCTGAAAGTAGGAGATAAATCTTCCACGTGGAAGGTAGGTTCCCTGTACCAGGGGGAGAGAAGACATGCTTATCACCAGAGCTAGGGAATTTAGGCCTTTAGCAGTCTGCATAAACAAATCTAGTCATTTCTTTACTATATACCACCCATAGCCCAAACCCCTTCATTTAATCAAATCTTCACAAATTTATTGCTTCTTTGTCTAAAAGGTATAAAATCTTCCTGCTCTGGTCACTTTTTCCAGTCTTCATTCTCTTGGTAAGACACCTATACACATGTAAATATTCAATAAAATTTATATGCTTTTCTCTTGTTAACCTATTTAATTTTTAGGCCCAGTGAGAGACCAAAGAAGATAGATGATACTTTTTCTCCCCTACATTGATAAAAAGTAGGTGTATGCATAGGCATGGTATATGTGGGTGAAACTATGATGGACTGTGAAGGAGAGGCAAAGATACCAGTAAATAGGAACTACTTATTTGATGTTATAGGAAGAAAGGGGTGGAGTAAGGGACCTATTATAGCAAAAATTCATTATTTCTGGCAAGGTCACTTGGGGAAAAGCAGGGTTGTTACTCCTGTGATTGCCTGAGTTATTCCAAATAACCAAATGACTGTGATGGATAATTCATAGGTCTCCCATTTCAGCAGGGGAACACCTTCCATATATTTATGTACATTTGGATGACACAGGTTTATTAGGGATCAGGTAGTCAGGAAACACCATCATTTTCAAATTCCTTTGGCATGTTGCCTAAAGTAGCTCATAGGTCTTTTGTGGCTTTTTGTGCCCTCCTCCCCAAATGTTGGAAATCTTTGTTGAACCAAAAGATACAGAAAAAATTAAGATAGACTTTTCAGAAGTTGTTGAAGATTTGAAAAACTTCCAAAAGGTTCCAGATTTTCTAGATGAGCATATTTTGGCCCCAACTTTTCCCTATCTTTTTCATCAATATTAAAATATCCTCTAGAAATCATGGGGTCCATGTATTACACTAGAGACACATAGTAGGCACTCAATAAATATCGTTGAACCCAACTGAATTAGAGGCTGGCATTTTATCTCTAGTTTTTTTTTGTTTCAGGATATGAATCAAAACAATTCATCAGTTCAGGGTATGAATAGTATATATTCATGTATCCCACTTGCCTAACGACTGAAAGTATTAAAGTCATGGACTTTCCCAAGACAATATCGCAGAAATGCTGTTGGAACATGCAAGATTGTATTGTGTTCTCTGAGTATATTCAGTTATCTGGGAGGTGATCCTTTAGTAGATGCTAGAAACAGGGGGTGTTATTTGTAGTGTCCCTTTTAACTCTGTCACCAGAATATCTGGATGCTTCAAATCACTGATGGAGATATGGAAACAACCTCCACATTCCAAGTGATTTCAAAACTGATGTCTTAAGCTGCTTTTAATATATAGAGGAAAAACTACATAGAAGAAGCAATTCCTATCTACCTTGTAAAATAAGAAAACAAAATAAAAGTCTCTTAAAATAAATAAGAACTTTTTAAGGGATTATCTACTAACACCACTGCCATACACACACACAAAAAGAGCCGTAAGTGCAAGAAATCACTGTTTTTTTTTAACATAGTCAATTTTATACAGCCAAAACAATTGAGGAGGAGGAATAAGCAAGAGTGTTTCTAATGATACTCAGAGATTAAGTAAAGATTAACAGAGGTAGACCCCAAATGGAATGATTATGGAGCAAGAATAACTAGATGTGTGGGAGTGGAAGAAAAGCTTTAAAGTGATGAAATCTCAGTAAAAATTCAGGTCAAGAAGATTGAATCCAAAGTATTGACACCTATTTAAAAAGATAATGAAGTCATGTGCCCTAAACTGGAAACTAGAAAATCGAGATTTTACTAAAACTGTCTCCTGAAGGGGAGAGAAGCTATGTTTCCAACTTTTAGAAAACAAAAAATTGTGTAAAGATAATAGGGGGATTGTATGGATGCACCACGTTGGTACTGCGTAACTGGGAAAAGCATATAAAAGAAAGCATATGATAAAAGGAACAGCTAAGAAACGGATGTTATTGATTTCATTTTTACAACTAATCACATTGCTGATAAGGAAACAAACCTTTAAAAAACAAAATCTTTTGGGAGAAAATGCTGTGAAGGCTGACAGGGAGAAATGGGCAGAATTGCCTATCATGCCACTTAGGGAAAAAACATTGTTACAAATGCAACACAAGAAACAAGCAATGTTATGCAAAAATGTTTTCTATAAATAAATATAACAAAATGGAAAAATAATAATTGAACCACTGTTTTAATGCACACCAAAATGTAGTGCTAATGTGAGAAAGAAAGAGGGTGAATCTGGCCACATGAAGAATTGGATGGCTGACTAGGGCCTTGGAGGATGGATGCTCTAAATATTAGCTGAGCCTTGGGACAATGTCCTAGGCCCTTTACCAACATTAGCTTATCTTACTTTTGACAACTATGGAAGGAGATGGTGGTTGAGTGACCTGCACTAGCAGAGCTGGAACTTAGCCAAATTTATTCTGACTATAAAGTCAGTGTTCTTTTCATCAAACTGATCTATCTTGAAAGCAGCAGATTATCACTTCAATATATCCAGTACAAAGTGTAGTTTTCAGAAGGGTTATTTTTCTCAGGTCCACAGTCACAATGTTATTAAGAACAAGAGGTGTTGTAGGAGTTCAAAATGAGTTGCCTCCAAATGTGCCACTGTGGCATGCAGATTGTTTCAAGCTGAAAACAATGAATGTGCAAAGGCTCAGAAAGAACCTTTGAATTTCCCCCTAACTGCCTAAAATAATTTAAGGTAGAGACCCTGCCCCAGGAAGGAGTTATCATCATAGGTAACTATTTTAATCCGAACTAGGTATAGTAGACTGGGAAGACCTAGCAAGGACCCTTTGATCGAAGTCCTCTCTGTGTCCCATTGTTTTAAGATGGCCCAGCAAACAACTGTTTACTAAACATTAATTTTTTTTAATCTCCCTGTGAATTGGTTTATTATATAAACCTCCTTATTTATGCCTTTCATGCTGCTGCAAGAATAGAAACACAAATGTGTAAAACACATATCTGACAAGGTCAGTTCTTTGCTTAGAAGTTGTCAATGACATCCCATTGCTGGAGCCTGCTTTCCCAGGCTAATCTCTAGTTTCTCTCCACAAGCACTCTTTACTTGAACTGTACCAAATTGCTCACTGTTCCCTAAGGGAAGAAGCTGCACTGCCTTTCTGCATGCTCTTCTCTATGTCCAAAATGTCTTTTCCCAACTTTTTGAAACCTGACAATGCCATCTATCCATTAGATTGAATGACATGTCCCCAGTGAAACCTTGCAGAACCCATCAGGCAAAATTATTATCAATTTTTATACATTTTCGGATTAATATTTTTGAACTCTGGATGTGTCTTATCAATATGTATATTTGTTATCAAGGTGATTCTCCACCCCACTAAAAATGTATTATTCATTAGGGAGTACATCTTAGAATTAAGGAACCATTACAATTATTTCCTCATATATATACAAGGAGGAACCCCCCAAATGGACTTTATTTATAAAATAAATTTATTTATTTATTCTTACATGTTTAAACTTCAATCACCTTCAAAGTACTCTCTGTTTGATCCAATACATCTATTGAGATGTTTTTTCCACTCCTCAAAACACATTTTTAACTTGTCAATTTTGATGCCTTTTAGTGCTTCTGCCGTTTTTTGTTTCACCCCTTCCACATTGTCAAAACATTTCCCTTTGAGGACTTTTTTCATCCTGGGAAACAAACAAACAAAATGAAACAGTTGATCTGAGTGGGATCTGGTGAATAGGGAGGGTGGGGCATGTGATCCATGCATGCCATTTTGGTCAAAAACTGCTGAACACTTGGTGTAGTATGGGCAGGTGAGCTTGTAAATCACCCAAACATGTTTAAAGAGTCTTAAAAAAATTTCACTGAAGCTGAACACAGCCTCTTACAACAGTGCCAGCTGGTACACTGATATAGATGGGTCCCTAGAACACTCACTTAGCAGGGGAAGCCTGTACTAAAAAAGGCTCAGCCTCCAGAAGATAATTTCATTTTTGTTGAGGCCCCCCCCCTTCATATATATATATATATGTATATATGTATGTATATGACGATGTTTTCTGAGCCTTTTGCACATTCACTGTTTTCAGCTTGAAACAATCTGTATACCAGAGTGGCATATTTGGAGGCAACTCATTCTGAACTCCTATAACACTTCTTATTCTTAATAACATTGTGATTATTGATTTTATATATATATATATATATATATATATATATATATATATATATATATATATATATATATATATAACCATAGCACTGGCATTCATCATTCATTCATTTAACAACTCTGCCTAGGAAGTACTATGCACTATGCCCAGTGCTGGGAATACAACAGTGGAAAAGAGACACAGTCATTATCCTTACTAGATTCTTGTTGGAGAGACAGACAAACAAACAAAACAACAGGTAAACTTCAAGTTAATCAATAAAGTAATGGCATTTCATGATGTGTTACAAAGTCAACAAACAAGGTACTTTGAAGGCGCATTTTGGAATGTGCTTATTATGATTTTTTCAGGTACAACTCATTTCTTTCCCTTTCTTGAGAATATCAAATTTCCTAGTCCTCTTGCATATAGTTGGGGCTATTTGACTAGTTCTTGCCAATGGAATATGAGTGGAGGCCATGTATGTCATAGCTTTGCTAAGGCTGTTAGAAACAGATGAACTTTTCCGTGTTCTCTCTCTTCCCTTGTCATCCAGACAGAAGTAGAAGATCCAGTGGAGGACTCTGAGGCGCTATAATAGGTACGGTAGACCACACCATGGGAGGAGTCTGGAGTACTGAATAGCTTTGTAGAATGCTTCTCACTCATCACCTAATCGGACTATGTGGTGAATGAGAATTAAATGTTTATTCTGTATAGTCATTCAGGTTTTCAAATTAATTGTTACAACAGTTAGGCTACTTTGACTTAGAGGGGGATCACAGACTCTCATGGGCCAAGGTCAACATAAGGATTTGAGACAGTGGTGTAAGTGTCTCAGAAAGCATTTATTCCCTCTTGGGAGCTGTCACAAAGAATCTTAACATACAATTCAGAATCGCTGTATAGGTAACTCAACTCTCCACATTGCACGTCCATTGCTCTATCAAGGACATGATATTAACAACCTTGCCAGAGCAAAAAGAACCATAACCTGCCCCAGAGCAAAGCTTAGTAATTCAGTAAGCAAATTTTCTAAGTGTCTTTTGTCATTCTGATGTATAGTTAGTTAATTACTGCTATAGATACATTTATAGTGATTTAATCATTCTTATAACTGCTAAATGGTATCATATGTCAATTGGAAACTTGAGGCAAAACAAGATGGGAGATTTGATCTCTGTCTTGGTGTGATAACCCATTTTAAATGCTCCAACAGGAACTAGGAAGTGGAGAAAGACATATTCTACCTGTCAATTAATTAAGCTCATGGTTTTCAGTAGTCTTGGTTCATGACATACAGGCTAATTTAGTCAAGCATTACCAATTAAAGAGAAACATTTGCTGAGACTGGAACAGAGATAATGCGGTTGTCTTCAAGTTGAACCACACATGTTCTAGAAATAAAAAACCCAGAATATTGCTTCTAACCCACTTTACCTAGCATAGGTGATTTGTGCTGGATGAAAAATAAAGAATAATAATTTCCTTAAGTGCCCATGTACCTACATGGGTATGTTAAAGTAAAACTTGGAGACTTTAATAGGTTTAATGAATATTGTTCAATTTAATATTTGAGAATATGGATGGGAGTGATGTGGGCTTAAAGTGAAGAGGGAGGTCATGTGGACTATTCCTGTGAAAAAGTCCCAAACAACATCAAAACTCAAAAATTGTTGGTGCAATTGAGGATATAATATTTAGAACGTTCATTTAAAACTCTCAAAATGAACACCTGTAGTGATGTTGAAAAATTGATGAATAGAGATATGATTGTGTTTTATGTATTACTTTTCTTGGCAATAAAGGGCTGCTGGGAATGCTCTAGGAATATACCAAAAGAAAGTCAAGCAATGTGATCTGATTGCAGATGAGAGGGAGAGGACAGTACCCAGCAGCCACACTAGACAGGGTGTGCATGTCTTTAAACTACAAAGGAGTGGGCCTTTGATAGATTCTTCCAGAAACTTACCAACAGATACTTACCAACAGACACTTACCAACAAAACAAATCTCTAATGGACTCAGTATACAAAGAATTATAGATCCTACTCTAGTCATTTCAGACATCTAAATCAAAGGCAGCAAACTTCTGAATAACAGCCTTAATGCTGAAATAAAAGACACTTGTATGAATCTTGGCAAAATCAGTTAAAACAATGTGAGCATGGGCATATTACTCAATCTCTCTGAGCTTTACTTTTCTTATCTATGAAATGGAGATAAAAACACCTATTTGGTGAGTGCTAAATGACATGATGTATGAACAGTTACTTAGAGCAGTGACTAGCACATTGAAAGAGTTCAATAAACAGCAGATATTAATCATATTGCCTTCCAAAATAAAATGCCTCCACTCTCTCTCTCAACCCTCCACTGCATTCTAAATACACATGGGACATACTTGGGGTAATTTTGGCAAACAGGCTTAGTAGTAGTATTATTAAGCATATCCAAAAATTTAAGTTATAGCAATATCAAAATATTGTAAATCAATGCCAGAAAGGAAAATAGACATGTTAGTAATTATGATACAATAAAAATTTTTTTGATAAGTAAATTCTCTTCATTCATGGAAGGTAAACCTGCCATCTTTGGTCTTGAAAAAAACACAGAAGTGATTAAAAACCTCAGAGAATTAGTAGAAATATTTAAATTAGATTCCATAACTCTATATTTCATAATTAAGAGAAGTTGCTTATTCAAAACTATGTGTAACAGCATGATTGTGGAATTTCCTAGTTAATAAGGATAAAATATGAATAAACAAATCCATTTTCATCAGTTCCATGATGCTTATGAAACCAATCAATCTCAGTGACATTATTTCATTGATATTAACTGAAAAAAGAACAAACTTTTATAATTCAGGTTTAAATTACGTGGGAGAGTTTTAAAATAACAGCTGTAAAAAACAAACTTCTCCTCTGTTTATCATTACTGTATGAACTACTTTTTTGAATATATTTTATTGATTATGCTATTACATTTGTCCCATTTTCTCTCCCCTCTATTCCCCTCTGCCCTGCTCTCCCACATTACACCCTCATTCCCAGCCCCCTTAGTTCATGTCCATGGGTCATACATATAAGTTCTTTGGCTTCTACATTTCTTATATATTCTCGACGTTCCCCTATTTTGTGCCTACCAATTATGTTTCTTATTCCTGTACCTTTCCCCCAATTCTTCCCCTCCCCCACCCCATTGATAAACCTCCATATGATCTCCAATTCTGTGATTCTGTTCCTGTTCTGGTTGTTTGCTTAGTTTTTGTTTTTGTTTCTTTACGTTCATTTGTTGATAGTTGTGAGCTTGTTGTCATTTTACTGTTCATATTATTGATCTTTCTCTTCAATAAGTCCCTTTAACATTTCATATAATAAGGGCTTGGTGATTATGAACTCCTTTAATTTGACCTCATCTGGGAAGCACTTTATCTTCCCTTTCATTCTAAATGGTAGCTTTGCAGGATACAGTAATCTTGGATGTAACTCCTTGCCTTTCATGACTTGGAATACTTCTTTCCAGCTCCTTCTTGCCTGCAAGGTTTCTTTGGAGAAATCAGCTGATAGTCTTATGGAAACTCTTTTGTAGGTAACTGTCTCCTTTTCTTTTGTTGTTTTTAAGATTCTTTCCTTTTCTCTAATCTTGGGTAACTTAATTATGATGTGTCTTGGTGTCTTTCTCCTTGGATCCAACTTGTTTGGGACTCTCTGAGCTGTCTCAACTTGCACGTCTTGTTCCTTTGCCAGATTGGGGAAGTTTTCCTTCATTATTTGTTCAAATAAATTTTCAATTCCTTGCTCTTCCTCTTCTCCTGCGGGCACCCCTAAGATTTGGATGTTGGAACCCTTAACATTGTCCTGGAAGTTCCTAAGCCTCTCCTCATTTTTTTTGAATTCTTGTGTTTTCATTCTGTTCTGGTTGGATTGTTTTTCCTTTTGTTCCAATTCATTGATTTGAGTCCCAGTTTCCTTCCCTTTACTGCTGTTTCCCTGTGTATTTTCCTTTATTTCACTTTATAAAGCCTTCATTTCTTCCTTTATTTTGCAACCATGCTCAATTATTGCTGTGAGCATCCTGATTACCAGTGTTTTGAACTCTGCATCTGATAGGTTGGCTATCTCCTCATCAGTTAGTTCTTTTTCTGGAGTTTTGATCTATTCTTTCACTTGGGTTGTATTTCTTTGCCTTGGCACAGCTGTTGCACTGTAAGGGGTGGAGCCCTAGGTATTCACCAGGGTAGGGTAACTCACTTTGCTGAGTCATGGTGTTTTATATGGGGGAGGGGACAGAGAGGAACCAATGCTGCTTACTTGATTCTTGTGGAGAACAAAGAAAGCTGCATGAGCATAAGAAGTTAGTGTTAGGAAATAAGGTTAGAAAAGCCATAACTGCATAACCACCCTAGGCTTGTGTTCCAAGAAGTTAAGAAAGGCAGGGCTGACCTAGCAGAGCCACCTGGACAGTTGCCCAGGTGAAAAGTTTTACCCCTGTCCCAGCCCTTGAGCACAGGCTGAGCACGAGCTTCCCCGACCAATTACCAACGAGAGCACAAGCCTAGCATTAGTTTCCCAGCCAATGGCTAACTGCCACATCTGCTTCTGTAAAAGTGCTTGCTTGCTCGCTTCTATAAAAGAACCTAGCTGTGAGCATTAAGGCGCGACTCTCATTTGCAGCTCTTAGGAGCACTGTGTCTCCAGACACGTTCTGAGAGTTCGCCCCTGCGCAGGTAAAGCTTTGGCCAATAAAACATCACGTTTGAATCCCAAAATTCCTGGACATTTGTTTCTCGCGTTGGTGTATGCAACAATTCTCACCCTACCTCCATCACTTCTCTCACTTCCCACAAGTGAATTGTGCCCTTTCAGGTGCTGATTCCCTGGTGGGTGGGTGGGCTTGTGTATATTCTAGGACCCCATGGGTATCTCCAATGGAGTCTCCTGAGACTAGGAGTTTCTTCTGCTGTCACAACTCCCACAGATTTTTATAGCCAGAGGTTTTGAGGTTTTGTTTCCTGCACTGGAACCCTGGGTTATGTGGCTTGTCTCTCTCCCCAGTTGTTCCTCCAGGCTTATCTGCACACTAATATGGGACTGCCCAGTCTGCCAGCCACAGCCTTCCCTGTTCTGCCAGCTACTGCCTTGCCTTAAGTCCTCTCCACCCTGGTTTCCCGTCTTCACCCCTCCTACCAGTCTGGATGAATGTTTCTACTTTAACTCCTTGGCTGTCAGACTTCCATAAAGTTTGATTTTCTGGTAGTTCTAGTTGTTTTTTGTTTTTAAATTGGTTGTTGTCCTTCTTTTGGTTGTGTGAGTAAGCAAAGCATATCTATCTACACCTCCGTGTTGGCCCAAACCCTATATGAGTTACTTCAATAATTTCTCATTGGTGGGCCCTACATAGGTTATATTAAACATTTCTTGTGCACTAGTTTAAATCCTCTGATTTCATCTCCTATGCAGTCACATCTGGGTAACCGACTGGATTTGGCCAATCTCCATGCAAGGGGCTCCTTAGCTTTCCCTTGTCTTTGACTAGCCACAAGTAACCCTCACTTCTCAGCTCAAGGCTTCTCTGATTCCTTGCCATAAGATGCTCTAAGAAGGCATTTGGCATTCAAACAGCAGCAACCTGGAAGCAGGGTAGGGGAAGTTAGTATCCTACAGGGCAACCTTTAGCCAATGGGAAACAGAGCTGATGGTTAAATGATTTTCCCTTTCAGGTGGTTGATTTTGGGTTGCATTTTTTGAAGTAAATTTAAATTAGATGGTCCTACAACAAATGAGGTTTTATAGTGGTGGCCCACCAGGTAACACATCTTTTTATTGGTTCTATTTTCTTCCTATTTCATGCACTCTGTCTCTCATTTCTGGCTTATCCCATAAACCAATTCCAAATGTGTGGAAATAGGTCTGGTTGAAGATTGCTGGTAGTCAATGAGAAAGAATCCATGATCTATTACCCTACTGAGTATTTTCTACCCTTGATTTAAGAAGTTGAGGTTGTTATCTGAGGGATTTCCTCCTCACTGAAATCTATCCAATACATGAAAATGTTATGTAAGTTTGACATCTGACGAACCCTAGCAGGTTCATTAACACAAAAACCCAAACAGGATGTATTTTCTGGAAAAAAAATTATCTTGCCAAAATTGGGATTATCTTCAGGGAACATGACTTGCTACAGAAATGAGATATTATTCACCACTCTGAAGTATATTTCAAGTTTTAGTGCAGAAAACTCCAGAATTGTTAGAGAGTTACTAAGTGAACTTAATATAAACTATGTATGTGTTAAGTGGTTTTTTAAAACAAATTATATTATTAATGAGGTCTATTCATTAGAAAAGATGAAAATTTAGATGAGCTATTTTACATTTGGTATTTTTTAACACATGAACACCCCTTAAAGCTCAGAGAAAAATCACAAAATTCAATCAAACTTGAGTTAGATCAAATCATATTGGTTTTGTCCACCTCAACCTACCTCACTTGGATCAAATAGAATACAAGTGGTATAACTTTGAGTCTATAGTGCTATAAGTATTTTAGATATCCCCATAAATTATCTTTATTGAAAATTTAAATATTGGAAAAATTTGTAGTGAAGATGGATGATATACAAACCCTTGAGTGAATCCTTCTAGCCTTTGAAGAGCTGGGACAGGCTGATCTAAATGTGCTCTCATATTTTTAAATTTTACTAACAATTTTACTACAAATTCCTTGTGGGGAGGCTGACATCTCTATATGCACAATTCATGATATGTTTATTGCCTTTTTTTCTTCTTCTTATGGACATGTCTACACTGCAAGACACATAAGATCTTGGGTATTTGAAAATTAAAGAACAGCAGCAAAGGGCCAGATGCTGTAGTCAAAAACGTTGCAAAAGTATAATAAACACCAGGTGTACCATATAAATGTATAGGATTTTTACCCTGCCACACTATTATCATATGGTTCCAACATCTGTTCATTTATGTCCAGGCTTCCCACAGTCAGCATTTATTAGAATCAAATATGAACTAGCTCTTACTTATGTGCCTTGAGCAAAAAGTGCCACAGTGGCCTTATTATGGTATATAAGTGAGCAAATAAAAATTATTTTTATCAGTAAAATCACAATTAGCGTTACAAACCAATATAGTATTGTGTGCCTTGGTGTGCCTTCTACTAGCTGCTAATTACTTTGCAATTTTCTATGAAAGGGGGGTCAGTACAAAAAATTAGAGAATATTATTTTTTAAAAATGCAATTTTATCTTTGTAAGGAAAATGGAGTCAGTCAGGCTCACATACTCGGATGTCTGGGAAACAAAGAGTAGTATTCCATAACCTTGAGAGTTGGCCCACCTGCGCAGAATCATGCTTTGCTATATAATATTTTGGCATTCTGCTGGCTTTTTGTATATTTAGTGTATAAGGGATTTGGGACTTCCTGCTGCATGACTCACAGCTTGAGGCACTTGTGGATTGCCTCACCCCAGAATAAAGGCATGTGGGACATCCTGATGGTTCTGCAGATTTTCTTCTGTATGCCCAAATCCCCAAGTGAACCTGTCTGGCCTTGAATGGGTACAACACAACTGTTTTCAAATGGAGGGCACATTAGAACATATAAATGAATATAAACGAGTAAGTAATTTAATAAATTTGTTAAGCCTGAAAAGCCTATATTATAAAATAATATATTAGAAGTAACCAACCAAATATAGAGAAATTAACACTGGTCTGGGAAATCAATTTTATGCTCTGGGTTTTAATCTATCACTACCACTCTTCAAACCTTTGTTTTCTCATCTGGGAAATGAGGAGACTAAAAAATATGTATTATGTTCTCTTCTGGGTTTAATGGTTTATGACTTTAATGATAAAAAAACCTTTAATGTCAGAGAATTCTTTTCTGTACTTCATGATTTGATACATTCTTCTCTTTTTAAATTATTACTATGCCCTGGTTGATGTAGCTGAATGGATTGAGAGCAGACCTGTGAACCAAAGGGTCACTGGTTTGATTCCCCGTCAGGGCACATGCCTGAGTTACAGGCTGGGTCCCTAGTAAAGGGTGCATGAGAGGCAACCACACATTGATGTTTCTCTGTTTCTTTCTCCTTCCCTTCCCCTTCTCTAAAAAATACATAAATAAAATATTGAAAAATAAATTATTACTATGGACTTCATGTTTGTGTCCCTTCCCCCACTCACTCTCCATCCTGAAATATTTATGTTGAAAACTGAACTCCTGATACAATGGTATTGAGAGGTAGGGCCTTTTGAAGGTATTTAGGTCATGTGGGTGGAATGGTCATGATGGGATTAGTGTCCTTAGAAGGGAGGAAGAGAGCTAACCAGCCCTTTGCCTTTCTGCCAATTGAAGATAATAGGAGAAGTTGGGCCCAGTCTGCAACCTAGAAGAGAGCCCTCATCAGAATCAAACCATGCTAGTACCCTGATCTCTACTTCCATCATCCAGAAACATAAGAAATAAGTTTCTGTTGTTAAAAACCACCTAGTCTATGGTACCTTTTTATAGCAGCATGAACTGATTAAGACAATTATTTTCCTCTAACTTAATAAGAAATTCCCGCATTGTACCTGAGTTATCACAAACACCAAACAAGTAGATTTCAAATTAATGAGTGTTTTGACTGTTTTTTTTTAATTTACTTAAAAGTTTAATGAGAAAGAATGAACTATCAAACAAATGTTGGAAGAATTGGCTATCAATTTAAATAGGAAAAGCAGAACCTCTGTCTACCCCATGCCATATACAAAATTAAGTTTTAGATGGATTAAATACTATAAACCATACACATATGTGGTAAACACTATCAAATACTGCGCAGATGTCTCTTCAATGAAGGACCTAGTATTCTAGCTGGTGAGTGTTGTCAGTAGACAGTCTTCAGTGGCTGGTCCCTTCAGTAATCACCTCAGCTGCAAAAAGCTGCTTCACCCAGGTTCACATCTCTTCCAAGAGAAGCCCACATCCAATGACTGATGAAAGGTAGGAATATATAGGCCTGGCCATCTCAGACCAATTCAAGGAAAATTTTAATGGTCATTCTAGTCCCAGAGTCGCCTGTTGGGGAGGGGGTTGACATTGCCATTGGCCTAGCATGGCAGCTTAGTTTCTTCTAAACATTTTTGCTTCCTTTTCCTCCATTTTCCATGGGTGTTGGTCCCAAGAGCATTCCCTAATAAATGCACAAAAGGTGAAATCCTGTCTCAGATTCCACTCCCTGGGCAATTCTGTCTATGACAATACATTTGAAGAAAATATAAAAGAATACCTATCTTTAAAATAATCTTGAGTGTGGAAAAGACTTTCTTTGTTTTATTTTTTAAATATATTATCTATTTCTTTTTACAAAGAGGGGAAGGGAAGGACAGAGGGAGAGAAACATCAATGTGTGGTTGCCTTTTGGACACCTTCCCCTGGGGATCTGGACCACAACCCAGGCATATGCCCTGACAGAGAGTTGAACCAGTGACCCTTTGGCTCATAGGCCCATGCTCAATCCACTGATCCACACCAGCCAGGGCTGGAAAAATCTTTCTTAAACAGAATATAAAATACAGAAGCCATAAAGGGAGAAATAGAAATGTGAGACTACATGAATATTTAAAAATTCTTTCTATATTATAAAAGGCATTCTAAACTAAATTAAAAAACAGGCATTGGATTTGTAGAAAACATATTTAATAAATATAATATAGGGTCCAGCAGAAGTAACACCTGCTTGAGTATGGTTGGGAGGGTAATAATATAGTTATAAATATTTATAGTTTTAATTTAAACATTTCACCTAAAATGCCATATGGTGTGATATGCTTGAAGTGACATTGTTATGTTACAGAATTACCTGCTTATTATTTTTAATAAAAATGTTTGTAATAAAAAGGGGCATTATTTGTGCCAGACCCCATATACAAAGAGTTCATAGCAACAATATATAAAGAACTCCTACAAATCATTAGGAAGAGGCAATCCTCCCTTCAAAGGCTAATGTAGGTGGAGAGGAAATTCAAGGAAAAGAGATGCTGCCAATAAATAGCCTTAGTTGAAATTTTAAAAAGCCTTACTTAAAATCATAGAAATAAAAATGAAAAGAATAAGCTAATTTGTAAAATGAAAAAGATTGATAATACACATATCTAAGAAGAGAGTGGAGGAAATGAACACTTGATATTTGTGGATATGTACCTTTTTTGAAGGAGGACATGGACAATAATCTACCAACATTTTAAATATGCATATCCTTTGATGTAGCAATTCTCCTTTTAGGAATACATGCTACAGAAATATATACACATGCATGCAAAAATATGTGAACAAGGAAATTTATGGAAGAATTATTTTTATAAAGCAAAGAAATTTGAAATAAACATCTAAAAAGGGGGCATACATTTAAAAACATTGTACATCCATACTATGAAATGCTGTCAGATGTCAAAAAGAATGAGGCTGGTCCAAATGTATTGGTATAAAAAGATATTTGTGATATATTGCTAACAGAAAGAAAAGTTATAGGAAAATGCATAACACATACAGGGTGGGGCAAAAGTGGGTTTACATTTATGAGTATGTGAAACACAGAGTTTATTCTTATTTATTATTTATTAATTATTGTATTATTTTCCACATGAATAACTTTAAACCTACTTTTGCCCCACCCTGTGTATATAAACATATATTTCTACGAATGCATAGGGAAAGTTATGGACTGAGATGCACACTAGGGTAGGGGTGTTGGGAGTGGTGCTATGGAAAGAGGACATTTACTTTTACCCTGAATACCTGTGAATTATTCAGTACTTTTACATGGAGCTTGCATTACTTTCATAATGAGAGAAATTAAAAAGAAAATAAAATATACTAGGTGAACAAGAATTGATGCTCATCGTTCATTTTTAATGCTTCATTACAACTACTACAATTACTACTACTACTAGAGGCAGTCACTCGGAATTTCCTTTAGTCAAAACTCTTCACTGTATTCTACAAAATTCCATGTTTTTTTCTTGAAAATGATCTAATTTACATTATCTAATATGACTCCATCCTAATCCTCTTTCACATAAATATCTTGAAAACCAGGTATAAAAAGTGGGCTACTGAACTTTATTGAAAATAATTTGTATTTTACAATTTTTGAATTCAAGTGCACAGGATTCACTTTATTCCCCGCAGGAGCTATGGTCATCTAAAAGTGAATGAAATGTCTAAAAGATGGCAATGAGCTCTGAAAAGTGGAAAGTAGAGCTTCAGAATATAAGAACAGTCCTGAAGCCTTTTTTTTTTTTTTTTTCACAGAATAAAGTGAAGTAGAAATTTGGAATTATCAAGAGTGAAGTGGAGGTGAGCGAACAGCTTTGTGCTGTGTGAACCAGTTTAAAAGAAGTCAATATTGGGAGGTGAGATTTACACCTTCACCTTTTTCTCTCTGATGCTGAGTTAATTCTTCACTTTCCAATAAAAGACCCCTGCTTCTGTGAACTTCTTGCCTTCTTGCTACGCCACAGTCCCTGGCTCTTCCTGTCCCTTACTCTGACTTTGCTCACTCTCTCACATTTAGAGAAGACTTTGCTTTCTATCTTTACAGAATTTGCTGTCATCTAGAGATTCAGGGTTTGTGTGGATAACACACCCAACTTCAGCTCAGGGGTTCACAATTTAACTTGCCTATTAGAAATATCTGTAATTTTTTTTTAAGTGCATATACCCATCCTTGCTGGTGTGGCTCAGTGGATTGAGTGCCAGCCTGTGAACCACAGAGTTCTCAGTTTGATTCACATTCAGGGCACATGCCTGGGTTGCAGGCGAGGCTCCCAGTAGGAGGTGCACAAGAGGCAAACACAAATTGATGTTTCTCTCCCTTCCTTCCCCTCTCTAAAAATAAATAAATAAAATCTAAAAAAAATAATAAAGTGCACATACCTGAATTATACCTAGTACGACCCTATAGTTCTGATGATTCCGATACACAATCAAAACTGTGATTCTCTTGTAGCCTTGGCTTTGTCTGCTACTACCCCTACCTATGCACTCAACTTCCATGGCTACACTGTAGACATTTGTATTATACTACAGTTCTGCACCCAGTACCAATATGTGTTTTTTCCCCATACCAACTGTTCCCTTGAAGTCAGCTTGGTGTGCTATAATTAAATCAATTCTGACACTACCTATGTGGAGATAGCATTATATTCCACAGGTTAAGTGTTCAGTCCCACAAAACTGCCCTCACTTCAGATGCCAGACACAAGATCGGGCTATCACTTGTGCTTCTGACAGTCTGGCTGTAGATAAGAGGTTCCCATCATCCCCTCCTTGGGTTCAATTAATTTGCTAGAACCACTCACAGAACTCAGGAAATCAATTTACTCACCAGATTTCTGGTTTGGTATGAAGCATATTAAAGGATAGGAATCAACAACCAAATGAAAAGATATATAGGAAAAAAAGTCCTGAACCCAGGAGCATCTATCCCTGTGGAGTTTGAGGCTCTGCACAGCTCATGGATGTTTGTGTTCTGGCTCACCAACCTGGAAGCTATCCCAACTCCATCCTTTCAGGGTTTTATGGAGACTTAATTTCAGAGGCATGATTGATTAAATCATTAGCCATTGGTGATTAGTCCACCCTGCAGGCATCTCCCCTCCCTGGAAATCAGCTGTGGGACTGAACGTTCCAACTCTCTAATCATAGCTGGTTCCCCTGGCAACCAGCCCCCACTCCCATTTTTAGGGGATTTCCAAAAGTCACCTCATTAACATAAACTCAGTTGTTGTGGAAAGGACCTTGTTTTAAATAACAAGCTCTGAACTGAGAACAAAAGACTGAATATAATAAAAGATGCCCTCATTTCTCTTATTGCTTAGGAAATGGTAAAAGTTTTGGGAGCTATAAGCCAGGAACCTTGGACTGAAGACCAATATAATAAATATTATATTTATTATAATATATAATAAATATATATTATAAATCAAAATATAACACATACTTTGAATCAAATCATCTAAGAAATGTTAAACTCCAAGAATTCACTATCTCATTATAACCTCCAAAGTTTTCACTTTACTCCTTCCCCAATCCCATTTCAGCTGCTTTTTCCTGTAATGAGACATTTACTACCTTGACAACTCCCATTTCCTCCAATCTATCTGCCCCTTACTGACTTCCTAAAACTCTTGTAACCTGTCACTTCTGCTGTTCCAGTCCAGCAAAACTCCAGCCCTCAGGCATTCCAAATTATCTTAATTTCCTGCCTTTTCCCAATGCAATTCATTCTCCATACTGCAACCTGAGTAACCTTTTCAAATGCAAATTAATCATATGACCAAGACCCCCTCTCTTGCTTGTCTTGCTTAAGCCTTTGTTTTGTTTTGCTTTGTTTTAAACTTGAAAAGTTTTTATATTTAGAATTATCCTGCTGGACTCAGTTTAGATAATCCCAATTTTGTTAGCAACATCCAAGGCATCATACTTGGGAGCCATGTGAACATATGTCTTCTTCTCTCCATCAGGCCTCATTGGGGTGTTAACCTTGGCCACATCAATGTCACATAGCTTCTTCACGGCCTGTTTGATCTGGCAATTGTTGGTCTTGACATACACAATGAACACAAGTGTGTTAGTGTCTTCCATCTTCTTCATGGCTGACTCAGTTGTGGGGGGAACTTGATGATGGCATAGCAGTCAAGCTTGTTTCTTCTGAGGACACTCTTCTGAGGCTATTTAGTCTGCTTTTGGTGCTGCAGTATTTTCAGTCAGCAGAATGTGGGGGTCATGGAGGTCTTTTTTTGTGGCTGAGGATGCTTTTCAGCACCATTTTCTTTGCCTTTAAAGCCTTTGGGAAAGTGGCTTCAGCTTTGGGAGAGGCAGGGAATTCCTTCTTCACTTCATCATCCACTTCGTGAAAAGGCACCTTTCATAAGTCTTAAATGGCACTTCATGGTTGTTAGGATATAGTCCAAACTCCATATTGTGCCATGCATGTGCCAAGACCAGCTATAGGATCTCTGCTCCTCCTGTTTGACGGACAGCTGTTTCTCCCTGTCTAGTGCCAGCCTCAACCCTGAGACATGATAATGAAGGTAAATGAACAGATTTCATCATTTTGGGTGCCTGGTCACCAGGACTGCTTTTTATTATGTCAAAGTGCATGTTGTCACCATAAGTGATCCCTTCATTGACCTCAACTACATGGTCTACATGCTCTAGTATGATTCTACTTATGGCAAGTTCAAAGGCACAATCATGGCTAAGAATGGAAAGCTTGTCATTAATAGAAAGTCCTTCTCTATCTTCCAGGAGTGAGATCCTGCCAACATCAAACAGGGTGATGTTGGTGCTGAATATACTGTGGAGCCCACTGGTGTCTTTACCACCATGGAGAAGGCTGGGGCTCACTTAAAGTGTGGAGCCAAGAGGATCATCATCCCTGCCCCTTCTGCAGATGCCCCCATGTTTGTGATGGGTGTGAACCATGACAAATTTGACAACTCCACGAAGGTTGTCAGCAATGCCTCCTGTGCCACCAACTGCTTGGTTCTCTGGCCAAAGTCATCCAATGACAAATTTGCCATTGTGGATGGACTCATGACCACAGTCCATCCAATCATTGCCATCCAGAAAACCCTGGATGGCCCCCCTGGAAAACTGTGGTGTGATGGCAAAGGGGTTGCCCAGAACATCTTCCCTGTTTCCACTGGTGCTGCCAAGGCTGTGGGCAAGGTCATCCCTGAGCTGAATGGGAAGTTCACTGGTATGGCCTTCTGTGTCCCCACCCCCAATGTGTCAGCTGTGGATCTGACCTGTCGCCTGGAGAAAGCTGCCAAATATGATGACATCAAGAAGGTAGTGAAGCAGGCCTCAGAGGGCCCCCTCAAGGGCATCCTGGACTATGCTAAGGACCAGGTCTTCCCCTGCAAATTTAATGGTGACACCCAGTGTTCCACCTTCGATATTGGGGCTGGCATTGCCCTCAATGACCACTTTGTCAAGCTCATTTTCTGGTATGACAATGAATTTGGTTACAGCAACAGGATGGTGGACCTTATGGTTTACATGGCCTCCAAGGAGTAAGAGCCTACTGCACCACCAGCACCAGCAACAGGAATAGAGGCCCTCAGCTGCTGGCATGGTCCTTGCCCCAAATAGATCCTCCAAAATACTGAGAATCTCCTGACCTTCAGTTTCTAACCTAGACCCTCTGAAGAGGGGAAGGGCTTAGGGAGCCCTACCTTGTCATACACCATCAATAAAGTTCACTGCACCCACCCCCCAAAAAATAAAAGACTAGCTATAATTCATGACCTGAGTACATTTCTGCTCTCATCTCCTACTTCTTCTCTTTACCCGCACTCATCATACATTATTATGAGTATGTCCTCCCTGCCTGGAGAGCCCCCCAGTCCCCCTTTGAAAGCGTAATTTATCTTCATCCTTTAAAGCCTATTCTTAGGAGGTGACGCCTCACTGATTGAATCTCAAAGGAAACACAATTTTTGAAACTCAATTCTCTTATTTGGAGGGACAGTTCTTTAAATTTTAAATTTCCTTTTTAAAAAAAATGCAGTAAGAACACTTAACACGATATGTACCCTGTTAACAAAGTTTTAAGTGCACAACACAATGTTATTTATGTTGCACAACAGACCTCTAGAATTTATTTATCTTGTATAATGGAAAATTTATACCTATTGAACAACATTTCCTCCCACTCCTGCCAGCCATTCTGCTCTGTTTCTGTGAGTTTGACTATTTTAGATACCTGATATAAGTACAGTTATGCAGTATTTGTACTTCTGGGTCTGGCTGATTTCACTTATCATAAGGTCCTTCATGTTCATCCATGTTGTCATATATAGCAGGATTTCCTTCTTTTTAAAGGCTGAATAGTATTCTACTGTATATACCATATTTTCTGGTATATATATCATATTTTCTTTCAATTCTCTGTGCACTTTATATAATGCATTTGGTACCTAGACCCAGGATGATATTAAAAGAGTGAGAAATCAGAATAGATGCCTTACCAATGTATACTGACTGTATATCGTTTCATTATTAGACAATAAAATACTTTAATATTAAAAAAGTTTTTCTCCTTTCCTGTTTCCTCTTCCTCCATTTGGCTCTACTCATCAGCAAAACCATAGGTGAGTGAGCTGATGCAGAATCAGCAAGTGAAACTCTCACTGTGCAATAATAAATACAGAGTGGGGCAAAAGTAAGTTTACAGTTGTTCATACGGAAAAATAATACAATAATTAATAAATAATAACACACAAATAAATGCTGATTTCACAATAATAAGCCTACTTTTGCCCCACTCTGGAGTAAATCGAAATCTGAGGGTTAAACTTGTTCCATCCTCACACATCACTGCTAACATGTTCCATCAGGATCACGTCCACTTTACTTTTTGCACCATCCATCCTGGTGGTCAATGCCCTACATACAATAGTAGGCCCTGGTTTAGTAATCATTTTTTTTTCTAGAAAGATGACTGAGAGGAAGAATTTCCTAGGGTTACATATAAATAGATCAAAACACAAGATCAGTGTGTTATACAGTGATGAAAAGGAGATTTATTGTATTGAGATATAAATCTAAAAATTGGGAAGTGTTTCCCTTTCTCTCCCTCTTGTTATAATTAGTTTCTATTTATGTCTATCATACTTGAGGATGTAATTTTTAAAGGGTTTATGCCACATTTATCTCTGTATTCCTGGTGTTTGAGGTTGTACTAGCCACATAAGAGTTACTTAATAAATGTTTATAGAATTGATAATTGAATGAAAAGATTGATGGACCATTTTTTAGTGGACATGAGCAATTATTTGGTGGAAGAAACCAGAAGATGGGGGGGGGGTGTTATACTGTAACAGGGTCCAGAACTTGGATGTCCCAGAATATATGACAATAGGCCTGGCTGGGGGAACGGATACATGGAGCAAGGCCACTGAGAGTTATTTTTCAGGCCATCTTCATACCTGATATGCAAAAACAGTTATTTTGCATATCAATAAGAGCAGACTAGTCTTTCAGCCAGAATGGAGCCAGAAGGTATGTATAACTTTGACCCATGATATAACTGGGAGGCAGCTCCCCCTGGTTACAGCACCTGCATGAGAGGCTGAAGGCGGTTCACTCCACAACACGGGCCATGCCTGACTGGACTTATTATGGCAGCCCAGTAAGGCTGAAAACTGGGGGAGTGCTGGCAGGTGTAGTCGATCATGGGAGGAGCTGGAAATGGGGTTATGGAGGAGGTTCCAGGCTGTTATATAAACAAAAGGTAGGCTTCAAAAAGAGAGAGAGAGAATGAGGGACACTTGCGAGACCTTGCAGGGAAGGAAAGGGGTGAAAAGACTCTTGGTGGTGGGCCATGAGAATGTGCCACATGGTTTTGGATTAAGAACTAGAGATCTCGGCAGCGACACAGCTGATGGTGCTGAGGACTGCAGGAGACCTGCCAGATGAGCACAGATTACTGGGAGGAACTAGAAGCCTAACCAAGCTAGGGACTTCTATTTCTCTTTCCTGAGATATGGTACCCCTGACTGGCCTGACTGGGCAAAGGGGGGAAGGAAGGACTGTGTGTGTTTGTGGGTGTTTTAAGGGACTTTGAGATTTCATTTTTTAAAGTTTTTTTAAAAGATTTTATTTATTAATTTTAGAGAGAGGGGAAGGGAGGGACAAAGAGAGGGAAAGAAACATCAGTGTGTGTTTGCCTCTCTCGTGCCCCCACCTGGGGATCTGGCCTGCACCTCAGGCATGTGCCCCGACTGGGGATTGAACCAATGACCCTTTGGTTCACAGGCCAGCACTCAATCCACTGAGCCACACCAGCCAGGGTGGACTTGGGGATTTTAACGGTGACATTCTGCCATTACTCTAAACCTGTATAAGTTTTGAATAAATAGTTCCTTTCCTTTTTTGCCAAACTCTGGAATGGAGAACCACAATTCCTATAAGCAGCGGGCAAAGAACCATAGTACAAAAAGACCCTGAGGAGGGGGCTTGTTTCAGTAACAATATCTTGGCTCCCCATGGGCCAACACTGTAACAATACTCCTACTAAGAAAACTATAGCAGTTGGAAGGAGCAATTTAAAGGTGAGCTAGAATTATTTAGTATTGTTATCTCAAGTGTCACAATAAGGAATTCATTCTTTTGTACTATGAAAACTCACTTGCATGATACCTAGCATATAATCCTAAACCATTTGCATGCTGTTCAAAGAATTGTTCTGCATATAGATTGGCTTGCGTGTCCATATGTTTAAAAATCCTATTTAGAGAAACAGCTGAATTAGTCAATGAGATTGAAACTCATTTTCTACATTCAATTTCAATAAAAGGGGGAGCAGCCCATATTTATTTGGATCTTTTGGGAGAGAAGCTAGGGTATATTTGATGCATGTCTTGCAAAGAAGAAACTGAATATTAACATTTTCCCTGTTTATCATTGTTTCTCCCTTGCTTGCTATCTGTATTTGAAATGCTGTGACTATTTCTTGCTGATTGTCAGGCTCCAGTTCATTAAGATTACTGCATTGGTGTCTCTGCTGAGGGTTTCACTAGTATCTTTCACTAGCAGGCACACAGCAAAGTGAATATACTTCTAAATCACATTTATGCTTACTTCCAAATTATAACACCTGGATTATCTGACTGTACTGTCTCTCTTAAATAAATTTAAAAAACCCAAATCTTTTCAGGAGGAAAGCCCAAATCAGCCCTTCTAACAAATTTCCAGACTTAAAATAAAGGATTTTTCCCCTTCATGTTGTGTTTTAAGCAGGGTAAGAATCCTGAATTGAAAATATTGGAAAAATATTAGATATACTCAGCTATGAAGTAAAAACAGTTTTATAGTTCCCCATAGCTATCTTTTCACATGCAGTGGAGGTCTATCCTCATTGATCAGCTTCCTTTTATTGTATGGTGTTCTGGGAGAAGCAAAGCAATCTCAAGCCCCACAAGGGTCAAAGAAACTCTGACCGTGTGGATTAAACTTGCAAAAATGCTGCATTGTTGAAGACTGTTTGTCTTTCTTGGCTTCTGGTAAATCTTAATTTGCAAGTTAAAACAGAACCTGTAAGGACTTTCTGATATCAGCTTGAATTCATAACAGGACACATTCTCCAGTTTCCTTTATCTGACATTCTAACTCATTGTTACAGGTTCAAAGCTACCAGAACTTGTTTTTTCAACGGACCACAGGAAACTCCTTTGTAAATGTCAACCAAACCCTTAATCCTCTTTAAATTAGTTAAATAAGTCAGTGTGAGAAGTGGTGTTGTGGGAAGGAGTATCTCGGACTTGGAACTAAACAGATTTAGGGTGAATTGGCTAGGTTCTCCTCCTTTCTCATCCAGAAGGGAGGGTTGCTTTCTCTTAAAGTTCTCTCCTCTGCCATGACTGGTAGAGAATCAAAAGCAAAATGTCTTTGAATTTCTCAATCTAGATTTCTTAGGCAACTTAGTTCAGTCTTGGCTCACAGGCCTGTTCATCTGCATTGTTAGAGGCAAAGGAAGATTTTTAGTGCTTGAGTTTTCCTCCAGAATCAGATTGAGAAAGATAGGCAAAATAGAATAGAACTTTGCATTTACACAATGACAGAAGAGGAAAGAAGTAGAAGTGTGGGGGGGAGACATTTGTGCAAATGTACCCTTCTTACTTTCAACATTTTGTGTACACACATGTCTAGGTCATACTCATTGGCTTATATTGAACAAAGAAGATCCACATGGGTTCCTATGTTAGAAAGAGGGCAAATCCATGTGAATTGGAGCAATATTTGCCTGGAATAACTACAAGAGGAGATCCTGGCTTCTTGAAATATAGAATATTCTACTCCAGAGTCAGTAAACTGTGGCTTGCCTGTTTTGGTAGATAAAGTTTTCTTGTTTTTAAAGATTTTACTTATTTATTTTTAGAGAGAGGGGGAAGAAGGCAGAAATAGAGGAAGAGAAAGATTAATGTGTGAGAGAAACATCAATTGGTTGTCTCTTGCATGCCCCCAACCAGGGACGAGGCCTGCAACCCAGCATGTTCCCTGACTGGGTATCAAACTGGTGACCCTTTGCTTCATAGGCTTGCACTCAATCCACTGAGCCACACAAGCCAGAGCTTTTTTTAATGTTTTTTTCCTCTAACAAAATTTAAAAAAAGACCCTATTGATTTATTCAACAACAATTTACTGAATTCTTTTCATGCTATGTGCCAGAGAAATAAAGATGAATGGGAAATAACCCCTACCTCAAGCAGTTTATGGAGTCTAGTGGGGGAGATAGATAGAGAAATAGATAAATTACAGTGTACCATAATAAATTATAGAACAGATGGTAATGGTAATGGATTTAGTAGCCCCTCTGGGCCTGGCTTGCGGTACAGAAGGCTGAAGAAAGCCTTTTCTTTACCTGTTTGCAAAAAGTCCATGCTGACAATGTCAAAACATCTGTGGATAACATTTATGTAGATATCTTTTAGATTTAATGGAATTGAAGAGAATATCAGTTCCTTTAAAAGGAAATTTTTCAACATGCATGTTACATTGTATACTTATAATTGGATCTAAATTATTTGTCATGTAGGCTTTAAAATGGGAACACAAAATAAAGAGAAGGAACCTTTTGAGAATTGACAATTTACAGACCTCAGGAGTGCTGTCTTTATTCAAATTCAATTTCATTTTAAAAGCTTGAAGATGTCAGACTGTTATAGAAATTAAAGAGTCAAGTATTAATCTTTTGGGGTAGTATCTTATTCAAGCTGTTGAACCTGTGAAGAGTTTGCAGGACTCTTATTTTAAAACTAAAGATCAAGCAAAAACGTAAAAAAAAATAGGCAGCATAATGGCAACTTCTCTTCTAATTAATGCTAAAAATGATTGTAATTTATTACAACTGCTTATTTATTTTATTGCTTTAAGTCCTTTATGGAAGTAGGATGGGTAGAAATAGTAAAATACAATTTTATTTTTCTTCTGATCCTCTTTGCCTCAGTATGCTATTTGTCCATCACTTTTATATTGGCTTACACAGGCTAAAATTATATTTAGCTTTATGGTCAGAGTGTGAAAACAGGGTTCCGGGTGTATCAAAAACTAATTTTGATGTGACAGAACAGTGTGCCACTAAACAAAGTTGTTATGCTTCTTTCTCTTCTGTCTGCTGTATGTGGACCTAACACAAGTGAGGTGATGATTTACTGCAGAATTCTTGATATTCCACAAGAAGCCCTACTGAGTAAGCATGCTTTGGCTTCTCACAGGATTATAGAAAACAAGATTAAGGATGACTCTCTTGAAAGGAGAACAGTCAGGGATATAGAAACCAATAACAACCTCCTAATTCCCTTCAAGGCCTTGGGGCACTCTGTTAAAAATTTTAAGTAACAACTGATAATAAGACCTTTGATTTTATACACAATTTAGTATAAAAGAAGAAAAATATATAAGTGGGAAAAACTCAATAATTATTTGGGAATTAAGTCCATTAATTGGGTCTATTTATATTCCATTAACATTATCTTTATGTTCATTTTATTTAGATTTCCATTCTATTTTACTTTTCTATTGGCTTTTGTAGATTAACATATCTCTCTTGGTTTATATTCAAAATATAGATTTGCCAACATTTTAATGTTTTTCTTCTGCCTGAAAAATAGTCAAATGGGGAAGCTTATTATAAGTTAGAGTAACCATAAAATTTACCATCAAAACCAGGGCACTTCTGAGAATGAAAGGAGGTGGTATTATTAATATAATAAAATAATTATACTTTGTAGTCAGTGGTAAAAAGGGTCTATGTCTTTGCAAAATGGGATATATGGTCATCCTGAGTATAAGTCATTTAATTACTGTTATTTGGTTGTCATGTGGATTTCATACAATCATCTGAAAAACATGTGAGGCTATAAACTTTAAAAAAATGCCTAGAATTTATATATGCTCATATCATGGAAATTAGAATAGGTCCCAGAAGCAGTGATTCTGTTCCTTATGACTGAAACAAGATAGTAAGAAGGTTCTTTGAGGCCCTCCAAAATTAAAAGATCTTTTTTTGAGGTCATTACTTCCCTTCCAGCTCCCCTGAGTTTATGTACCTATATTCCACAGGGCTCAGAAAACTTCTCCTACTTTATATTCCAACTATAATTTCCTGACCTCAGGAATTTTTCATATCTTACTTGGACTATAGCAAACACCTTCTAACTAACCTCCCTGCTCTGAATCTTTGTATATGTCAAATCTTTTGCCTGTATCAGACAGATTGGTTTATTTAAAATGTAAAGCCAAACATATAATTCTCTTTCTCAAAATCATTTAGTGGCTCCCATTCCCTACAGGACAGCACACAAAGCCTTTTATAAATACACCTCTGTCTAGTTCTTCAGCATCACTCTGAAGCAATAATACATTGTTTCTATTTCTCCAAACATAGTATGACATCTTTTCCTTTACTTTTATTAATCCTTGAACCTATATCTTCTTTTAGAAAACTGGTCAAATGATTTTTAGAAGGAAGGATAGTGTACAGATATCTCAATCTATCAATTTTTTAATCATTTTTACTTATATACAACAAAATTTACTTTTTTGTGACTGTTCTATGAGTTTTGAGAAATATACAGCCTTAGGTAACTGCTCCACTATATTCAAAATATAGAACAGTTTCATCATTGTCCCCCTTTCCCCTAAATCTCATGCTTGTCACCTTTGTAGTCAGACCCTAGCCCTTGGCAACCACTGATCTGTTCTATATATTCATATAGTTCTGCTTTTTCTAGAATAACATATAAATGGAATCATCCACATTATATGTATATCACTTAGGACAATGAATTTGAGACTCATCTAATTTGCGGCAAGTTTCATAAGTTCATTCCTTTTTAATGTGGTGTAGTGTCCCATTTTATAACATACCACACTGTGTTTAGCTATTCCCCTGGTGAGGGACTTTGGGTTATTTTCAGTTGTGGATAATCATGAATAAAGCTACTATGAACATTCCCTTATAGGTTTTATTGTGAACATAGGTTTCCATTCCACTTGGACATAAGGCCAAGAGTTACTTAGCTCTAAAGTATAGTGAGTGTATGTTTATAAAGAAACTGCCAAACTGTGTTCTAATGTGGTTGCACTGTTTTACATTCCCATCAACAATGTATGAGGGTTTCAGTTCCTTCACATCTTCACCAACATTTGGTGTGATAAGTCTTTGAACATTAGTATGTAGAGATAGCTCATTGTGGTTGCAGCTTGAATTTTCATAATGATTATGTCCAGCATCTTTTCATATGCTTTTATGTATATTTTCTGCAAAGTGTCTTTTCAAATCTTTTGCTCATTTCTTTGTTGGATTTTGGTTTTGTTATTATAAATTTTGAGAATTCTTTATATATTTTAATAAAGTCCATTTATCAGAAACACAATCTTTAAATATTTTCTTCCATTTTTGTGGTTTGGTTTTGATTCTATTAAGAGTACTTTTTGCAGAGAGGAAGCATTTTAAAATTTAATTAAGTTCAGTTTATATATTTTTTCTTTTTATGAATGATGCTTTTACTGTCATATCTAAAAGTTTTTTGCCTAACCAAAGTTGTATTCATTTGCTATGGCTGCCATGACAAAATATCACACACTAAGTGGCTTAAATAACAAATTGATTTTCTCACAGCTTTGTAGCCTAGAAGTCCAAATGAAAATTTATTTCATCTGAGGCCTCTCTCCTTGGCTTACACATGGTGCTTCCTCACTGTGCCCTCACATGTTCTTTCTCTTGTAAGGACTCCAGTCATATTTGATTAGGGCACACCTAGATGACCTCATTTTATCTTAATTTCTTCTTTAAAGATGTTACCTCCAAATACAGTCACATTTTGAGGTGTTGAGGATTAGGACTTCAACATATGTTTTGAGGGGTGGGGATGGATTATTTATCTTGCAATACAAGGTCACAAACATTTTCTTCTATGCTTTCTGCTAAATATAAATGATTTGAATAGAGGAAATTGTAAAGTTATTTCGTAAGAACAGAGACTACTTTGTTTAATGTTGTACTGTCAATATTTTGACATCCTAAATTACTTACCAAATTTGTTGAATGAATGTAAATAGCATTCATTATTCTATGCATGCTCCTTGAACCTCAGAGAATAATTGTAGCTGTATTGTTGAAGGATCAGTAAGGTACTAATCAGATTCAAATCACTTCCTAAAAACTTACTATTAACCATTAAAAATTTCCCAGATAATAATATCTACTAAAGACAAAACTGAAACTACTCTATGACTCAGCATATGTTCACCAAGTGACCTATATAAAAATGTTCATAGTAATAGCATTCATAAAAAAGAAAACGGGATGCATCTAAAATGACCATCAATAGTAAATTTAATACATTCTTACATATTGAAACAATGGGATATTACATAACAATGACAATAAATGTTTTACTTATAAATGTTACTACATGAGTATGTCACAATACAAAATATTTAACAAGAGATATTTTAAAAAATAATACATATTTTATTACTTTATTTATATAAACATCAAAAACAGGAAAAACTTACCATGGTGATAGAACTCTTGACAGCAGTTACCTTTAAGGAAGAGGGAATTAGGAAGAGATAGGAGGGGGACTCTCTGAAGTTAATAATGTTCTACTTATTTGTGCACACAGGTAAGTTCACTTTGTAAAATATTGTGACTTATAATTTGTACTTACTTAAAAAATTACTCCATGTGGATATGGTCTTATTTCTACAAAAACTGCAGGAAATCTTAGGAATGTATTTTACTGAGATTTATGGAAAAATACAACATAAAATGTAGATGATTTCTCTATTTTAAAATATTAGCTATTCCTTTTCCCCTTCTAACTTTTCTTTATATGCCTTCATTACTGAAATTCTTTGGCTTTGTGGAGAAAAAGTCTGAGAAAGAAACAACACAAAAGGGAAAGCTCTTTTTTGCAAAAGTGTTGAGGAAACAGTAGAATCAGGAAAAGCTTATATGGTCTTATATTTTGACTTTCCATAGTATGGTTACAAGTGGCAATTCTGGTCCTTACACAAAGTTGAGTTTGTCATACCAGCTGCCTTTTTTATTAGTAGTCAAAGCATTCCACTATGTGCTTGTTCACTGTTGGTCTATTTGTAACCTACACTTAAATTTCAATAATGCAGAGACTTTTTTTGTGAAGATATACTAAGCATTATGTATCTGAAACGTTAAAGAATGATGTTTAGAACTGCCACCTACCTGGAGAGGTGACACTTGCATGTCTATTTCATGGCAGTCTTAGATACAAGTGGAATCAAGGACTTTGAAAAGCAGAGTTGTTGAACATCAAAAGATGAAGTGTTTGTTTACATGTGTGTGCACATGTACATGTGTGTTTTGAAAAATAAATACATTAAAATTAATGCCTGTTATAAAAGTACTTCACTTTAATATCTATATCTGGAACTATTAAATTAAATTAAAATATTTTCTCAATTAGCTTTGTAATTAACCCACATTTTTATAAGAAAGAAAAATATAAAATATCAATCTCAACTACTAAGAAAATCATCTTTTGACCCATTTTTACCATTTTTTTCTTTTTTAAAAATATATTTCATTGATTATGATATTTCAGTTGTCCCATTTTCCCCCTTTATTATCTTCTGTCCTGCACCCCTTCCCACTTTTATCCCCCTGCCCCTTAGTTCATGTCCATAGGACATGCGCATAAGTTCTTTGGCTTCTCCATTTCCTATATTATTCTTAACCTCCCACTCTCTATCTTGTACTTACTATTTACGCTTTTTATTCCCTGAACCTCAATTCTCCTCCTCAATTCTCCTCCTTAATTCTCCCTACTCCCTCTTCCCACTAAAAGCCATGCATTGATCTCCATTCTTGTGGTTCTGTTCCTGTTCTAGTTGTTTGCTTAATTTTTTTTAAGGTTCAGTTGTTGATAGTTGTGACCTTGTTGTCATTTTACTGTTTAAAGTTTTTGGTCTTCTTCTTTTCCTTAGATAAGTCCCTTTAACATTTCATATACTAAGGACTTGGTGATGATGAACTCCTTTAACTTGATCTTATCTGGGAGGCACTTTATATGCCCCTCATTCTAAGTGATAGCTTTGTTGGATAGAGTCATCTTGGTTGTGGGTCCTTGCTTTCATGACTTAGAATACTTTCTTCCAAGCCCTTCTTGCCTGCAAGGTTTCTTTGGAGAAATCAGCTGATAGTCTTATGGGAACTCCTTTGTAGATAACTTTCTTCTTTTCTCTTGCTGCTTTTAAGATTCTCTCCTTATCTTTAATCTTGGATAATGTAATTATGATGTGCCTTGGTGTGCACTTCCTTGTGTCCCACTTCTTTGGGACTCTCCGAGCTTCTTGGAATTCCTGGAAATCTATTTCCTTTGCCAGATTAGGGAAGTTCTCTTTCACTGTTTTTTTTTTTCCAAATAAGTTTTCAATTTCTTGCTCTTCCTCTTCTCCTTCTGGCACCCTATGGTTCAGATGTTGGAATGTTTAAATTTGTCCCAGAGGTTTCTAAGCTTCTTCTCACTTTTTTGAATTCCTGTTTCTTCATTCTGTTCTGGTTGAATGTTCATTTCTTCCTTCTGGTCCAAACCATTGATCTGAGTCCTGGTTTCCTTACCATCATTGTTGGTTCCCTTTATTTCACTTTGTATAACTTTTACTTTTTCCTCTATTTTGGAAGCATACTCAACCATTTCTGGGAGCATCTTGATTACCAGTGCTTTGAACTGTGCATCTGATAGGTTGGCTATCTCTTCATCACTCAGTTCTAGTTTTGGAGCTTTGATCTGTTCTTTCATTTGAGTAATTTTTTTTTGTCTGGGCACACCTATTACATAGTAATGGGTGGAGCCTTTGGTATTCACAAGGGCAAGGCAATCCATGTTGCTGGGTTGTGATACTATATGTGGGGAAGGGGTCCAGAAGGGAACAATGGTACTTGCTGGGCTTTCAGCTGGCTTTCAGTCATTTCCTCTGCTACCCACAAGCAAATTGGGCCCTTTTGGTTCTGATTCCTGGGTGGGCGGGTTTGTGTAGTTGTAAGACACTGTGGGCCTCTCCAAACTGTCCTGCGAGGCTGGGAGTTTCTTCCACTGCCAAAACCCCCAAGGTTTTTTTAATCAGAGTTTTTGAGGCTTTATTTTCCTGCACTGGAACCCTGGGTTGCACAGTCTGTCTCACTTCTCAGTTGTTTCTCCTGGTTTATCCACATGCAACTTTGGGACCACTGGGTTCTCCGGCCACCACCTTGTCTGGTCCATGAGCCACCACCTTGCCATGATTCCTCTCTGCCCTGGCTGCCTATCTCTGCCCCTCCAATAAGTCTGGATGAATGTTTCTTCTTTAACTCCTTGGTTGTTATACTTCCATATAGTTTGATTTTCTGGCAGCTCTTGTTGATTTTTGTTTTGCAATTTGTCGCTGTCCTTGTTTTTGTTGTGTAAGGAGGCAAAAATGTAGCTACCTACACCTCCATCTTGGTTGGAAGTCTTTTTAACCTATTTTAAGTGGATTATTACATTGATATGTAGTCTCTGTGCATAGAGCAACAATTGGTAGAATTCAATCAAGTTAATATATTTCAAATGGGCTAATAAGCTGTTGAATCATATAATTGCTTCTTGGTATACACAGTGTGATTTAACAAATCATATTTTAATTAAACGAACATAATCAACCCTTTTTTTCATAAGATAGGGGATCTCTACATTCTTTTTTTTATTTTAATTGTTATTCAAGTACAGTTTTCTGTCTTTTACTCCCATCCCAGTCTACTCCACTAGTGCTCCCCTCCTCCCTCTCATTTCCACCCCCCCTTTAGTTTTTGTCCATGTGTCCTTTATATTTGTTCCTGTGACCCCTTCCCCTTTTCCCCTGAAATTCCCTCCCCTCTCCCCTCTGGTTACTCTCAGCCTGTTTTCTATTTCAATGTCTTTGGTTATATTTTGCTTGCTTGTTTGGATTGTTGCTTAGCTTCCTGTTAAAGGTGAGATCATATGGTATTTGTCTTTCACCATCTGGCTTATTTCACTTAGCATAATGCTTTCCAGTTCCATCAATGCTGTTGCATAGGGTAGGAGCTCCTTCTTTCTTTCTGCTGCATAGAATTCCATGTACCATAGCTTTTCTTGGTATCTCTACATTCTTAATATCAATTAGATTGTCTTTGGGATGATCTAATCAATGGTTTAGCAATTTACTCTTTCTGTGGCTGTCAGGGCAAAAATCAAACATAGACTTGACATTCTGTGCATATGACACCAATAAGTGAAAATGGAAAAGTTCCATTTTTAATTTTGCTATCAAAATTCCTAATGACTTCACTGAGCCCACAGATTCCTTTTAGATTTTTTTCAAACACTGTTTTATTAAAATACTTCCCTTAATGACAGAAAAGTGAAATGGTTATGTGCAACCTTGTGTCATTAATAGTTATGAAATCTAGAATTCTAAAGTACTGGATGGAAGTCATCAAAGAGCAGACAGACATAGGAATGTTTATTCTTGCAAAACTGCAATCAGAAGAGGGAGAATTACAAGTTTTTGGCTTTCTTCCTAAAAATGCTCCCTAATCACATGGTTATAGCAGAAAAAATTCACAAGATTATGATAGCAGAGAAGAATTCAACACTGGAAAAGCAGCTGTAAATAAAGTGGAAAATTTAGGAAGCAAGAGAATTGCTGAACTGTGTATGTGTGTGTGTATATGTGTGTGTATAGACATCAAAACACCTACTGAGAAAATAGTGAGGGTATAGAGAGAAATCTATCCTTGAAAAACAGCTGTGTTATGTGCACTAGGTTATCAATTTGCTGCTTTTCAAAAAATCTAAGTGTGTTCATCAACTTGTTCCAGTGGGCAGAAAACTGAAATGTTACTGGCCTGAAGTATCAGAGGCAGAGCCTGATGCTGATAGACAAATTTAAGGCAAAATATCATAAGAAAAAGACCTACAGAGAAGGTGAGTTCCAATAATTGAATATAATATGTGCACAAATCCTTGGCTCACCCCCAAAATAAGCAGGTGTAGGTAAAGCTCCTAAGAAGCCAAGATAAAAACAGCAGCAGCAAGAAGCTGTGAGAACTGAGCAAAATGTATCAGGTTTATACACCATGGGAGAGACAGAGTTTACAGTTTAAATCTTTGCAAGTTAACTTCCTATTAAAGCAATGTAAAATGTTCAGACTATAACACAGTACTGAATTGTCAAGTATTATCTGTAATGTCTAATTAAATATATAGATGTATGTGCAAAGAAACAGGAAAGTTTACCTCATATTCAGAAGCCATGCAGTCAATAGAAAATGCTTCAGAATATTAAGAGCTTAATATTTAAGAATATTAACTAACAAGGCTTCAAAAGTACTATTATAAATGTATTTGAAGAATTAAAAGAGAAATAGAATTGATGAGTGAACAGAGTAAGGATCTCAAAAGAGAAATAAAAACTATTTAAAAATGCAAATTCAAGAATGGAATTTGAATTAAGAACACACAATTTGCAAATAAAAATGCTAAAGAATCCACAAAATACAATAATGAAAAAATAAAAATTTGCTAGACAGGCTCAGTAATAGGTAAGAGATAGCAAAAACAAAAATAGTGAACTTGATGATCAGGTAAAATTTTACAAATCAAAGGAAAGAGAAAAAAAGTTAAAGAAAAATTAATAGAGACTCAGGGACTTATGGGAAAAAATCTAAAAGAAGAGGAGAAAGAGAAAGAGGAGAAATATAGGAAATAATTGCTCAAACCTTTCTCATGTGGTTAAAAAACTTTTATTTCCAAGAAATTCAATGAAAGTCAGAAAGAAAAACACAAAGAAACTGTACTTAGGCACCCTCAATACTCAGATTACTTAAAGTCAAAGATGAAGTGAAAATCTTTGTATTAGAGAAAATTGATACATTAGACACAGCTGAATGCAAACATGATTGTGATTTCCTCACAGACACCTGGAAACCAGAGACATTGGAACAACATATTAAAAGTGCTATAAATACAAAAACAAATAGAATAAAAACAAAAAAAAAACAAAACTATTGGCCAACAATTCTATATTCAGGAAAAATAACTTTTAAAAATTAAGGCAAAATAAATACATTTTCAGGTAAACAAAAAGTGACAATTTGTTGTCAGCATACCTACGCAATAAGAAATACTAACAGAAATTATGTAGGCTGAAAGGAAATGGCAAACAGAGGGCTCCAAAGTATAGGCTTGAAAAGAAATTCAAAACTATTTTTACAATTATTTTCCTTCTTTTAAAGTGTTTCAAAGCCATATGACTATTTGAAGCAAAACTTATAAAAAATGTATTGGATTTATAAAGTTTATAAATTATATATATAGTCTTTTCAGAAGTTATCCAGCCATGGAATATGAAAAATAGAGACATTTATTGAAGAAGATGCAAGATACAAAAAAACATTGTACATAGGACAATGATGCCTCAGTCCCCTTCAAAGTAGGCACTTTGAGACCTCCTCACACTGTTTTCCCAATCACCATCAGCTGCTCTATTGTATTTTCCTGAATCTCATTGATAATCTGAAATCACTTCCCTTTCACAGGTGATTGTAGTTTTGGGAAAAGCTAGAACTCACAGGGTGTCAAATATGGGCTGTAGGGGGGCTGAGTCACCTGGGAGATTTGATGTTTCACCAAAAAACTCTGCATGATGTTATGTATGAGCAGGCATGTCATTGTGATGAAGCTGCCAATCACCAGTTGCCCAAAGTTGTGGCCTTCTGAATCACCCAAATAGTTTCTGTGGAGGAATGTTAAAGTTTAATGCAAGATTTGAAAATCTGATGCAGATTTGTTGCTCTACTTGCTCAGTCATTGTGGATGTGATGACCACATAGTACACATGCTCACTCAACAGTGCCTATCACCTCCACTGACAAGTATGGTAAAGTTGCCATTGTTCACATATTTGCATTCTAGTCCACTCTCCTTGGATGCCAGGTTACATAGATGTCACATAAACTGTTCCTGTTATATTAGCAATGGCTGGACTTTTTCCAGACAGTTTGTAAAAAAAAATATCATTTTATTTATTTATTTATTTGTTTGTTTGTTTGTTTGTTTTATATGAAATATATCTATACTATTACACTAAGTATGTGGGTTAATTATTAGAAATATATCATTAAAAGGTTGATATTCTTTACTAGAGGTTATTCAACATTCACTCTCAGGAGATTGTGATAGGGTAAGATGCAAAATGTGATCTCCAGAGCAACTGCTAAAAAAACTGTGCAATATGATATATCTTGCAAGGCAATGGAAGAATTAAAATAGGATTAAAATTTATTAGCCAAAATCATGCAGGAAAAGTAAGAATGAAAATCAGGTATAACTAATTGAAAAACGTAGTAAGCTGGAAGACTTAAATACAATCATATCAATAACTAGTTTTAATGTAAATGGATTAAACATTTCTGCTAAAAAGGAGAAATTGTGAGATGCATACAAGAATAAACTATACACTATCTACAAGAGTACACATTTAATATAAATATGTAAATAGGTTAAAAATTAAGGGATGAAATTAGTATACAGTTCAAAGTAGTAAGCATAAGAAAACTTATATGAGATTTAACTTGTAAATGAAAAATATTCTCACATGAAAAGTCCAGGACCAGATTACTTTACTGATGAATTTTAACCTATTGTTTAAGAATTAAGATCAATTTTTCAAAAACTTTCAAAAACCAGAAGAGGAACAAAAATTCCTAACTCTCTTTAAGATGCCAATATTTCCCTGATATCAAAACTATCCTTAATGAAATACTAGCAAACAGTATCTAGCATTGTATAAAAATATTATATATCATTATCAAGTGGGGTTTATTACAGGCTGCAATGGTTGTTACACATGTAAAAAGTAATTCATATAATACACCATATTAATAGAAAAAAAGGACAAAAACCACATCAGCATCTCAGTAGATGTAGGAAAACATTTGACAAAAATACAGTACCCTTTCATGATTCAACACTAAGGAATAGAAGGAAATTTTTATCCACTTGATAAAGGACATTTGAAAATCTCACAGATAATGTTATACTTAATGGTGAAAGATTGAATTCTTACCCACTAAAATCAAGAAGCTGTCAAGGATGTCCATTCTCACCACTTCTATTCAATATTGTACTGGAGGTTGTAGGCAGATAAATTCAATAAGAAAAAGAAGTACAATATATCCTGATTGGAAAGAAAACACTAAAACTACCTCTGTTTTTAAGAAGACAGATTTTTTCAAGTAAAAATGCTGAAGAACCCACAAAATATATATTGGAGTTAATGAGTTCAGTAAAGTTGCATGATACAAGATCAGTATGCAAGAATCAACAGTATTTTTGTCCACTAGCAATAAAAAATCTGAAAATAAAATTAAGAATATAATTCCACTTTAAAATAACATTAGAAATAACAAAATAAAAAGTGGTTTAAATTTGCATGTTGAAAACTAAAAAAACATCATTAAGTTCAATTTAAGAAGATATGAATTAATGGAAATACATTATTAATGTATTGGAATATTTAATATTCTTAACTTGGTAATACTATCTAAATCCCCAGAGTCAATGCAATCTCTATCAAAATCCCAGCTGTGTTTTGTTGAAAACATTGACATGCATATACTAAAACTTATTTGGAATTGTAAGAAATCCAAGATAGCCAAAACAATAAAGTAGGAGGAATCACAATTCTTTATTTTAAAACTTTCTGCATAGCTACAATAACCAACACTGTATGACACTAGCATAAAAATAGACATATAAATCAGTAGGATATAATTGAGATTCTAGAAGTAAACCCTCACATCTATTGTCAAAAAATTTTCAGTAAGTGGGCCAAGAGGATTTAATTAAGAAATAGTCTTTTCAAGAAATGGTGCTGGATCAACTGGATAGTCATGTGTAAGGGTAAAACAAAATTCAAATACAAAAACTCATATCCTACACATCATATGCAAAAATTTAAGATGGATTAACAACCCAAATGTAAAAACTAAAACTGTAAATGACTCTGAAGTAAATATACATGTAACTCTTTGTGGCTTTGGTTTAGACAATGGTTTCTTAAATATAACATGAAAAGCACAAGAAACAAAAGAAAACAGATGAATCAGTTTTTTAAAAAATTATGTTCTAAAGATAACTAACAAGAAAGTGAGAAGACATTCCCTTCATGACAGCATGGAAGGATCTGGAGAGCATTATGCTAAGTAAAATGGCCAGGCAGTGAAAAACAAATACAATATGATTTTACCTATAAGTGGAACCTAATCAAGAAAACAAACAAGGAAGCAAAACAGAACCAGAGATATGGAAATAAAGAACAAACTGAGAGTGACCAGGGGGGAGGGGGATAATAGGGCAAAGGGGAAAGGTCATCAAGGAACATGTATATAGGACACGTGGACAAAGCCAAAGGGAGGTAGGATCGAGGGTGGGAGGTGGGGATGTGTGGGGCACATTCCCCCTCCCTACTGAAGTCCCTCCATGTGATGTCCATTTCTCTGATTCTGTTCCTGTTCTAGTTGTTTGCTTAGTTTTTGTTTCCATTGTTTTTCTTTTCTTTTAGGTTAATTTGTTGATAGCTGTGAGTTTGTTGCCATTTTACTGTTCATGTGTTTTATCTTCTTTTTCTTAGATAAGTCCCTTTAACATTTCATATAATGGCTTGGTGATGATGAACTCCTTTAACTTGACCTTATCTGAGAAGCACTTTATCTGCCCTTCCATTTTAAATGAAAGCTTTGCTGGACAGAGCAATCTTGGATGTAGGTCCTGGCCTTTCATGACTTCAAATACTTCTTTCCAGCCCCTTCTTGCCTGCAAGGTTTCTTTTGAGAAATTAGCTGATATCCTAATGGGCACTCCTTTGTAGGTAACTGTCTCCTTTCCTCTTGCTTCTGTTAGAATCTTCTCTTTGTCTTTAGTCTTGGGTAACTTAATTATGATGTGCCTTGGTGTGTTCCTATTTGGGTCCAACTTCTTTGGGACTCTCTGGGCTTCCTGGACTTCCTAAAAGTCTATTTCCCTCTCCAGATTGGGGAATTTTTCCTTCATTATTTGTTCAAATAAGTTTTCAATTTCTTGGTCTTCCTCTTCTCCTTCTAGCATCCCTATAATTCGGATATTGTAACATTTCATGTTGTCCCAGAAGTTTGTAATATTGTCTTCACTTTTTCCAATTCTTGTTTGATTTTGATGGATGTTTATTTTTCCTTTTGTTCTGAATTGTTGCTTTGAGGCCTGGTTTCCATCTTGTCAATGTTGGTTCCCTGAACATTCTGCTTTATTTCACTTTTGGTATCCTTCATTTTTTTCTTTCTTTCATTTTTCAACCAAGCTCAATCAGATCTGTGAGCATTTTGATTACCTGGGCTTTAAATTCTCCATCAGATATGTTGGCAATCTTCTCCTCTCTTAGCTCTCTTTCTGAGGCTTTACTCTGTTATTTCATTTGGGCCATATTTCCTTGTCCTGGCACAGCTGATAGGTTATAGGGGGAAGGCCCTTAGGTATTTGCCTGGGTAGGGCAACCCTCTTTGCTGCACTGCAGTGCTGTCTGTTGGGGGGGCAGAGAAGGAACAGTGTGGCTTGCCTGCTCATCTCTAGTGCCCTTTTCAATGGATTCTCATGTGAGACTGGGAGCTTCTCCTACCACCACAACCACCATGGCCCACAGCCACCTCTGAGTCCCCTTAAGCCAGCCCCTACCATGCAGGCCTCTGAGCTCAGCAGCCAGCCCCACCCCCAAGGTCCAGGCTTCCCCTTGGTTTTTCTGAGTTGCCTGCATGGTCTGCTGTCTTATCAGTCTGGTTGTTCTGATTGATCTTTTTAAAAATTCTTTTGTTGTTGAAGTTCCATGCAGTTTGATTTTCTGGTGCTTTTGGTTGTTTATTGATTTCAGATTGGTTGTTATCCTCCTTTTGGTTGTGTAAGGAAGTGAAGTGTCTCTACCTATGCCTCCATCTTGGCCAGAACTCTAATTGTATTATAGTAATAACATGTTTTTAAACAATGAATGGCTAACCAATGAGATCAAGGAAGACATCAAAAAGTTTCTAGAAAAAAAATTAAAATAAACACAGAACAACTAAGAACCTCTGGGACACAGCGAAGACAGTCCTAAGGGGGAAGTTCACAGTGATACAGGCTGACCTAAAAAGATAGAAACATTTCAAATAAATGACCTAAACCAATATCTATAAAAACTAGAGGAAAAACAACAGCAACAACAACAACAACAAACCCACAGCAAGAAGAAGTAGGGAAGTAATCAAGATCAGAGCACAATGAAATGGCATAGAGACTAATAGAACAATCCAAAGGAGCAATAAGTCCAGGAGCTGGTTCTCTGAAAAGTAAACAAAATTGACAAGCCTCTAACCAGATTCATCAAGAAAAAAAGATGACCTAAAACAAATAAAATCAGAAATGAAGAGGCAAAATTACAACTGATAACACAGAAATAAAAAGAATCATAAGAAATTACTACAAATAAATATATGCCAAGAAATTTCAAAACCCAGGTAAAACTGAAAAATTTCTAGAAATATATATTCCTCCAAAACTGAGTCAAGAAGAAGCAGAAAGAATGAATAGACTGAAATCAGCTAGTGAAATTGAAGCAATGATAAAAAAATTTCTGGTACACAAAAGCCCTGGGCCAGATAGAGTCACAACAGAATTTGACCAAACATGTAGAGAAGATCTAACCCCAATTCTTCTCAAATTATTGAAAAACTCCAAGAAGAAGGAAGACTCCCAAACTCGTTGTATGAGGCTAGTAGTATCCTAATTCCAAAAGAAGGTAAAGACACAAAAAAGAAAGAAAACTGCAGATCAATATCACTGGTAAACACAAACACTAAAACCCTCAACAAAATATTGGCAAATTGGATCCAGCAATACATTAAAAAGATCATACACCATGATCAAATGGGATTCATACCAGGGATGCAAGGATGGTACAATATACAGAAATCAATAAATGTAACACACTACATATACAATGTGAAAGACAAAAAACACATGGTCATATCAATAGATACTGAAAAACATTTGGTAATATACAGCACCCATATATGATAAAAACACTCAGCAAGTGGGAATAGAGGAAGCATACTTCAACATAATAAAGGCTATATACAGAAAACCTACAGTCAACATCATACTCATCGGGCAAAAGTTAATATCTTTCCAACTAAGATCAGGCACAAGACAAAGGTGTACACTTTCACCACTTCTATTCAAAATAGTATTTGAAGTTCTAGCCACAGCAATCAGACAAGAAAAGGAATAAAAGGCATCCAAATTGGAAAGGAGGAAGTAAAGCTGTTACTGTTTGCAGATGACATGACAGTGTACATAAAAAACCCTATAGACTCCAACAAAAAAATTATGTGACCTAGCCCTGGCTGGCATGGCTCAGTGGATTGAACACTGGCCTGTGAACCAAATGGTTGCTGGTTCAATTCTCAATCTAGGGCACATGCCTGTGTTGTGGGCCAGGTCCGCAGTAGGGCTTGTGTGAGAAGCAACCACACATTGATATTTCTCTCTTTCTCCCTCCCTTCTCCTCTTTCTAAAAGTAAATAAAATATTTTAATAAAATTTCTCAACCTAACAAATGAACTTGGCAAAATGGTGGGACACAAAATCAACATTCAGAAATGGAAGGCATTTTTGTACACCAACAATTAAATATCAAAAATGGAAATTAGGGGGAAAAACCATTTACTATAGCAATAAGACAAATAAAATACCATATTTTTCAGACCATAAGATGCACCTAGGTTTTAGAGGAAGAAAACAGGAAAAAAAATTTGAAGCAAAATGTGGTAAAATATTTAATAACATAAATAACATAATATTTCACCAATGTAAATGTAAACAAAACTCAACAGCAGCATTAAGAACTATTATTCCTCCCAAATTTGGGGGGTGCATCTTATAGTCCAAAAATATGGTACTTAGGAAGAAACTTACCCAAGGAGGTAAAAGACCTATAATCAGAAAACTACACAACACTGAAGAAATTAAGGAAAACACAAATAAATGGAAGCATATACAATGTTCATGGATTAGAAGAATTAACACGATTAAAATATCTATACTACCCAAAGCAATCTATAGATTCAATGTAATCCCAATCAAAATACCAATGTCATATTTCACTGATATAAAACAAATAGTTTTAAAATGTATATAGAACCATAAATGATCTGAATAGCCTTAGCAATTATAAGAAAGAAAAACAAAGTATGAGGGATCATAATGCTTTATATCAACTTTATTACAAGGACACTGTAATCAAAAGAGTCTGGCACTGGTATAAGAACAAACAAATAGATCAATGGAACAGAATAGAGAGCTCAGAAATAAACCCATGTGAATACTATCAGTTAATATTTGACAAAAGGGACAGGAACATAAAATTGAATAAAAATAGCCTCCTCAATAAATGGTCTTGGGAGACCTGGACAACTACAGGCAGAAATATGAAACTAGACCAACTTACATCACACACCAAAATAAACTCAAGATGGATAAAAGACTTCAATATAAGTCAGGACACCATAAAAGTTCTAGAGGAGAACATAGGCAGGAGAATTTCAGATACTCCATGCAGCAACATTTTCACTGATATGTCCCTTAGAACAGGGGACATACAAGAAGAGTATAAACAAATGGGACTTCATGAAAATAAAAAGCTTCTGTGCAGCTAAAGAAAACTTCAACAAAATGGAAAGGGTCAAACAGTATTGGAAAACATATTTGCCAATGATACCTCAGACAAGGGTTTGATTTCCAAAATATATAAATAAGTCACACAACTCCCTACCAGGAAGACAAGAAATCCAATTAGAAAATGGAGAAAGAACCTGAACAGATACTTCTCCAAGTAGGACATACAGAGGGCCCATAGACACATGAAAAAAATGCTCCACATCATTAGCCATCAGAGAGATGCAAATTAAAACCACAATGAGATACCACTTCACACCACTCAGAATGGCCATCATTAACAAACCAACAAAGAACAACTGCTGGTGAGCTTGTGCAGAAAAGGGAACTCTAGTACATTGTTAGTGGGAATGCAGACTGGTGCAGCCATTATACAAAACAGTGTGGAATTTCCTCAAAAAACTAAAGATGGATCTGCCTTTTGATCCAGTGATCCCACTTCTGGGACTATATCCTGATAATTCTAAATCACCAATTCAGAAGAATGTATGCACCCCAATGTTCATAGCAGTGCAATTTACAACAGCCAAGTGCTGGAAGCAACCTAAGTGCCCATCAGTAAGTGAGTGGAGCAAAAAAGTGTGGTACATTTACACAATGGAATACTATGCAGCACAAAGAAAGAAGGAACTCCTACCCCTTGTGACAGCATAGATTTCCCCTTGGCTACAAGTTTGTGTAGCATATTACTGAACAAAATGACCTGATATTAAATCCAGCACTAGAGAAAATAATGCAATCAAGAGATGTAGTAAACATGAGATGTATGAGGCTGCTGCCAGTGTAACATGGCACACTGTTTTACACCAATATTTTAAAGAAAATATTTGTATTGAATTTCGGAGAGAGGGGGAAAGGGAGAGAGAGATAAATATCCATGTGAGAAACATAGACTGGTTGCCTCCTGTATGAGCTCCAACCTGAATCAAAACTGTAACCTAGGTAAGTCCTCTGACCAGAAATCGAACCCGCAACCACTCAGCGTATAGGACGATGATCCAACCAACTCAGCTAAACAGAAAATTTTGTATAAGCAGAAACAGTACACTCTAAAATAGTGATAAAAAGTATTATAGTAAATACATAAACCAGTAATATAGTTATTTATTATCAAGTATTATGTACCATAAATCATATAATACTATGCCGTATACTTTTATATGACTGGCAGTGCAGTAGGTTTGTTTACACCATCATCATGAGGAACATATTGATAAAGAATTGCACTATGATATTACAATGGCTACGCTGTCACTAGGTGGTAGGGATTTTTGATCTCTATTATAACCTGATGGGATTACCATTGCATATGTGGACCATCATTGATGGAAATGTCATTACATGGCACATGACTGTACCTACTTTCTGGACAGTAAATGATTACTTTCCTCAAATGTGAATTTACCATAAAGCGAATGAACCTTATGCTTCAAAGTTTCTCATTTGCAGGAGCACCTTCCAAATTCTGGAAGGAGCCATAGCAATGTGTTTGTCACATGGTTGTGTTTTTTGTAAAATTTGTAAATGTAGGCCATTTATTTGCATTTGGTTCATACTGCTGTGCATTTTGCATCTAATTTTTTATTAATAATTTTGTGTTCTTTTTCTAAAACATGTATGTCCAAACCTAAGTCCAGTATAATTTATTTTCACTCCTGTCCTTTCTATAACATTATCAGAAACTTATACATTCATTTTGCTTTGTTGTGGACAATATGCCTACTACATGGCAATTTGATGTGTACACACACATCAAATTTCCCTCCAACTAAAAGTGATGTGCTTTTCTGATTTTAACATGTCATCATAGTCCTAGAGAAAATTTTCACACATCTTAGTCTTTTCCTTGTTACCTGATGCAGCTCCAAGTTCAGGAATCAGATCCGCTCTCTTTTGGCTGCATTGTAAAACCCTTACTGTTTTGCAAATAACCATTTGCCACCTTCTTTTACCAATTCCACATTTTCAGAAGTAACTAATATAACAGACTAAATCCTTGTGCTATAGAAGTTATGCAGAAGTAAATTCTTGGATGGTAGACTTTCACTTAGGAAAATTTTGTGATTGACTATATTACATAAAGAGCTCATCTCATATATATATGAAACTAGCAATGAATGGATGCCAGGATTCTGGTCCAATGGATGATTGTCTTTCTCATTGTCCATTAATCAATTGGCATTTGGGTTTTCTACTTTAGTCTCTGTGAGCATGTTTAATGTTAAACTTTTGCTCAGGGACATTTTATTACACAAAGTGAATGAAAGTTCTAAACCTAAAAACATGAGAATTAAACCCAGAAATAATGAAATCACTAAAGTCATTGCTTTTTTTTTTCTGAGATCATGAAAGCCAGCTGATTAGTGCTCCCAGAATCACTGTTACTTGCACCTTTCCATTTGGTTTGTAACACCTTTCCTTAAAAAAAAAATTGTACTATGAAAGACTCCCAACAAGTCTCCTTTAAACAGTGTATTATTCTTGATGGGGTAGGTGAATGTGTTGCAGGTGGGCACAGGTAACCAGGTCCTTAGTGATTGTGAACAATGAATTGAACTGAACACACAGAGAGTTTGTAGCAGAAAGAGAGAGCAGATTTATTAAGCAATAATATATTCCACAGAACAGGGGGAGTGGGGCCAACTCTAAGCATAGATTGACCCTCAGTGGCTAGAGGGATTCTGTTCTTACAGGGCTGGTTTTTCCTGGCTAGTTTAGGCAGGCTTTTATTGTGCATGTGCAAGCAATTATATTAGTTTTAAGCTACTGTATATGTGGTCTCCCATGATTATCCTAGATTGGTCACCAGGGCAGGGGTCCCACAATGCTAATTTATTATAATTCTGTTATAATAAAGCAGGGGTTATGTAGCATCTTCTGCACAGGTGCAGTCATGATTCACAGTGATTCAGCACTTTTCTAGAAAGTGGGGACAACCAGTCTTAGAACAGGGTCTCTACCCTGTATTGATGTCCTTTGTCTTAGCCCTGTGGTGCCTCCAGAGTTTCTTTCCTCCTGCTGTCTTCTGCCTCACATGGGAGAAAAATGATTTTCCTTCATCCTTCTAGGTTCTTGACTGAGACTCCCTCTCAGTAATATTGGGTTGGCCAAAAAGTCCATATGTATTTTTTCCATAACATAAAAGACATTTTCATTTTCAGCAATAACTGTATTGATTCAGTTATTTTGAGTATATTGGCTATCTCCCACTGTTGGCTTCTAATGGATAGAGGCCAGAGGTGCTGCTAAACATCTTCCAATGGATGAGATAGCTCCACAGCAAAGAGTTATTTGGCCAAAATGTCAATATTACCAAGAAACTTTACAAACCATTTTTGACACGTTCAATCAGTCACAGCACATTCTCCATACACTGCAAAAATCTTTTTTAGCATTTCAGTTGCATTTTTACCTTTCTTGAAATAATAAAGCACAATACACCAAAAATGTTGCATATTTTCTTCCATCTTCAATATTAAAATGGCTGCACAAAACTTCATCAATTTTATAAGTTTTTTAAATGCATGCTGATATGACAGCTGTCACAATATTATCTAACAAAATTGTTTTGTAGTAGAAAATTAAAAGTGTACCTAGAGATTGAAGCTGGCACTCTGCATCAGCCCCTGGTGGCTCCCTGCTGGCTTCCTGGCTCCAGACTATCACCTGTTGACTAGTTAGTTGATTTCCTGCCCCAGGGCCCTGGATGCTCCCCTGCTGTTTCTTTGTCCTGGGCCCTGGACCACTCCCCTTCCTCTCCTGTGTCCTTGGCTTTTACAATTCTGTATCTCCTGCTTGTGCCATGAGACCTCTCCCCTCCCCACTTTGTTGCAAAGGTATTTAACCACCCACCTGACCCCTCCTCAGTGCCCAGAATTTGGAAGCTGTCTCCTCTGGGCCCACGCGTGTATTAAAGGCTTACTCTGTCACCCCATATCGTGTAAGAGTTCGTTTTTCCGTAACAGTTTCAAATGAAGTTAAAGACAACTAAGCGTGACTAGAGCCTATGGATGATGTGCATGGAAGTCCCTCCAAGGTATATGACTCAAAAAGCAGCCAGGCAATTCCTGAGCCAAAGAAAGACATAGGGGTTTGAGGCTTCAAAGACAGGAAGGCAATTCACAGGGATGTCAGAGAACACTGTGTTAAACAAAGATTGTCCTGCTGTGCAGATAAGCCTCTCAGGTGAAAAAATGAGATCTGATTATAGCTTTCTTCCTGCTACAGACCCCTTTCAAATGTAAATGTACCTTACAAATGGGTAATTTCCACTCTACTTTCGGAAACTGTCTTCAGTTTCTCAATAATTAGAGAAACTGAAAATAATTAGATCCTCCATTTTCAGTTGCTTAATAATTAGCTTTAAGTGATCCTTATGTGAAAGGGGCATTTTTGGGGTTACATATTCTGCCACACATCGATTTGTTCCACAAAATTTATTTATCCTCATCTGTTGAATGAGACCAATTACATAAAGCAAGGTAGTCCTTTTTATTTAATTCATTTTTTCCCAAGTAAAATATGAAAGTGTGTTATTTGGAAATATTTTGGTTGCCAGTGTCAGAAGCTCTATACAACATAAATTAAAAAAAAAGAGAATGTATTGGCTCATGTATGTATGAAGTAGAAATGGGGTTTCAATTAGCTGTAGGCCCAGCTAGATCAAGGAATTCCAACTTTCTCCATTCATTACTTTTGCTTGGTTTCATTCTCATATAGATTCCCTTCAAAGATGTACAGGCATGACAGGATGAGCATCAGCCACCCCAGACTTGCACATAGCAATGTCAGCTGAAGCACCTTGGCTCATCTTATTTCATGGGCTCATCCCTGGGCCAATCATTGGGGGCCACAGAGAATTATTCTGATTGGTCAGTCCTGGGTCATAAAACCACTCCTATGCCATAAAACCATCCCAATGGCCAAGGCAGGATTAAAACCATATGAACTGTGTTTCCCCACAAGAAAGGAAGGTTCTACTCAAGTAAAAGAGGTGAAAGTTGCTGAACATGTTTGTGGTGGTGAAATTTGTGAGGTCAGACCAGACCTTGGTTGAGCAATTGTGGTACTTGAGTTATGGATAAGAAAGAATTCAGAACTAAGACTCAAACTATAAAAGAAAGTTTATTTAGAAATTCACAGAGGTAGAAGAAGTAATCTGTAGAAGAAATGGGCTCAGGAAACAAGTTACAGAGACAAAAAAAAGGGGACCTTGGCTGTGAGGAGAAAGGAAGGTAAAAATAACATGTCTGGGGGGAGAAGAAAAGGGAGAAAGGGAGGGGAAAGGCTGGGGTGTGTTCCTGAGAGGGAGAGTATGTTAGGTCTTCTGTCGTAAGGGCTTTTAAGGGTGGGGAATTTAGGAGAAGTACCAGGGGAATATCTCAATAGAATAGTCATCATCTTTTCCAAGTGTGTACTTTCAAGTTTGTGGTCTCTACTGATTGATCAGTGCCAGGGCAGGAGGTCATTAGTCATTGCAGCTGGTCCTAATATCAGCCATGGCATTGCTCCACCTGGCCCTGATGCTTTTCTGGGCCTGGAGCTGAAACACAATTGAGGCCTAGATGTCATCTCTAGAATTTAATGCTTAAGGGAGTGGTCATGCAAGGACCCTATTTGGAGTTGCATGAAGCTACTCTTCAGCCCCATGTTTCCCTTCCAAGGGAGTCTACCACATGACTAGTGACATTGCAGGGGAGGAAAAGTCAGGGGAGGGTCCAAGCTGCATGACCAGCAACATGAAAGGTCAGGGGATCCAAAGTGTTTCAGAACAGACCCAGGGCTTATGAGGTCCCTCTGTCACTGTGGATTCTTCGCCTGCCACAAGGGAATTGGAATTATAACTCTCAATGCCAGAGTTTGATGAAAAGGAAAAAAATATATTTATTCTAAAGTTATACAGACTAAGAGTAATGACTTAATGTCTTTGTTAAAATCCCAAAGTCCCTTACAACATCCACAAACACACATAGTCTTTCTTTCCCCCTTTGCCCTGGCAGGCCAGTCTTGGGTACTGTATCTCAGGAAAAAAAATAGAAGTCCTCAGCTCACTTCTCTTGGTTCCTCTTAGTCATCCGTTCTTGGCTGGCATGCCTCTGGCAGGTCCCAGCACCATCAACTGTGTCACTACATCTCCAGTCCTTAATCCAAACCCATGTGGCAACTTCTCAAGGCCCACCAGCAAAAGTCCTTTCAGAGTCCTTTCCTTCTCTGAAAGGTCTTGTGTTATCCTGTCCCTAGTCCCACATTGTCTCTCCTGCTTTCTAAGCCATGTGGTAAAGGGAGGCCGCAAAACCACGTGGTTCCAATCTGCATGGATGCCACACCTGGATTTACATCCTGGTGTGAATCTTCCTCTGCCACCCCATTTCTGACTCCTCCCACAGTTGGCTATACATGCCAGCATTCTTGTATTTTTGCAACCTTCCTTGGCTGCCACAGTTAGACTGGGCAGGTGTGGCCCGGTGGCATAGTATGAACCATTTCCAAGTTTTCACACAGGTGCTGTAACTAGGGGGAGCTGCTCCCATTACATCATGGATTGAAGTCACTCCTATCTCCCTGGCTCAAAGCAGGGCTACAGCTACTTAACATATCTATGAAGCTAGCCAGCAGTTATAGATATGTAAAATAACCATTTTTGCATGTCAGGTATGAAGCTCACCAACTATTGATATGCAAAATAACTCCCAATGGCCCTGCTCCTTGTGTCCCATCCCCCAGTTCAGACTTGTGGGGGGTGAAGATATCCTATATTTTATAATATCTGGACATCCCATTACAAATCCTTGTCTGGATGGAGCCCTGGCTGCACCCCATTACAAAAGTACATGATCAGCGATATGCTAGGGGAGGAAAGGTTATCCAAGGGGTAAGGTCCCTGTTTCACCAGTTTTGCCTGTTTCTAGGTACCCCGGGGATTTCCACCCTGGTGATTTTCTGTACCTGGCCTATCATCTTTGCTCTGCTCAATTCTGTCTAACTGCCTACCACAGACAAAAGCAACAGAGGTCCATTATAGAGATTCACACCCTTAGGTATTAATTATTTATCTTCTTCTGGTAGAAGTGCTATTCAGCTGATGAAGAAGAGATTCAAATATGTTCTATATTAAACCCCAATTAAATTATAATGAAAGAGAATCTTCTATGGTAATGTGAAATTCCTTGGAAAGTACAGTGCTACTTTATTATTTTATATTATTATTATATATATATAGATACAAAAGATCCAGCAATAATTTAGACTATTCATCAAGTGATGTATTTTAAGCCCTTACTCTGCATTTCTGCTTCTCAGTCCAGTCTAGCTTGAGTCTCGAATTATGCCATTAGTGCCACATTTCTTAATAATTCTCTCAGTCAAGGAAACTTTGGCTGATTGGACAGCATTCAATGCTCATGTGAGTCCATAGTTAAGTGAGCTATCAAGAATCTATAAAAGGACTGGAGGGAACATGCAGGTGATATATGTGTATCCTTACATAAATCTGAATAAAACAGAATCTAAAGTTACAAAATGCTATGCTGGGATGACAGGCCTTCAGTAAGTGGTTTCTGAAAATTGCTGACAGATTAATGTCTCTGAATTGTCAGGGGGCAGAAAGAGTAGTAGAGAGCAATGTTCTAACACCCAAGTTTTTTCAGTTCAGAGTCTGATTAGTTCAGAGTTCGTGGGGAGCAGTTTAAAGTCATTAATGTGGTGAAGAAGAGAAGAATATGCCACCTCAGAATACAAAGTCTGTCCAGAAAAAGTCCAGCTATTGTTAATATAATGAGAACAGTTTGCACCACATTGATGTAACCTGACAGCCAAGAAGGGTGAACTGGAATGTGCATGTGTGAACAATGATGACTTCACTGTACTAGTCAGTGAGGATGGTGGTTGCCATTGAGTAAATGTGTGTACTGTGTGGCTGTTGAATTAAAAAATGACTGAGCAAGTAGAGAAATGAATCTGCATAAAATTTTGCATTAAACTTGAACATTTCTCCTTGAATTCCTCCTTAAAGAAACTATTCAGATGATTCAGAGAGCTTCAGCTATGGGCAACTGGTAATTGACAGCTTTATCATGACAACATACCTGCTCATGCATCACATCTTGTGCAGAGTTTTTTTGTGAAACATTAAATCACCCAGGTGACTCAGTCCTTCTATAGCCTAGAAATGGCACCCTATGACTCCTGGCTTTTCCCAAAACTAATATCACCTTTGAAAGGGAAGAGATTTCAGATCATTGATAAGGTTCAGGAAAATATGATGGGACAGCTGATGGTGATTGGGAGATCTGTGTGAGGTCCCAAGGTGCCTACTTTGAAGGGTACTGAGGCAGCATTGTCCTAGGTACAATGTTTCTTGTATCTTGTACCTTCTTCAACCAATGCCTCTTTTTCATATTACATAGCTGGATACCTTCTGGACAGACTTCATATACCTCTTTGACATGAGTATTATTTGGGGCTGATTATTTTGGGAGCTGTAGACACAGAAAAATCTCTAAAAACAAAGACAAGTTTGCCCTTTTGTGAAAAAATTTACATTTTATAATGAAAATCTCCATTTGTAAGGGTATCTCCTTTTATCAGGAAGAGAAGCATGACTCTAAATCTCTAGAAACTTTTATCAATGGAGAAGGAACTGGTTTTTATCTTTGTAACAACCTTACCCCTGTTTACTGTACTTTTCCTGGTAACCTCCAAAACTGCCCTCCCTAGCCCCTTTTCTTTCGTCTTTAGCTGGAAATGGTATATATTTAAGTTGGACACTTGGGCTATTTTAGCTCAGGGAGTTACTGGGTTTTCCTGAGTATCTGCCATGCTTACAGGAGGTACACATGTTAGTAAACTTCTGTGTGTTTTTCTCTTGTTAATGTTTTTTATTATGGGGAGTGGGAGTATCTCAGCAAAGAACCCAGAAGGGAAAAGATAAAATTATTATTCTCTCATACACAATCACTTATGTGTTAAACTGAAGTCTATTTTATAGTGTTTCTCTTCTCCCCAATAGCTGGTGCCCCAGTGTCTAAAATTTTAACTTTAGAATTCTTGTATTTGATTTAAGCATCTTCCTTTCTCCACAGGGCTCTTTTAAATTGATAAACATCCCTGCTCCCAGAGGTAACATATTCCATACACTAATAGTATCTATTTGATCCTTTTCTCCTTTTATAGGAGAACCGTACATATTTTGAAATGTCTGAGAACTGAGTGGGACTGCTACTGAAACCAGAAAAGCCAGCATTCATGCTGCCTGTCACTACCAGACCCAATAAGCAAACAGGGGTTGAATCCTTATGGGCTCTTTATTCAGATGGCCAGTGATCTGAGAAGACCGTGAGCTTGTACCCTAACAGACTGTCTTAAATTCCATTTTAAACTGACCCTTTTTACAATGAGAAGAAAAGTGTAGGTAAGGGATTTCGGGGGAAAAAATTAATCAGCTAAAAGCTGCAGCATTCTTTCTTCTGGGTCCTGGATGGTGGTCATTATCTGTGCCCTGGGTGGTGGTCTTTAACTGTGTCCTGGGTGGTGGGTGTCTCACCTGGAGTACAATGGCTCAGGTAGCATCTTGAATTGCTTGTAGTCCTCTTGAGGAACAAAGGTGGAACTGTTTATGGCAGGGGTGTCAATCTCATTTTCACCAGGGGCCACATCAGCCTTGCGGTTGCCTTCAAAGGGCCAAATGTGTCCTGGCTGGTGTAGCTCAGTAATTGAGCATGGGCCTGTGAACCAAAAGGTCACTGGTTCAATTCCCAGTCAGGATACATGCCTGGGTTGCAGGCCAGGTCCCCAGTATGGGGCATGACAGAGGCAACCACACATTGATATTTCTCTCTCCTCCTCCCTTCCCTCTAAAAATAAATAAAATCTTTTAAAAACCTCACAAAGGGTCAAATGTAATTTTAGGACTGTATAAATGTAACTACTCCATAACTGTTAAATGAGAGCTCAGTGCTACCACCGGGTAGAAACAAGGGACCAGGCTAGGTAAAACAAGGTGGAGGGCCAGATATGGCCCACGGGCCTTGTATTTGCCACCTGTGGCTATGGTCTACTGGAGTCAAGGTGGGTCATACCATAAGTTCCTGAAACAATAGCTTTTTATATGCACTGATTACTAAGCTTATTAGCTATTACCTGAAACTAAACATTTTCCAAAATTTGAGTCCCCCATCACTCCCCAAAATGTACTAAAGACAAATTTTACAATTGGTAAGTTTTGCCAGAGTCTGGCCCTGCTGCCAATCTATTTCTCAGCCTCTCAAAGTGGAGGTCTCCTAGGCTCCTGTGCAGACTCTTCTGTACTGTTCTTGAGGTTTGAGGACAACTAGACCTGTAGGCTTTGCCCAGGGGAGCAGGAGTTTAGGCAGTAATTCTGGGAGGAGTATGGAGGTCATGAAAGCCACAATGGCCTGGGAATATCTCCCACAAGGGGAGAAATTATAATTTTCCCTCTACCCTTCTGGGTTTTTGGGTGATACCCATACCCCTAATAAGAGACAGATTAAAAGGAGAAAAACAAGAAGTTTAATAACATGTCTACTGCCCATATACATGAGAGATACCCAGGAAAACTGAGTGAACTCCCCCAAATGGCCCAGGCCACCTACCACCTTAAAATACCATCTTCAGCTAAATACAATATAATGATACTGATGGGAGGTCATTTATGGGATATGACCAGGAAAAGCACAGTAACCAGGGGTAAGGTTGTTATGCAGACTTAAGCCAGTGCCTTCTCCATTGATAACATTCTCCTGTGATTTACAGTCAACCTCTTCTTCTTGGCACAGAGGAGGAGACACTCTTAAAAATGGAGTTTTAACATATAAAATGTAAATTTCCCTCAGGAAAGGGCAATTTCTACTTTGTTTTCAGATATTCCCCTGTGTCTGCTGCCTTGCAAAATACTCAGCTGAAAATAATCCTTATGCTAAGGAGACATATTTTGGGGTGGCATATTTTGCTCCCCTTCAGAGAAGCAGGCTCAAACAAAGGAATAAATAGACACTTGAGTGATGCTGAGGCTTTTGGGGGGGAAGAGGAAGAACAGAGCATATCCATTATGGCAGAAGTTGGACACAATATGCAGAGCAGAAATGCTTAGTTTGAATGATATGGAATGAGAATTTTGTCAATCACATTCTCTTAATGTCTAATTATCCCTCCTTGTTCCTACCTAGCAAATTCCTCCTCCTCTTTTTAGTATATAATTAATTTGTAAACTGTTATCACAGCCCCGCTTAATGATCACTTAGCAAAGCCACATTTAAAATTTCATTCATCTTTTCATGCAAATCAATCCCTTTCTTTCATGAATCTTTTTGCTATCTTATTGCAGATGCTTTTCTTTCCTTTTCCTCCTCCCTCCCCTCATTCTGATTTAGAATATTCCAATTAAATGCGGTGCTCACCTCCCAGGCCTTACTTTTCCATTCTTGGGTAGATTACCTTCTCTAGCTAAATTCTTTAATTTTTTTTTTCAGTTTGTATCTACAAAGCTGGCATAGGAGTAGATTCTGCCTTCCTTAGTAATTGCTATAATATAACTCTGGTTTCCAAATTTTATTGTGTATCAAAAATCACATGAAGGTGTTCTTTAATAATGTAATATTCTGGGTGCCAGTCCCCAGATTAAGTAGTGATTCATCAGTTAACTCTTCCTTTTTAAAACAAACCTCTACAGGTGATTTTAATTCAGGTGATTATGATGCAGATGATTCAAGGGCTACATCATATAGGCACTGCTGTCCAGGTGTTAGAGGAGCCACAAACCATTCACCATTGACCATCTATGCCAATGTTTTGTGAAATCACAAAATGATTTCAGGTGATCAACAGCATCTATAGACGTTAAACAATACTGAATCACAGAATAGGGAAGTTCCCCCTTTTAAATTCATTTTTACTTCTCACTTTGGTGAAGTTCCTCTTGAACATTTCTCTGACACTTTCTAATCAAACTTTTTAACCAAGAAAAAGCAGATTTCAAAGCAACAGACTCAGGAGCCTCTGCCAGGCAACACTATTTAGCTAGATTTTAAGAACACTGTTTTGTTTTTATTATATACCTTTTTTAACCTTGCCTTCTATTTATGACAAATGATACTGGTTCCCATTTAATGAAATGATATAGACTCTTCAAATCAATAAATAAAGACAATTTGAATTAATTTAAATAAAAATATATTCAGTAAATAATAGTAAAGTGGTATGTGTATAAAGCATAAACTATGAAGGAAGTTTTTAGTAGCCTACCAATATAATGAAATTTGGAATGTGATTCATAGAAATCTCGAGTGTGTGGAGTTACCCCCTAGTTATGTCTATGTAACACCACTAGTTTGGCCTTTTTTTTTTTCTGAATCATCTATTGTACTCATCAATATTTTCAAGTGAAGGGTAGCAGAATATACCATCCCAAAATATGCCTATTATAAAGATTTTTATACGAAACTGTAGACATAGGAGAAGTTCTGAAAACAAAATAGAAGTTACACTTTTGGAAGGGAAACCTGAACTTATAAAGTAAATTTCCATTAGGAAGGGGGCCATACTGTGTTAGAAGATAAAGCTGGCTGTCGGACCCCAGATAACTCCCTGCTGGCCCCCAGACCCCAGATAACCACCTGCTGACTTGTTGACTCCCTGTCTCAGGCCCAGATAATTTTCCTGCTATCTCTTTGTCCCAGCCCCGGATAATTTCCACCCTCTGCTTCTGTGTCCTTGGCTTCCACATTCCTGTGCTCCCTGCTTGTACCATGCGACCCCACCTCTTCCTGCCTTGCTACAAGAGTATTTAATCACCTACCTCGGGGCCCAGAATTTGGAGACTGCCTCCTCTCAGTCCACATGTGTGAATAAAGGCTTACTCCATCACCCCAAATAGTGTAAGAGTCCGTTTTTCTGCAACATTTTGTTCCCTGACCGGAAAACGACTCACACGAGCAGGGCATTTGCCTCTGGTGAAGGTGGCTGGGGTCAGTGAGGTGGGCCCGGTGACTGCAGGGAAGCATGTGCTCCAGTGATTTCAGGTCCTGAGGAGCTGGGCTCCCCTTAGCCAGGACCTCAGGCTGCTCTTCGACCTGGGCACTCAGGGGAAGGAGACTAAAGACATACAGGAAGGCTCCAATAGGTAAGTACCCTGGGGACCTGGCCCAAGATCTGACCTGCCCCTAGGGTGGAAGGAGAGCCTGATTACCTCTCTAGCCAAAGCAGCCACTGGCAGGCCAAAGTGGCCTCTGGCAGGGTTCCCCATTCTTGGGGGGAACATAATAAACTCTAGTCGAGTGTGAGAGTGTGAGTATCTGGAGTGAATGTGTTTGTGGCTCCACCGGCATTTTCCTATGAAGCAAGAGTGGGCCCTAATCTGCAGTTCCTCAGTCTGTCATATGGCATAATGGCTGGGAGTTTAACCTGAATTCTACAAGGGCAGATTTAGCTAAGATGGACCCAAGTCCCTCGCGAGAGGAGAGGCCAGGCAGGTGAAATTGAAAAATCCTGTTCCTTTGTCTGTCTGCGCTGATATCGGGCAGGAAACATGGGTGGAGGATAGTCTACTGTCCTAGACTGCATGCTCAGGAACTTTAAACAGTTCAGGGGATAGGACCCCAGTATGACACCTGGTCAGTTGGAAACATTTTATTCCTTGGAGTGGCCGACTTTCGGAGTGAGCTGGCCCTGGAGGAAACCTGTATTCAGGTTTGGGGAGGAAACAAACCCCTAGTCGGCTCCACTTCCCTGCCTCATCCATGGGGAGGAGGGGCCTCCTTAGCTCCAAAGACTGGAGCTGGAGCCACAGGTCCACCCTCACAGGTAGGCGGAGCCTGCACTTGGCCTCTGCCAGGGCCTGGGGCCTCGGCACACTACTCCCAGTGGGTAGAGGGCAGCTGTGTTGCCCCTATGCCCACAGGTGGGAGGAGCCTTTGGAGCCTCCCTGGCTGCTGAAACGGGACCCCCCAACCTTCACAGGTGGGCGGGGCCTGCACTGTGCCTCCGTCCTACACCCTAGGGGTGGGGGGCATCTCCACAGGGCCACCCCCCTCACATGTGGGAGGGGCCTGGCCCCCCTCTGCAGAGTGAAGCCTGGGGGCACCACCCCCTGCAGATGAGAGGAGCCTCCATGGAGTTGCCACCTTAACAGCTGGTGGAGGTTTCTACACCGCCAGTCTCACAGGTGATGGGAACTGTTACTGCCGTGATGCCTCCCCCTCCACAGGTGGTGGAAGCCACCTCAGATCTGTCTTCTCCTGTAATTGCCCCTGAAGCTGAGACTGCTGTTTTTGGAAATAGCTCAGGGAAACCAAAAGAAGCAAGACCCTAGGGCAGAGAAAGGAAACTAATCAGGTGCCCGTCACTACACCAGTGGCAAAGGGGCCCTATGGAGAAGAAGAAAGGCACAATAGGCATTAATCATTGTGCACATTGCAAGGAGGAAAGACACTGGAGGAATGAGTGCCCGCATTGCAAAAGGGAAAGTATTAGGAAGAATCCAGGTCAAATGATGGTAAGGCAGGAAATGGAGGCCTTCCAGTTGCAGGCTTTCCTGACCTGTCCTGGAGGCCCTGGGGGTGAACACTTCCCACCTGAGATCTGTGAGCAGGTTGATCGAACTGTTTGGGCTGACAGAATTCCAGATGAGCAGCAGCTGTCTGAACAATGGACTGGTCCCTATGATGTCCTATTGACAATGCATTCCTCCCTGAAGCTGATGGGAATTAAGCCCTGTATTCACCACACATAGGTAAAACAGGCACCGACTAAGGGAGACACAGACCCTACTGCTGCACTTGAGGCAGAAAGGGGAAAATTAGACCTGCACTCCAGAGGAAGGTTTGAAATTCCTCTTCCAGAAAGAGACAGCAAATATTGATACAGGGTGACAGTGTTGGTTATGTCATACAAGTGTTTGTAAAGCTAGGGACCTTTGGCTGCCACATACTGAGTTTAAGTATAGTCCTTCCCAGTGTGGGAAAGGAACCAGGATTGAAAGCGTATGAAAGAATAGAGGGTTTGTGAATGTTGCAGAAGGTCTGTGGAAGTGAAAGTTTTGAGAAGCCTAGTGGATATCAGAAGGAAAAGGAAGAACAGAGGTTTTGTGAATGTTGCAAAAGGATTTTAAGTGAATAGTTAAATCTAGATGAGCAGATATATGTATAAAAGATGTAAAAGTTTTAAACCTGGAGTAATGGAAACCTCAACTACTTGTTTTCCGGTTTCATGGGAAAAAGCAAAATTCTCACATTGGTTCTGGTCTGATCAGAAACCTGTATTGAAGACCTAGGAAAGGTCACCATAGCTGGTTGGGGAGAATACCTTTGCCGCCTGGGACCCAGGAAGGGTCATTTTGGGCTGATGAGTGTTTCAGCCCTGAGGCAAAGGAGCATGTCTCCGCCATGAAACTGGATCTGAAAGGAGCAAGCCTCCATTGGTTTTGTTTCTGATCAGAAACCCTCTGTACCTGTAAGACCTAGTGAAGGTCACCGTAGCCAGTTGGGGAGAATGCCTTTGCCACCCGGGACCCAGGAAGGGTCATTTGGGGCTGATGAGCACTTCAGCCTGAAGCAAAGAACATGTCTCTGCCAAGAGACTGGGCCTGGAGAAGCATGTCTCTATGAGGCACCAATCGACTCATTTGGTGCAAGAGAATGCCTCTACCTGTGTATTGTTCTGGAACTCTGTGTTTTGGATTTTGCTCTGTATCTGCTCTGAAAAGGAAATTGAGGATTCTGGAAAAGGTTGAAACTTCATACTCTGTAAGAAAGTGAATAAGGAAAAGGATTTTCCATCATGCTTTGTATTTTTCTCCCTATCTAATCCCTCCAGAATTTGGCATTCTGAAGGAGCATGTGATGACATAAGGTTTCTTTGCATAAAATCAATAAGACCAGTCATTAATAGTGGTTTTGTTAACCAAGACTTTGACTGGGATGTCACACCTGAAGGAGGCATGTATGGGTTCTGGTCGTCACCAGAAAGCCCTGGGGAACTGGGATTGACTTGTGAAGCTAGTGGGAGCCCATGAGAGAAGCCTGGCACTTTGGTTAGTTATGCGGTTCATGCCAGTCTTTCCAGGGAGGAAATGAAGGTTGCTTTCCTGAAAGATGGCTAAAAAGGAACCTGTAAGTACAATGGAGGCTCAAGGACTTGAGTGAAATGACTGGTACAGGCGAAGCCAGATGGCAGGTGTGTGCCTCTGCTTCTGTGCCCTGAGGGGCGGACTGAGAAGTCAATCTAAGGGTTCCCTGTGTGAGTTCCAGCAAAGTGAACTTAAGGATCATAGGAGATCCAGGCTGCTCTTCATGTGTTTATGCAAATGAACAGGAAAAATTAAAAGTGGGATTCAAAGTAGTCCCTGTAATAACAGTTAGGGTGATCTTAAGGAGAAAAATGGTGATTCAAGGAAAATCACAATGCTCAGTGTTGGACATCTGAATGGTGCAGCTAACTGTCTTGAAAGTTTGTTTTCATTTGAAAGTTGAAACTGGGTTTGTAATATCACCAAAGATGTTCAATTTACAGGTGCAAAGGACCTTGCAATAGAATGTCTTCCCAAAAGACAGTCTCACAGGCACAGAGACTGGTTTAGGGATTGTTGTGTGAATCGAATTAACCTGTGTGCTCTTCTGTTTTAATAAGATGTATGCCTATGACCTGCCTATGCCTGTGAGTGATTGGTTGCAATATAGGCCTCACTCAAAGAGCCCATCTTCATTATCACCCCCTGAGACTCAACGATTTCACTGAATTAAGTGGTTAGGTTGGTGAAGTGTTCAGAATGGCTGTGGGCTTCACTTTTTCCTTTTCCATCTTGATGGCTTGGACAGAAAGGGCTCAGAATTTGGAAAGGAGGGAAATCCTAATGTATTCCCCTCAGCCCGAGTGAAGTATGGTGGGCCACAAGAGTTTTGTATAAGTGTAGCATGCCTTACACACCTTCCTCCAGATAAGCCATTCTTAAGTCCCTGCTTTCATTATTTAATGATTATGATTTAATTTTGCCTCCCATTTCTTGCCTAATCTGTCACCTCCAGAATATGACCAGGATGCCAATGTTCCAGTAATGCCAGCCTTTGGACACCAAACCTGTGACTTCCTGGTGACAGCCAACTGGCCAGGATCCTGTAAGGTCCTTCCCTTACAGGAAGGACTTCCTCTGTGCTGTACCCCACCCCCCTTTTCAGAGCACCCCTGACCCAAGGGTAGGTAAGACAACATCCATGTCTAGCCAGAAGTAGTTACAAGAAGATGAGACCTTCGTCCATTGTCCTTTATATGAATATAAAATGGGTGTATATCTGAAAGGAGAGAATGATAAAGGATGCAGCCAAGATGGGGGGCAGCACACTCCATTAGGCCTGAAAATTATGTTTGAGTAAAGTTAGAAAAAAAAAATTCGAGGCTAAGGGGGGAACTAGACCAGACTCAGTATCTAAAGAGGCTAGGACGGACCTTAGACACCATAAATAAGGCCAGACTAGGCCAGGAACCCCAGCCCTGAGGGAGGCCAGTGCACTCCTTTCAGCCAGAACAATATATATGAATAAAAGATTAGAAAAAAGAACCCCTCCAGCCAACCTGGACAGGTCCCCACTTAGTACTATTAGCCACCCCAGCTGCCCTTAAAGTTTCAGGTGTCACCCCCTGGATCCACCACAGCCGAGCCAAGGCAGCCACAGACCCCGATGCAGAAGGAACCAGACCCACCTTGCGACTGCCGGCCCTGAAGCTCTGGAGGTTGCTGGCTGGGGGAGGAAACTCCTCCCAAGAATGGACCATTGTCCCTTCTGGTACCTGTTCCTGATTGGCACCTTTGCCGGAATCCTGGGAGTCTGACTAGTGACTGTAACCCCGCCCAAGCGGAGCACCGCGGAACGAATTGCCTCGGGAATAATGTATCTGTGTTTAGTCCTAACTTTTGCCGGTATAATCTGCTTTGCCTAATAGCTGCTGCCAGCGCTGGTGTCCAGACCCGACCTAGACTGTAGAAACAATTGCCCTGGCCCACACCAAGTTCCAGTCATGAGGCTCTGGTTCCTACTCCTTATAGTGGGCCTGGCATGGGCTGGCCAAGCCCTACAGATGCCCTATGTATGGAGATTCTCCGCTCAAGAGACCTACACCAGAGACAGGAATATAATAATGTACACTGTAGGCATCATGACTTGTCCAGATACTGGGTGTAAGGGCCAAATGATTTTAACTATCCCCACCTCTAACCTGAGGAGCTGGGAGGGGTGGGGGCATCACTTCCTAGCACTTTGTTTACTCCATGAGCAGCCAGAATATTACTGCTATTGGTGGCCCGATAAGTATGGGTACTGTCCCTACTATCAATGTAACATCCAGACCTGGAATCCTATTTATGATCTACAAATAAAAACCAAGGACCCAGGGGACAGAGTCTGGGAGACTGGAGTCAAAGGCAAAATATATGCAGCTGAACATCACTCAGGGCCAGTTGGGGACATATTCATCTTCAAAGCCTATGTGCCTAAAGACCCCAAGTTAGTTGGAATTTATAACCTCGCCAATTCAATTCAAAGTCGAGAAGACTCACTAACTTCTGACCTGGGCAGCTCTACCCAGACTGGGCCTTTCTCTTGGCTCGCCCTCTTAGAAGATGGAGCCTGGCTGCTCAACCTGACTGCCCCTGAAGATGTTAATAATTGTTTCCTCTGTGCCTCCCTGGAATGGCCTCCTGTAACAGCAGTTCCTATCCCACCCCCCCTGGACGTTACTGTTAACCCTGTCTCCTTTTCTCTCCCAAGTGTGCCTCTCTTTCAGAATGAAGCCAAAGCCCCTCCAGTGTGCTATGGACCTGAGAAGACCTGCAACCTCACCATCCCAATTGGCCCGGGAGGACTCACCAGCCCACCTGGGACTTTCTTCTGGTGCAATGGGACCTTGTACTGCACCGTCCAACCAGCCACCCCCACCCCATATTACCCGACAATCTTAACTCCGCAGCTGATGCAATATCAGGAGGGAGAGTTGCACTCTCTCCTTACCAGCTGATGGGAAAGGAGAGCAGTCCTCTTGCCTGTATTAGTAGGGCTGTCCTTTACAACCTCCCTCATAGGAGCTGGGGTTGGGGGCACAGGGTTGGCTCATAGCCTCCAGACCAATCGACAACTTAAGGGAATAGTTAGAAAAAGCCCTAGATGCCACAGCCCTCTCCTTGGCCTCACTCCAGAGGCAAATAACTTCCTTGGCCCGGGTGACCTTGCAAAACTACTGGGCATTAGACCTGCTCATCGAAGAAAAAGGAGAAACTTGCCTATTTCTGCAAGAACAGTGTTGCTTTTATGTTAATGAAAGTGGAATAGTTGAGGAAAACATGTATAAGCTCCAAGATATCCAAAACCGGGTCAAGAGCATAGACCAGACCCCACTGTCCACTCCGTGGTGGCAATCTCTTATGTATTCAGTCTTGGCTCCTATAATCGGGCCCCTGCTTGTCCTGTTCTTGATCATAACATTAGGGCTGTGCCTAATACGCACCCTCACTGAGCAGGTAAAAATGATAGTGGCCTGGGTGGCTACCACAGATACTCTCATTCCAAAGTCACCGCTACCAGAGGCTCTAGCCTGGTCCTGGTGATGCTATGACTGAAGAAAACTCAGTCTAGCATCAGAGGGGGGAATGTAATAGAATATAAAGCTGGCTCTCTGTTCTGGACCCAGATAACTCCCTGCTGGCCCCCAGACCCCAGATAACCACCTGCTGACTTGTTGACTCCCTGTCTCAGGCCCAGATAATTTTCCTGCTATCTCTTTGTCCCAGCCCCGGATAATTTCCACCCTCTGCTTCTGTGTCCTTGGCTTCCACATTCCTGTGCTCCCTGCTTGTACCATGCGACCCCACCTCTTCCTGCCTTGCTACAAGAGTATTTAATCACCTACCTCGGGGCCCAGAATTTGGAGACTGCCTCCTCTCAGTCCACATGTGTGAATAAAGGCTTACTCCATCACCCCAAATCGTGTAAGAGTCTGTTTTTCCGCAACAGTACCAGAGACATATCACCAGTGATCACTTTTTCACATAAGAAACTAGTCTGTATGGCAGGGCACCCTTTGTTTATGAAAAATTTGTTCTCAACTTCTGGTGAATTGTCTTTCATGCTTTGTATACCCAGCCCCCTATCCTTTTTCTTAGCTTCAATTGTCTGGCTACCTTTTGAGTGTCATATCTTTTTGAGACTCCCATACATATGTTGTACACACACATAATTAAAATTGTTTTTTTCTTCATCTTGTTAATCTACCTTTTATAATGGGGAAGAGTAGTCTCAGCCAAGAACTCAGAAGTAGAGTGGCAAATTATTTTTCCTCCCCTATACAAGTAAGAAATCAAACACCAAATTGTCCTTGATGATATTTATAATTTGCCAAAAATCAGTTACGATGTTTGACCCATACCATCCATTTTTAATAAACCCAATTTTTTCATGGCTTATGAGTCCACAGTTTACATATTTGGGTTTCTATGTACATATGAAGACTTGTTATTTTATTCTTTCCTGTGGCTACAGTTAAGTCATTCCAATTTGCATATAACAGTGCTAGACATAGTAGCATAAAAAAAAACGTAAGACCTTTCTTCTATGAACTTAAAAGCTAGTCAAATTTTCTGTGCTGAGATTAAAAGCTTTTCATTCATTATCATATTATATCCTCACAATAACTTTCTGAGTTATGTAGTAATGACTTGTATTTATTGAGCTCTTACCAGGTGTTTTACACATATTCTATAATTTCCACAATGACCCTGTGAAGTATTGGCAATCAGTTGGCTCTATTTTGTTGAGGAGGAAACTAAGCCACAGAGAAGTTAGGCAATTTGCTCAAGGTCATAGTTCTAGTAAGTAGTGGAGCAGATGATTTAAACCCAAGCAGTTTGGTTCCAAAGCGTAGACTCCTACGGCTTTGCTATTATCTCTGTTTTACAAATGAGGACACAGAGGCTTAGAAAGAAAAGAAGTATTCTGCCCAAGACTAAATGTCTAGTAAGTGATACAACAGGTATTTAATTTGAACTCAGGGCCCACATGCTCTTAGCCCTTAATATACACTCTCTCATAAAAACAATTGGCTAACAATTTGAAAGAACAGTAAAGCATGACAAGTGATGACAAGTTTTGTAGAAGAATTTCCAGATTGTATCTTCTTTTTCAGGAAGAAAGCTATGTTATTTAGATTATTTCCAGTTTTCTCGTTGTATTTGCTTTTATACTATGACTTGTTTCAACGGTAAGGGCAACAAATTCAACACCCAGACCCTTCCATGATCCGTACTTGTTCACCTGATAATGGACATGCTCAATTTTCTCATGTTCCATTTGCTGCTTTATTGACACAGTTATTGATTAAAACAAACAAACAAACAAACTTTTTGCCCAGATATATTCTTTGGCCTTAAACTGGCTTGACAGGTGTACATTACCTTTGGACAATTAACCCCTTCAGTAGGAAAAGCATTTCCAGACTAGCAGTGCTCATAGTCTACTGATTCTAATGTCTCAAATATCTCTGAATTGATCTTTTCTCCACTTTTAAGGATACCAGATTTTGGTTTTATCTTTGCTAAAGGGGATCCACACTGAGCTGCTATTGTGCCTTCTTTCAGTTAATTAATTTTGCCAGTTCCCCCCAAACAAACAAACAAAGAAAGAAACCTGTCTCAGACACAGCCTGGGAAGAAGTTTAGAACATAAAAGATCAAGAGCATTTTGACTTGTGGGTGTGGTGGCTGTGGTGCTGGTATGTGAATTTACATGCGACAAAAGGAAGTACCAATAAGAAGTAAAACAAGCTCTTTCCCCTGGAGCAGGTGGTGGAAGCAGCTTGTGCAGTCAGGGCCAAGATTAAGGCTTGAGACTATCACAGCAAGAAGGAAGAACTGCTGAAAGAGCTGGTGACCTGAAGGTGGAACTGTCCCAGGTGCATGTTACCAAAGTGACATCGTGTCCAAATTCTCTGAGATCTGAGTTGATTGCAAATCCATTGCTCACGTTCTTGCTGTTATTAACCAAACTCAGAAAGAGAGCCTCAGGAAAGTATTCTAGGGCAAGAAACACAAGTTTTTGGCTCGATGGTCCAAGAGAATGTGTGTTATGTGCTGTCGGCTCAATAAACACAAGAAGCTGAAGACCAGGAAGCAGCAGCAGAAGGAACACCTGTACTTAATGCAGAAGCTTGCAGTTAAGGCCTGAGCATCATACAAACTGTCCAGGAAAGTGAAATGGCACAGAAAGCAAGGACAGAAAAATATATTGTAGTTTTGTACTTTCCACATGCTATCCAACCTAGTATTCCCTTGAACAGAGTCTCTGTATTTCTTCATCCATCAGTGCTATATGAAGGAAAGGGACCCAGGCATGGTATTCTAATTGAACATGAAACCAAGACAGTGCTTGCTTCCAAGCTCTGAAACAAAGTTTTAGATCCCTGCTGTACATGGAAAGAAAATGCATATTTCCCATTTATGTAATAGGTTATGTAAATCTTCTTAATGAAACTTAAAGTACTAGTTGAATGCTGGTGACAGTACTCCTTTAAAAATGTTCTTGTGGAGTCACAAAGGACAGGATAATTAAAACTTCTTGCAGAGTTTAGTTTTTTGACCTCTCATTAGTTTCAGCATTATAAATTGCCATTTTTTAGTAGCCTAATTTAATTATTAGATTCTCTGAGCTTACAGCACACACTCTGAAGAGTGGGCTCTGCATGACTCAGAATACATGCTGCTGCTGCACACTTGAGTTGGAAAATAGAGGAGCAAATTGCTTTGCCTCTGTGTGTTCATGAGTTAGTACTAAAGCAATTAAGCAAAAAGAAAACAGCACCTTCCAACATCCACAGCTGTGGGTTTGATTAAAAAAAAAAACAACCTCATTGTGTAATATGACTAATTTATTCTAGAAGCAGCTTTATGAGGTATCTTGGAGGGAGGAGAAGATAGAGGGAATTTTGGTCCTCACAGTTTTAACAGTACACAGATAGTGATATGTCATATCACCTTTTGTTACCCTGCATAGTGAAATAAAAACTGACTTACTTCCTTAAGGTATTTCAATAAGGTAAATACGTTAAGGTATTTCCTTAAGGTATTTCAATAGCAGAAACTTGGATTTGGTAACTACTAGCACATTCATTCTTTGTCTCTCTGGATAAGGTACTCCGGTCTCAGCATTTGATTAATTCCTCGATATTGCTACTAGGAGGCTTAGCAAGTGTAATCAGGCTTCTTGCCAAAGCCAATGTCTGTAAAGCAACATAACTTTTATTTCTTTTGTGAGCAAGCTAAATCAGAGAGTTGTGGGAAGGCAGATAAACACAATAATAAGAATATGGAAATGAAACACCCCACTCCTTTTGCTTGCCAAGTATATGTAATTGAAAAAAATGGTCTCACTGCCTCCATTACAGTCCAGAAGATCACTTGAAGCATGAATAAGGTCTTCAACTGTCTCAAGTTTGAGATCATGAAAAAAGATTTATCAAATTTAGAATTTAAGTTTGAAAAATGTAAGACAACACTTAACAGCTACAACAGTACAGCAGATTCTCTTTTAGGGAACTTCCACTTAATCAGCTTGCTAGATTAATTGAAATTCAGTAAGACCCAGTGACCAATTCCATGGTATACTAACTGCTTGTGGTTGGTAGTCAGGTTAGAAGTAGTGTGGTTAGAAGTGTCTACTTTGTCCAGGTACTTCTACTTCAACCATTTGAGTTGCATGTTTACCAAAAATTAGTTGAGTTTGTTCCAAATTTATGCCAATTGTATGTAATTATGTGATTTAATTAAATATTATGTAAACTGATGAAATATGAATGCAAATGCAGTTGTTGCTTTAGTGAAATTTAGGCTGAATGCTTTTTTTAAGGCACGGTACAAGGCACGGTGCTAAAAAATCTGTCAAATTAAATGTGGGTGAGAAAAAATTACAAGATGAGGGAAATTGTAATAAGAAAGATTCTACATTCAATTGTTTCATGTTTTGCTTTTTAATTAATTGTATGGAAAATTTCAAGCATGTGCAAAATTAGAGAGTCTAGTATAATTAACTTGCTATTCTCATCACCCAATTTCAACAGTTATCCATACATGATATATCTTGTTCCAGTTATACCCCACCCACTCCCTTGCCACAATTATTCTGAAGCAAATCTCCAATATCATAGGCCTTTTTTAGTTCTCATTCTACATTAAAGGAACCCAAACTGGAAATTATTATGGATTTGGCTTGTGCAAGCAAGATAGTACAAAACACCAAAAGTTAACCTTTACAAAGAGTGGCTTCTTTGAAGGAAGGTGTCCAAGGCCCCTTTTCCCACTATACTTAGCTGGGGCTGAGGGGAATATTCTAGAATCTACTTACCTTTTACTACGTTTGGGCCCTGTCTGTTAAAGCCTTTAGGGCAGAAAAAGAAACCAGTTTTAAAGTGAAGCCCATAAACTGCCCCATTCTTCACCAACCCAAACACTTAGTTCAGCCAAATTGAGTCACAGGAGGCTTCGATGCAGACAGGCTTCTTAAGTGAGGCCTATATTGTGTAAACAATGACTCAGCTATTGAGAGCATAGGCGTATGCCCTATGAAAACAGAAGGAAGAACACACATGTAAATGCAAATAACAACCCACACACCAGTCTCTGAGTCTGCGAGACTGTCGTTTGGGAAGACATCCAGTTGCAAGGCCTTTGCTAGAATGACATTTAACAGTGACAATATGACAGATCCTTCTTGCCTGTAAATTAAGCAGTTTTGATGATGTCACACACTTAGTTCAACTTCCAAATGAAAATAAATTTTGAAGATAATTAGCTGCACTAATCTAATATTCACCTCTGAGCATTGTGATTTTCCTTGAATCATGATTTTTCTCCTTAAGATCACTCTCATTGTCATTAAAGGGACTGCATTAAACCCAGTTTTAATTTTTCCCATTCATTTGCATAAATACAAGAAGAGCAATAACTGATCACATATGATTTATAAGTCTCCTTTGCTGGAACTCACACAAGGAGCCTTTAGATCGACCTTTTAGTCCACACTTCAGGGCACAGAAGCTAAGCCACATAACTGCCACCTGGCTTTGCCTGTAAAGCTAGCTTCTCTCAAGTCCTTGAGGCTTCTATTGTGCCTTAAGGTTCCTCCTAGCCCTCTTTTAGGAAAGCAAAATTTGCCCCTTCCTTGGAAAGACTGCCACGAACTGTACAACCAACCAAGGTACTAGACTTTTTCTAGTGGTCTTTCTCTGGCTTTGAAAGTCAATCCCAGTTTCTCAAGACTTTCTGGCAACAACCAGAGCCAAGGCATGCCTCCTTCAGACATGGCATTCCAGTCAAAGTCTTGGTTAATAAAACCACCGTTGGCAATTGGTTTTATTCAAAGTAACCTTATGTTGTCACTCATGCCTTCAGAATGCCACATTCTGGAGGGATCAGGTAGCGAGAAAAATACAAAGTGTGAAGGAAAATCCTTGTCCATCTAATATTCACTAAAATTACATCTCCAAGCCTTATGCTTTCCTTTGTTCACTTTCCCACTTGTGAAGTTTTAACACTGCCTGGAAAACCTCAGTTCCTTTTCAGAGCAGAAACAGAGCAAAATTCAAAGCAAATACAAAATTCCAAAAGAAGAAAGGGGACTAGAGCTAGTTTGAGAATCTTGTCTCATTTCCCACCGGTCCCACTAACCAATCAGACAGATAAGCTTTCCTAGATCCTACATGGCCCAACACCTTGCTGGTTGAGGCATTCTCTCACAAACCAGAGCATCCACCAGTCTCCTGGCAGAGACATGACCTCTCACCACTCAGTCTCTTGGCAGAGACATACTCTCTGCCTCAAGCCAGATTCCACTGGCACCACATGACTCTTCCTAGATCCCACATGGTAGGCATTCTCTCCAAACAGTTTCACAGGTGACCTCTTCTAGGTCTTACTGATAATAAAGCATAGACAGAGGATTCCTGATATACTCAAAACAGTAAAGTTCAAACCATGTCCCTGTAAGATTAGAAAATAATCAAATAAAGAATAACCATACCCAAGAACTGAGGGTTCCTTTCCTCCATGTTTAAAACTTTCACAACCTCCCTGGCTGGTGTAGCTCAGTGGATTGAGTGCAGGCCTGCAAACAAAATGATTGAGGTTTGATTCCCAGTCAGGGCACATGCCTGGGTTGCAGGCCAGTTCCCAGCAGGGGACTCATGAGAGGCAACCATACATTGATATTTCTCTCTCTCTCTCCTTCCCCTCCCCTCTAAAGATATAAATAAAAATATTTAAAAAAATAAAAAATAAATAACACTTTCACAACCTTTCTCTATATCTTTACTCATTCAGATTTAATCACAATCCTCTTGCAATCCCTCTTCTTTTCCACACTGAGAAGGACCATACTCAAACCCAGTATCTGGCAACTAAAAGTCCTTAGCTGTACAAGCACATGAATAAAGCAAAAGAAACATTGTCATCCTGTGTTGGGGTTCACTGTCCTCTTCTGGAAGAGGAATTTCAAATTTCCTTCCAGAGTGCAGGTCCAGGTTTCCCTTTCAGCATCACCAACAGCAGCAGGGTTTGTCCTCCTCAGGCAGTGTCCGTTTTGTCCCTGCATTGTGGATCCAGGGCTTGATTCTCATCAGCTTTAGGAAAGAATGTGTTGTCAACGGGACATCAGAGGTACCAATCCATTGTTTGGATAGCTGCTGTTCTGGGCCTTGAGTCTTCCAGGTCTTTAGTAAGACCCAGTCTCTTGGTTGGAACAGGTGACTCAACAGCTTGACCAATGAGTAGGCAAACCTGCAATGAGCAAACTTGTGCAAAATGGTTAGTATTTGCCCTAAATGTTGTACATATTGCTTAATTCTTGACTTGTGCTCCAAATCTAGAGGGGGAATTTCTAAACCAGAGATTTAAAAGGGTCTCCCATAAACTATTTAAAAAGTGCTAAATTTAAACCCACTTCTGGGTGCCACCCTAATTTGGAGCAAAACAATGGGAAGTGCCTGGTCCCATTTTAAATGTGTTTCCTGGTATATTTTTGTCAGGGTCTTCATTATCATGTGATTCATGTTCTCTGTATTTCCCATAGATTGAGGTATCTAAGATGCATGCAATTTCCGTTGTATTTGCAGTGCCTGTCCAGACTTAGAGGAGATATCTGAAGTGAATGATGGTCCATTGAGATTTTGAATGCTGTGAGGAACTCCAAACTTAGGAAATATTTCCTTAAGCAACAGTTTTGCCAGCTCAGTTCCTTCTCAGTTCTAGTGGGGCATACCACTACCCTTCCAGAAAAGTGTGCAAAAAGGCTAACAAAAATTTGAAATTCACCCTGATTTTAGGCATTTGTGTGAAGTCACCTGCCAGTCCCCAAATGGACACAACCTTTTAAAATTTTTTTCTTTTTTATTGTGGTAAAATACACATATCAAAATTTAGCATTTTAAGCATTTTAAGTGTGCACTTCCATGGCATTAAATATGTTCATATTATTATGCAACTATTACCACTATCTATCTCCAGAGCTTTTTTATCTTCCCCAACTCTGTACCCATTAAACGAAAACTTCCCATTCCCTCTCCTCCCAGAGCTACAGTTTACCACTGTTCTACTTCCTTTTCTATGAATTTGAGTACTCACTACATCATACAAGAAGAAACATATATTTTGGACACAACCCTTTATATTATACTCCCTTTTCCGGTGGGGTGCATTCTGTCTTACAATTGTTCTTGGCATATATTTGTTTTTTTTTTTTAATTTTTAAAATTGTAATTGTTGTTCAAGTATGGTTTTATGCCTTTTACTCCCATCCCAGCCCATTCCCCAGCCCTCCACAACTCCCTCCCATTTCCACCCCTGCTTGTTTTTGTCCATGTGTCCTTTATACTTGTTCCTGCAAACCCTTCCCTTTTTCCCATGAAATTCTCTCTCCTCTCCCTTCTGGTCACTGTCAGTCTGTTCTCTATTTCAGTGTCTTTGGTTGTATTGTGCTTGTTTTTTTGTTGATTAGGTTCCTGTTAAATGTAACGCCATATGATATTTGTCTTTCACTGCCTGGCTTATTTTGCTTAGCATAGTGCTTTCCATTCCATCCATGCTGTTGCACAAGGTAGGAGCTCCTTCTTTCTTTCTGCCACATAGAATTCCATTGTGAAAATGTACCATAGTTTTTTGATCCATTCATTTACTGATGGGCACCTAGGTTGCTTCCAACACTTGGCTATTGTAAATTGCACGCTATGAACATTGGGGTGCATAGGTTCTTCTGGATTGGTGTTTCAGGATTCTTAGGATATAATCCTAGAAGTGGAATCGCTGGGTCAAAAGGCAGGTCCATTTTTAGTTTTCTGAGGAAATTCCATAGTGTTTTCCACAGTGGCTGCACCAGTCTGCAATCCCACCAACAGTGCACTAGGGTTCTCTTTTCTCCACACCCTCTCCAATACTTGTTTGTTGCTTTGTTTATGATGGTCCTTCTGACCAGTGTGAAGTGGTATCTCATTGTGTTTTTAATCTGCGTTTCTCTGAAAGCTAGTGATATTGAGCATCTTTTCATGTGTCTCTGGAGCCTCTGTATGTCCCCCTTGGAGAAGTGTTTGTTCAAGTCCTTTGCCCATCTTTTAATTGGGTTGCTTATCTTAGAGTGGAGTTGTGTGAGTTTTTTATTTATTTTGGAGATTAAACCCTTATCTGAGGTATCATTGGCAAATATGTTCTCCCATATGATTGGTTCTCTTTTTATCTTAATTCTGCTTTCTTTAGCTGTGCAGAAGCTTTTCATTTTGATGAGATCCCATTTGTTTATTCTTTATGTCCCTTGCTCTAGGGGACATATCAGTGAAAATGTTGCTGTGTGAAATATCTGAGATGTTCCTGCCTATGTTCTCCTCTAGGACTTTAATAGTGTCATGTCTTATACTTAAATCTTTTATCCACCTTGAATTAATTTTTCTGTATGGTGTAAGTTGGTTCTTGAGTTTCATTTTTTTTTTTTTTTTTTGCACATAGCCGTCCAGTTCTCCCAACACCATTTATTGAAGAGGCTATTATTACTCCATTTTATCTCCATTTTATGTTGCTGCCCCCTTTGTCAAATATTAATTGACCATAGAGACTTGGGTTTATTTCTGGGCTCTCTATTCTGTTTCATTGGTCTATGTACCTGTTTTTATGCCAGTACCAGACTAGTTTGATTACAGTGGCCTTGTAATAATACAGTTTGGTATCAGGCATTGTGATCCCTCCTACTTTGCTCTTCTTTCTCAAAGTTGCAGCTGCTATTTGGGGTCATTTATGGTTCCATATAATTTTTTGAAGTGTTTGTTCTATGTCTGTGAAATATGCCATTGGCACTTTAAAAGGCATTGCATTGAATCTGTACATTGCTTTGGGTAGTATGAACATTTTGTTGATGTTAATTCTTCTGATCCATGAACACGGTATATGTTTCCATTTGTTTGTGTCTTCCTTCATTTCTTTCTTCATTGTTGTGTAGTTTTCTGAATAGAAGTCTTTTACCTCCTCGGTTACGTTTATTCCCAGGTATTTTATTTTTCTTGTTGCTATAGCAAATGGGATTTTTTCTTGATTTCTGCTTCTGCTATTTCATTGTTGGTATACAAAAATGCCTTTGATTACTGGATATTGACTTCGTATCCCACTGTTTTCTTGGCACATATTTGACAGGCTTGGATGATCCTCTGAACAGTCCTTTGCAAATAAGGGCCTTTCAGATTTTGTCTAATGAAGTCTATCAAAGTATCCTTTCTGTAATGGTTCCCTTGATGTAGGTGTTTGAGGATGGGATACACTAGAGCCTCAGGGCATCAGATCATGCCATGGGTGTTGATCTTCCATATGGAATTGGTATCAGTGTTAGAGAATCCCCATTCATGGGCCCATTCTTCATCTCATTCTATGCAATAAGGTTTAAACTCTGATAAGTCCAAGCAGGGGTCCAAGCCCCTAGGCGTGGTAGCTCTGTGGCTGCCTGTCTTGCTGCTTTACCAGCAGTTAGGTTTTCCTGACTTGTTTTGGAACCATTCCTCTGGTATCCTGGGCAGTGAATTATGGCTACCTGGTCCAGTAGATTCACTGCCTTTAGCAATTATAAAATCTCCTCTGCATACTTAACATCCTTGTCCCTCAAAGTTAAGAGTCCTCCCTCCATCTGGTTTCATGGGCATGGACTACCATGAAGGCATATTTGGAGTCTGAGTATATGTTAACCTTCTTTCCTTGGGACAGTACTAAGGCTCTGGTAAGGGCTGTTAGTTCAGCCTTTTGTGCTGATATTCTTTTCTATGCAAGGGATCAGGTTTCTATTACCCTGTTTGTGGCAACTATGGCATACCCAGCTCATTGCTGGCCATTGTTCATGAAGCTGCTCCCATGTGTGTACAGCTCCCAGTCTGGTGCTACCAGCAGTTGGTCCAGCAGATCTGGCCTGCTAGCATAAACTTGGTCAATTATTTCCAAACAGTCATGCTGGAGGGCTTAGTCCTCCTCAATATCTGGGAGTAGGGTTGCTGGGTTGTAGTAGTTTGCAATCTAATCTTTTGTTTGTCCAGCAGAATGGCCTGGTATTTTACCATATGCCCTACTGTCAGCCAATCACCTCCTTTCTGTTCCAGTAGAGTCAGGACCTGGTATGATACCAATACTGTAATGGGCTGTCCCAAAGTGAATTTCTCAACTTCCTGTAAGATGTCACAGGTAGCTGCTACTGCTCAGAGGCATGACAGCCATCCCTTTATTGTGTGATCCAACTTCTTTGAGAGATAGACTATGGGTCAAGGAACATTTCCCAGAGTCTAGGTTAGCACCCCCAATCCAATCCCCTGTTTTTCATGAACATACAATTTGAAAGGCTTCTGTAAATTGGGCAATACTATTGCTGGAGCTAAAACTAGATTTTCCTTCAATGTATCAAATAATCCCTGAAAACCTGCAGTTCATTTGAAGGGTTCAGAGTCCAATTCTTTCAAAGAATTATACACTGGTTTTACTATAAGTCCAAAGTTTGGAATCCAAATTAAGCAGAATCCAAATTCAGCAGATTCCTGTAATTCCTAAGAACCCACGAGCTATATTTAGTTCCCTCGGATTTTTAATGTAACAATGACTTGCTTTCTATTTACCATCAAACTCCCAGTACCTTGGTTCATTTGAAATCCCAGATACACAACTTCCTGTTTGTAAATGGCCTTATGAGGTGACACCTTATATTCCCTTTTTTTCCCCAAATGATTTTAGGGCTGTAATGATGTTACGCAAACAGTCCTTATAGTTGCTGCTGGTTAGCAATATGTCATCTACATATTGCAAAAGAACTGCTGATTTCAATTGAATATCCCTCGAGTCTTTCACTAGCACTTCCGCAAATATAGTTGGGGATGTCTTAAATCCTTGTGGAAGCAGAGTCCAATAGTATTGGAGCATGGCTTTAGTTTCTGGGTACTGCCATTCAAAGGCAAACAGTAGCTGAGCCTGTTCATCCATTGAGATGCAGAAAAAGGCATCCTTCAAATCTAGGACTGAAAACCATTAGCTATCTCCAGGCACCATTGACGACAGAGTGTAGGGGTTGGACACCATAGGATGAATGTCTTGAACAATGTCACTTATGGCTTTATATCCTGGTTGATTCACTATTTGTCAGAATAAGGCTTTTTGCTGGCAAATGGGAGTATCATAAGGTGACTGGCATGGCTGAATTAGTCCCAGTTTTAAAAACTGCAGCACTGACTGGATCCTCTGTAAAGCCTCCTTTTTGAGGGAATACTGCTTTTTGTGGCACCCACATCCCTTCTTTTAGATTAACTTTTATAGGTGCATATTAACCACTTTACCTGAGATTCCAGCAGTCCAAATAGTTTGATCAACCTGCTCATAGATCTCAAGTGGGAAGGGTTCACCTCCAGGACCTTCTGGACAAGTCAGGAAAGCCTGTAGCAGGAAGACATGTTCCAGTAGGACTTCCACACATAATTGCTGCTTCTCAAGAGAAAAAGTTATTTGTGCTTACAATTTATATAGTAAATCCCAGTCCAGCAATGGAATGGGGCAACCTAGCATGCAGATCAAACCAGGCATAAGCTTTTGATCCCCAACCTGGCATTTCAGGGGTTGCAGAAATGCCTGTTTTTGTAACCATCCAGTCACTCCAGTAACTGTTACTATATTCAAACATGAGCTGCCCCTGAAGCAAAAAACACAAAGCCAACGGCTTCACCCCTATTTTTTGGTTAATTTTATGTTCAACACTGACTATGTAGTTCTAGCTACAAGAAAATCAATTAGCTTGTTCCCCACAGTCAACTGTACCTGGGGCTCCTATAGGGAAATAGTAATATGTTGGGAGGTGCCCAGTGGAGCTCCTGTGCTTCTTCCTGCATCATCAGACTCCCCTCCCCTTTCCACCATTTCTTGGCAAGGGTTCTCATTTCCATTTTCCCTTTTGAATTTTCTGCACTCATTTCTCCAGTGGTCCTTCTACTTGAAATGAGCATATTGGTTGATGCCTATTGGGCCTCTCTTCCTCCCTTTAGGGTCCTGCTTCTTCCTTTGGCCTCCTCAACTTGCTTCTAAGGACACTGTAGCCTGTTTTGTCTTCCTTTCTTCCTGGGCATTGTAGACTTTAAATACTATGTCCACCAGCTGAGAGGAACTCATTCCCAATGTCTTATTTGTATGCTGGAGTTTCTCTCTGCTATCTGGGATCTTTGCCAAATAAAAGTCATGTTGACCATCCACACATTCTTTAGTGCCTGTGGATCAGCATCAGTGTGGTTCCTATAGGCCTGATAGATTCTCTCTAAAAATTCAGAAGGGGCCTGATTTGGCTTTTGCTGAAGGGTTTATATCATATTCAGGCTCTTTTATTTGGGCACTCTTTCTTAAGCCCACCCAGTATACACTGTCTGTAATGTTTCAGAAAATCTAGGTCCCCACCATTTGGGTTCCAAGTAGGCTCTGTTAAGGGGGTTGCCTCAGCTGGGTTGAGAGTCCTATTGAGATCCTCTTGGTAGAGACATTGGACCTCTTCATTAGCCCAATTTATAACCAGCTATCTCTCATTCAAAGTTAACAAGATATTTAAGAGAGCCTGTGCATCTGCCCAGTTTGGATGATGAGTGGCAAAAATGGAGGTGATAAGATCTGCCTTTTTCTGAGAATTATTTCTATATGAGGGGCTGGAATTCTTCCAATTCAGTAAGTCTGAAGTGGAGAATGGAGTATGGGCCCAATAGTAGTCAGTGGGCTGTCCTTCTTGATTTACTCCACCTATAGGATATTACCTCAAAGGGAATTGACTTGCTCCAAATTGGGAGGCTCCCTGGCCAAATTGGGTGCCCTGACAGGTCTTTGGGAGAGAGACCTCTCCATTTTCACAGAGGGGTGGAGCCATTGGTTTTGTGGTTTTTACTTCAGGGGCAGCTCATGAAGGGAGTAGTGGCAAGAAAGATCTCCCTGCCACCAACAATTGGTCCCCTGGGTTCAGAATACTGATAAGGTTTATGTCTGCATTCTCCCTTTCTTCCTGTGTTTTTTTCCATCAGGGAGAGGTTTTGACACCACTTCCCTTTTCTGTCCCATCAAGCAATTCTCTTTTTCTGACAAAATCCTATTATACAATGACACCAATGCCTTGACATAACAGATTTCATCTCATTTGTCCAAATGTTGGCAATACTGTTCCAATTGCATAATGGTACAGTAACTCAAGGAACCATCCATGGCCACCTTTCCCCACAGTCCAAAACATATGTAGACCACACAGTGCCGCAGCCCGCTGCAGCTAGGGTGGTCGTGAGTCAAGGTGAGGGATGATAATAATGGAGAGGGCCAAGACTCTGCTGGTAATGGCGAGTTTATTGAAGAAGACTAAAGCTTTTAAACACAGCGCCTCAAGAGCTACAGGGCGTATAACAGTCATGTCCTTGAGATAAAGCTTACAAGTTCCCACAGGACAAGGTTCTCATAACACATACTTCCTTGCACCTGCAAAGAAGACCATGCCTTCCCCCTGCACATGGGAACAACCAGATAATCAGCAATTGGGAGGCAGTCTGGACCCAGAATGGCCTTGAGGCTAGAAACCAGGTTTCTATCACCACTCCCCCAGTGAGAAACCCTCTCCTTAACCCCTTATGGCCACTGGGCCCCTACAACACAGTATTACAGTAATAAAACTAATACCTCCTTGGACATTGGAAAAAGGCAAAGCACACTCCAGTCCTTCCAAATTCTACTCAGTGGGCTCCCCCTAGTGGCCAACACAGAGAGGCCCTTATTGGCTTGGCCCTACAAGCCCAAATTTGTGATCCAAAGAATGAAGGCAAACTGGGAACATCAAGGCAAAACCTGAACCTACAACTCTAGTATTTCAAACAGTGCTCACAAGAAAATTTTTGGCCAAACAATCTCACTTCGCAGATCCTGTCCCCTGCCCAACCCCATTTCCTTTCCACCTTCTAGGCATGTTTAGGTAATAGATGCCCCCAAGAGGCACGCAGAGAAATTCTCAGAGACTGGGAACTCCAAAGTCCCACTCTCCCACACCTGAGGTGGTCAACCTACCATGGGCAATAATCAACATCCCTTCGTGGTGGCCATTGCTCTTACAGAACCCCACCAGTGCTGTTTTGGGACAGCTGTGGGGTTTGATTACTTCCCACCAAGAAGTGTGACTTCCAATGCAAGAGTTTAGGGAAAAAGGAAAGGAGTTATTTATTTAAAGTTTATAGAGATTTAGAATAATGGCAGATTTCTGCCTTTAAGCCCCACTCACTTTTAAAACCACCCTAAAACACATAGTCCTGCCTCTTTTTGCCAAACCAGGCCAGTTTCAGAACATGCCAGTCAGAAGTACCATCTTTTGGAAAAGCAGATGTTTGCAGATCAGGTCACAGTTCAGCTCCAAGCATCCCTCATGAATCTGGGTGGCTAGGTAGGCCCCACACAGCTCTGTCAGCTCTGTTGCCATTTCCTTCAATCAGACTCAAATCTGAGTGGCTGGGCAGGTCTCCTACCACAACACCTCCAGCTCCAGTGGTTCATTGGACTTCTGATGTTCACACCTTCTCATTTTCAGACCTTCTCTCTCTTACTCCAGACCATGTGGCTTCTCCTTTTCTTTCAGCCTGCCCTCATTTAAATGCTTGGCCCAGAACTGTCTGTCTGATCTCATGTCCTGCCCTTCTTGTGGTGTGTTAGTGTCTGCCATTTTTGTCAGTTTCTCTGTATCTTTTATCTTTTTTTGGCTGTGGTATTAGTCAGAGAAAAAGTTCCCAGTGACACGTGGACATCTGCCCCCTGCCTCTTGTGCAGGTGCTATATAAGCTCCATCTGGCTATGTCACAAGCACCTGAATATTCTTTCTATCACATAAACAATTCTTCCTGGGACGTAGCCTTCTTCTCTTCACAAAGGCATGACTATTAACTTGCCATTGTTATACCATATATATTAAATGCCATATCATCCACTCTTCCCTTCCCCCAATCAAGGATTGTGGAGGATATGCTCTGCACCCCATTACAAACCCACACCTAAGGAAAAGGCTGGGGGTAGAAAAAAAATCCTGGAATCCATGCATTGGGCCCTAGAAGGGACTAGCTATCCACTAATCGACCTGTTATCAAAAAAATTGTTAAAATAAAATATCTAAGATATACAACATACTTTAATAATTTGTTATTTCACTAACTTTGACTAACCAGTGAAATACTGAATCCTAAATATTGGATTAGGCAGTTCTTAATATAAAATGATACAGATGATGGTGTAATATAGTTGGTATGCTGAGGTTGATTTACCTATCAAGGTTAGCCAAGCTTAGCATAAACCAATCAGTGTGTAATGCCATATTTTGTAGGCTTATTTCATTTCAAAAAAGGAAAACTCATGTTTTTCAGGTTTGTTTTATCTGCAAAGTCATGCCTTTGAGAGTAGCAAAGATATTATCTTAATTGAGCTGTTTGCCCAAATACAAATTCTTCTTTTAGCATAGCCAGTGCCTTTCATGTGGATGGAGTACTTCAGTGACTTTACGCTCCAGCCCCAGATGTACCTGGTTGGACACACCTCAAGATGCCGATATATTAGCTAACAACTGTTCTTTCACATAGATCTAGTTAGAAAATAGGCAATGATTGCCCTGAATGACTGCTTTAGCCAAATCAGGTCATATAAAAGCAGATGAAGTGAGTTGGAAGAGAGGAAGCAGATTAGCAAAGATCCTTTTCTTTTCTTTTATCTTTTTCTTCTTCTTCTTCTTTTTTTTTTTTTGAGACAAAACAAACAGCCATGGTTTCTGACTTAACAGATACATTTCCAGTTTCTAGGCCTGATTGGGCTTTGTTGGTTGTCCTTGGATTTTCATGAGATTGCCGCAGCCTCATATTAAATTCGTTTCTGTTCAAACTTGTTTGAATAGATTCCTGTTCCTTGAAACCAATAATCACTGACTAGGAAATAGGGTAGCTTTGATATAGAGGGTACAAGTAGAGAATCAAAAGGCACAGACAGTAAAACACCTCACAGTTTTAACAAAATGTATTATCAGGCTAAAGTTTCTCATGGCAAGCCCCTATGAATGTGTGTACATGTGTATGGGCATTTGTGTGTATGGATGTGTATGTGTGACTTTAATATCCACTAATACCCATGCTATCTGTAGAGTACCCAGGGATGTGCCAACTTAAAATACTTGACTCAGATATAATCTTTTTAAGAAGTACTTATCTATGGGTAAAACCAGACATATGGAACATGGCAATGTTACATTATTTTTTATGTTTTTACTACTATGCTCCTCCATTGTTTCAAAGTTGCTTACGAGCCTGAAAAAGATCATTTTCTGTTTTTATTTTATTATAGTCTCCATTAGTCTATTCTGAGGTAATGCTTTCCAAAATATTCATATTCAACTATTATAAATATTCAACATATTTTACAACAAATGAGAACATTTTTGCTTTACCATCTTATTCAACTCTTTCTGTGAACTGTGTTTTATACACAAGGAAATTGAAACTCAGAAATTAAGTATATTGTCTAAAGTTACACAGCTAGTGAGTGGCAGAATGAGTAATTCTCTCTATGCCAAAGAGAGGGGTGTGTGTGTGTGTGTGTGTGTGTGTGTGTGTGTGTGCGCGCGCCATAGAAAGGATGTTTCTCCTCCAACTATTAGTTCAGTAGTATTAAGTATGAAAGTATAATGGAACATGTAGCTTCAAATAAAGCTACTGGTGGCATTTTTCCATGGCGAAGAAATAATTAGTAGTGTTACAGATGAAATCCCTTTAATTTAGCATTCTGTTAATTCACCACTTGGGTTATTAAATGGCAATATTACTATTGAGCAAAATATACTTTATAAAAGACAGAAGGGAGATGATTATAGCACCATGTTCAAATTGGAAGAGAACATGTCAGTTCATAGGTTTAGGTCATAAGAAAATTTGAATCATCCCTAATTTGCCCTTAGCTTTTTTTAAATTTATCATTATTGCTTACAAGATCCACTCTGCTTTCCTCATGAAATGCTCTGAATAGAAATGGCAGGGAATATTTTGTATTGTGAATAAGAATTATGAGGAAAATCTGGAAAAGTATTTAAGAAGGCTGGTTGGAACATTTTGCAAGCAGTTTTGCCTAAACATATGTAGATCCAGCACCAGTAAGTTAGGTCTTTGCTTTTCTATGCACCTTCCAAGAGGAAATCACTTCTCTTATCTGGGTCTCATTTACCCATTTGTAAATTGAACAACTTTGCCTAAATCATATCTATAAATCTCTCCTAACTTGATAATTTTGTGTTCCGTGAAATATACTTTCTAAAAGCAATGGCTCACTGGAACAGAAGCATTTTATTCCTTTCACTTTTAGAAAGTCACTTAGTTGGATGGTGATACCTTTCCTAGAAGCTAGTGAGTCTAATAATTGATGGATACCAGCCTAGTCTGTATTTGATATCTTCCATGGATTCCCCTAGACATTACACAATCTAAAATGACAATTCCATACAGGTTGTCTGTCCCAGAGGTTAAATGTGTTCATTTCCATATTATTAGGGCCCTACATACACATATCTGCCAACACTTGTAGTACTTGGAAAAAAAGAATTATAGAGAGGCTTGGTATTTACTGTTCCTGGCAGGATTTTTATTTTCCCTTGCAATTTCATGAGTATTTTATGGTCTTTATTGAATGACTAAAATGCATTTGTTTTTGGTGTATGACATAGAACTATCATTCTCTTCTTTAAAAAATCTATGAGGAATAGTCTGTTCAATGCCTAAGGCTGTCATCAAAAGACGACATGGCTACACCTAGGGCTACTCATATTCTGGAAAAAGTGTTCATCTTTAAAACTGGTCACTGAAGCAACACTACCAAGGGACAAGTGGTTATTACTTTATTCAGGTATGGCTTTCATGCCTTGAACAATTTTCTTAGACATTCCTTTGTTGTATTTTCCCCTTACAATAGAAAGCAGCTAATAAGTAATGTTTCACTGTTTATTGCTCAGGCCACAGCCTATCTTCACTTTTTAAGATGAGAGCTTTAGATGAGGGGTACTCTCATTTATTTGCCATATATTTAGAAAAATATTACTAAGATATTGCAACCTACTAATCCTGCAGGGGATGGTGACATTTGGGACATGTAGGGATGTGCTGTAGGTTATGTTTCTGACATTTTTATTCACATATTTGTTTTAGTTACTGAGAAGTTTAATATATTTTGAAAGGGCCAGAGAGTCACCCAGTCTTCAAAATTATTGCCATCTTTTTGCAGCTAATATCACATTCTAGGTAATAGTAGAAATGACAGGGGAGGAAATAGCAGAAAAGAAGAGTAGGTGACCTTCTCTATTTCTGTTATTTGAGTCTATGGAAAAATTAACGTATTTTACAAAGAGTTTTTAAAGTGTAGACTATTAAGATCTATCAAGAACTTACAGAATATACTAGAAATACTACATATTAGAAAAATTACATAGATATATACTTTGGAGAGAAAGGTTGCCTTTCAAGCATCTATAATAACAGACTGTTAGAAGGAATTAAGCCTTTACCCACTTGGAATCAGATAGTCACTAACCAGTTGTTGCACTGCATTGACCAGTTATTTTCATAACTACATTTTGACAGACACATAATTTTCCTAAGGGTGAACACTTTTGTGTGTTATTTATAACACCTGAAGAGTTACCACACTATGTCCTGCTCACAATTTTTTTCAATTTTTGCCATAAACAAAATACAATATTCATTTATCAGTGCAGTGTATGCAAAGCCTTCAATGTGGCTGAATGGAGTTAACAGAACAGGAACTTCTGGGGCATAATATTTCATGAAACAAAATGTTTAAGATTTTTTTATTTTAAATACAAAATTATGTTATTTTAAAAATTATTTTATGGTTGTTCAATTACAGTTGTCTGCATTTTCTTCCCACCACTCCCCGATCATGGATGTAACTGGAGAACATTATGCTAAGTGAAATAAGCCAGGTGGTGAGGGGCAAATACCATATGATCTCACCTTTAACTAGAACATAATGAACAAAAGAAAAAAGCAAACAAAATATAACCAGAGACATTGAAATTAGGGACAATCTGAGAGTAACCAGAGGAGAGGGGCAAGGGGATTATGGGGGAGGGTTTTCAGGAACTACTATAAAGGACACTTGGACACTTCCACCCAAGGGAGTGGGTGGAAGCAAGGGAGGGAGGAGTGTTTGAGATTTTTTTGTTTTCTTCCCAGGTTAAATGACCACAGCATTCAAACACAAACTTAAGCATGAACCAAGCTTCCTCTGTAGCACATTCCTTACTGTAACTCACATATGAATACCCTTGACCCTTGAATACTGAATGATGATGGCAAGAAATTCTCTACTACATCCTGGTGTACATGGAACAACTTGCTCAACAAAAGTGATAGAGCTGATTGAACAGCTCCTACAGATCCTGAGGTCCCTTGGAAAGAACAGTTTAAACAATACCTCAGTAATAAGTATAAGAACTGAATGGCTAGCCAAGCCATACAGGTCATTCATGGAGAGGAACTCTGAGATGTTGGCTTCTTCCTTTTGCTCATGTTCTCATTTGGTAATAGTTACTACTCTGAATCCATCATTGTGATCTAACACATCAGAAGGTTGTACAGAGTGAAGTACACCCCAGACTTCATAGTGGGCAGGGAAGGTATTAATTATATATGTATGTGCCCCAGCTTCCTTCCACAAACCATGAAATTGTGATTGTGGATGTAGATGTTACTTTTACAGAGCTTTTTCTCTGCCTGTGGCTGCAGTATCCTTTCTAAGCCATTCTGATCTCAACTTTAAGTCAATCTGATCAGCAATTGTTCTGCCCAGTGACAGGAACAGATTTTTTTATGTCTCTGTTGCTGTGAAACACAAAGTCAGTTAGTTAGTTTTGCTTAAAGTTACAACTGATATGGTTCTATAATGATTTTGTCTTTTTATGTATAGTAATGCCCTATATCTAGTTTCTTTGCATTATCCATTATATCACAAGCTTCTAGGCTTTGAGAAATTTATGTTTTATTTAATCATGGCTTATACCTATTTTATGATGATAACTGTACCTGTTACTTGTTGTATATCACAACAAATATAATTTCAGCATTTCTATTATTTAAGCTACTAATTTTGTGGTAATTTTTTTACAGTAGCATTAGAACACTAACGCACCTTCTAATTCTCACAGCTTTGCTGCATTTTGAGGAGTATCACTTTAGTATCTACTAGTTAATTCAGGTTGAATCTTGGGCTTTCTGAATCCAGCAGTTTTCTTTGTAGTCAAGAACCTTAGAGAACACATTTGTTCTCATTTTGAATCCATATTGTAACCAAACAACCAGTGGGGTTCTACCATGCATTGCCAACAGGCAAAACTCTGGAGGCAGGGTTCAGTGGAAAGAGAAAAGAATCTTTCATTCAAAGACTATACAGTTTCCTCCAAGCCACCCAAAGAAAATCACCCTGCCACTCACTGCTGGCTCAGTTCAAGTATACACCAGGAAATTCTCCCACCCAAAAAGTACCATCTTTTACAGAAATACATCTGGCTTACCTGACTTTCAGTCATTGTCTGGCTTCAGGCACCTTTTGGAGTATGTACTCAAGGTGTCCTACCCATGACATGTTGCCCTCTTCTTCTGGCCACTGCCTTCTGGTGCATCAGAGTGTCCATGTGCCTGGCCAGGCATGACTCACACAGTGCAGCTCCAGTCAGCAGCATTGCTATGGCTTCCCATGTAGGGGAGGGGTGCAGGGATTTTGGCATGGCTATGCAGCTTCCAGAGCCCATTGGTCCAGACTTCCTTCCTTTCTGACTTGCAGGCCCAGTGTCTGCTGTGCTCCTGGTCAAGTAGGCTCATGCAGTACTCTGGGAAATGCACTGGGAATGTTTCCAGACTATGCAGTCTTTAGGGCATTCCAGCCCAGAACTCAACCCTGCAGCTGCCAGGAAAGAGGGGAGAACAGAAAGAGAGCAATTCCATACTCTCTGCTTTATATCATCTGGCTTAATATCTTCTGTGTGGTGGCAGCATGTAGGAAGGTATTTTCCTCCATCATACTCTGCTGCCTGGTTGCTGGAGCAACAGATCATATGCAGTTCTTGGCACTTCCCAACCCCTCCCCCATTTTCAGAGGTGTATAGCCTCCTGCACTGCTCCTGGGCTTCTTGCTCCCCTTTTCCCAGTGGTGCAGCTGACTCTCCTATTATACTCCTCCCTTAACACCTCTAGATTTTGTAATCTTACAAAGACAAATGAACAAGGGTCTCATTCTTCCATAGCTACTTCCTACTGGCCAAGAACATAGTCCTACATATTCCCTAGTGCAGAGATCCCTAACAAAAGGGGATTTGGATTGGAGGGGAGCCTATACATAAAGGAGAAGAATCTTAGAAAGTCCATGTCAGTTGGTTGTCCCTGGAAAGTGGTGTGTACAATGTCCAAATTACGGCATTGCTGGATAAGTTGTCAACCTTGTATTCTAGAAGTGACAAATTGGCAAGAGGGTTAGAAGGCACAATCATAACCATAACAACTGAATGACAAATATAGGGACTAATTCCACAGTGTCCCTGATTATAAAAAGGTGGCTTCCTTGTAGAAAGGTGTGCAAAGCAAGTCACTCCTTACCAAAACCCTATTGCCCACTACATTTAACTCAAATTTGGCTGAAGGGAATATTCTGAAATCCCCCCCTTTCACATTTCTGGACGATTTCTGTCTAAATCATTAGGGCAGAAAAGGAGAGCAGTTTTAAAGTGAAGCTCTTAGTTTACCCCATACTGCGCCAAATCAACTATCTAGTACATCTAAACCATTGAGTCTCAGGAAGCAGTGATACAGATGGGCTTCTTAAATGAGGCCTATACTGTGTAAACACACAAGTAAATAAGGTGATAGGCACACTCACTATCAAGCAGCTAAAAGTCCCTAGACTTGTAAACACATAAATAAAGTAAAGGAACATTGTCACTTTGCACTGGGGCCTGCTGTATTCTTCCAAAAGAGAAATTTCAAATCTCCTTCCAGAGTACAGGCCCAGCTTTCCCTTTCAGCACCAACTACAGCAGCAACTTTTGAGTCCTTCTCATGTGGTGCCTGTTTTATCCGTGTGCAGTGGATCAAGGCTTAATTTCCATGAGTTTTAGAGAAAGTGCATTTTCAGTAGGATTTCATAGGAACCAATCCATTACTCAGCTAGCTACTGTTCAAGGCCTTGAGTATTCCAAGTTTTTAGTAAGAATTGGTCCCCTGGCTTGAATGGGTGTAAGGGCTCATAAGATGGGTAGTCAGACCTACAGTGGAAAAACTTGTGCAAAATGATTAGTATTCACTCTAATAAATGTTGCACATATTGCTTAATTTTTGACTCATGCTCCAAATCTAGAGGTGGGTAGGACTCCTGAAACCAAAATCTGGAAGGTCTCCCATAAACTATTCCAAAAAGGCTTAACTTAAGCCCACTTTTGGTGCCAGGCTAATATGGAGCAAGGCAATGGGGAGTGCATGGTCCCACTTGAAGTGTGTTTCCAGGACTATTTTTGCCAGGGTGTTCTTTATTAATGATTCCTTTTCTCCATCTTTCCCATAGATTGAGGTCTCCAAGATGCATGTAACTTCTATCATATTCAAAGTCCTTATCCAAACTTCTGGGAGATCTCTTAGGTGAACGATGGTCCACTGTTACTCTGAAGGATGTGAGGAATTCCAAACTTAGGAATTATTTTTTAAGTAAAATTTTGCTACCTCTGTCTCCCAGTTTTAGTGAGGTATGCCTCTATTGACTCAGAAAAAATGTCCATAAAAACTAATAAAATTTTTGAAATTCTCTCAGGTTTTAGGCATTTGTGTAAATTCTGCTTGCCAGTCCTCAAATGGACACAACTCTTTATATGGGGCTCTCTTTTCTGCTGGGGCACATTCTGTCTCAGGATTGTTTTTTTTGGCACATGTCTGGTAGGGCTGGATGATTCTCTGAATGGCCCTTTGTAAATGAATGTCCTTCAAATGTGACCTAATGAGATCCATCAAAGCATCTCTTCCATGATGGGTCCCTTCATGTAAGTGTTTGAGGATGGAAATACACTAGAACCTCGGGGAATAAGATCATACCATGGATATTGGTATTCCATGTGGAATTGGCAACAGTGTTAGTGAATTCTTATAAATGGGTCCATTCTTCACTCATTCTGTGTGATGGGGTTTAAATTTTGACAAGTCCAAGCAAGGGATTGAAACCTCTAGGCATGGCATCCCTCTGGATGCTTGCCTCACCACTTTATCAGCAGTTTGGTTTCCCTGGCTAGTTTTGGAACCATCCCTTCAGTGTCCTGAGCAGTGCATTATGACAACCTAGTTCAGTAGATTCACTAGCTCTAGCAACTGTAAAATCTCCTCTGCATGTTTCACATCCTTGTTCCCTGATGTTAAGAGCCCTCTCTCCTTCCATATTGCTCCATGGGCAAGGACTACCATGCAGGACTGTTTATAGTCCATATGGATGTTAACCTTCTTTCTCTGGAACAGTACTAAGGCTCTTATGAGAGCTATCCATTTAACCTTTTGTGGTGAGGTTCCTGGCACAAGGGCTTGGGTTTCTATTAACCTTGTTTATGGTAAATATCACATGGCTGGCTCATCAATGACCATTGTTCATGAAGCTGCTCCTGTTTGTGTGTAGCTTTCAGTCTGGTGCTGCCAGCAGCTAGTCTAATAGGTCTGGCCTGCTAGAATAAACTTGGTCAATGATTTCCAAGTAGTCATGCTGGATGGCTGAGTATCCCTCTGTATCTGAGAGAAGTGTGGCCAGGTTCAAGGTTGTAGTAGTCTGTAAGGTAACATTTGGGTTGTTCAACAGAATAGCCTGGTATTTTCCCATGTGCCCTGCTGTCAGCTAATACCCTCCTTTCTGTTCCAATAGAGTTAGGACTTGTTGTCATACCAATACCCTAGTAGGTTCCCCAAAGTAAATTTCTCAGCATCCTGAAATATGTCACAGTACTTCCCACTGCACAAAGACATGGTGACCATCTCTTTGTCATGTGATCCAACTTATTTGGGAGACAGGCTATGGGCTGGGGATATTTCCCAGACTCTGGGTTTGTACCCCCATTCCAACTCCCTGCCATTCATGAATGTACAATTTGAAAGGTTTCTGTAAATTGGGTATTTGTAGTGTGGGAGCCAAAACTAGGTTTCCTGCAATGTGTCAAATGCTCCTTGACAATCTCTTGTCCATTTGAAAGATTCAGTGTCCAGGCCTTTTAAGAAATTAATTGTACAATGGTTTTGCTATAAGTCCAAAATTTGGAATACAAATTCAGCAGAACTCTGTAATCTATAAGAACCCATGAAGCTATCTTCAGTTCTCTGGGATTTTTACTGTAATGCCATAACAATAGCTTGCTTTTCTACCCACCATTAAGCTCCTGGTACACCATTTTGGTTGAAATCCCAGGTATGCCACTTCCTGCTTGAAAAGCTGGGCCTTATGTGGTGACACCTAATATCCTCCTTTTGCCAAATGATTTAGGGCTGTGATGGTGTTGAGCAAACATCCCTCAGAGGTATTGCTGTCTATCAATATGTCATCTATATATTGCAGAAGAACTCCTGATTTCAATTGAATATACCTTAAGTCTGTTTCTAATGCTTCCCTGAATGTAGTTGGGGAGTTCTTAAATTCTTGTGGCAGCGAAGTTCAGCAACATTGGGGAATGGCTTTTGTTTCTGGGTTCCTCCACTCAAAGGTGAATAGTAGTTTAGCTTGTTTACCTATTAGGATGCAGAAATAAATATCCTTCAAGTCTGGAACTGAAAACCATTTGCTATCTCCAGGCACCATGGTCAACAGAGTGTAGGGGTTGTGCACTATAGGATGAATGTCCTGCATAATGTCATTTATCTTTAAGATTCTGTACAAATCAACATTTGTCAGAGTGATGCCATTTGACTGGCAAAATGGGAGTGGTATAGGGATACTTGCATGACCCAATTAGTTCTAATTTTAAGAATTTTTGTAATACTGTCTGAATCTCCTCTAAATACTCATTTTTAAGTGGGTACTCTTTCTTCCATGGGGTCCATGCTCCTTCTTTTAGGTTAATTTTACGGGATGGATATTAACCAATTTACCTGGGATTCTATCAGCCCAAACAGTTCAATCACACTGTTCATAGATCAGGTGGGAAGAGATCACCTGTGCAACCTTATCGGCAAGTTAATAGTGACTAGAGCTGGATAGCATGTTCCAGCAGGGCCTCTACATATAATTGTTGCTTTTCTAGATAATAAGTTGTTTGTGTTTGCAATTTGCAAAGTAAATCTTGGACCAGCAGTGGAATTGGGCAGTCTGGCATGTAGAGAAAACTATGTGTATATTTTTGATCCCCAAGGTGGCATTCTATATATTGAAGGAATGCATGTTTTTGTAATTGCCAGTCACTCTGGTAACCATTACTGCATTCAAACTTCTCTTGGTTAATTTGCATTCAGCATTGAGTATGTAGCTCCTGTATCTACAAGGAAATCAATTGGCTTAGTCCCCACAGTCAATTGTACTTGGGGTTTTGGTGGATAAATAGTAATATTCAACAGGTGAGAAGATGCCTAAGAGTCTTGGGCCTCCTCATTTATCATCAGACTCCTCTCTCTTCAGTATTTCTCATCAAAGGTTTTCATCTTTATTTTTCCTTTTGTTTTAGGCACTCCTTTCTCCAATGGCCTTCTTACTTGCAATAGACACGTTGCTTGATACTTAGTGGGTCTCTCCTTTCTCCTTTAATGTCCTGCCTCCTCCTGTGGTCTTGCCACCCTGTTTTCTGAAGCACCATGGCCTGTTTTATCTTCCTTGCTTCCTGGGCATTGTAGACTTTAAAGGCTATATGTATCACCTGAGAGGGATTCATTCCCAATACCCTGTCTAAACTCCAGGTTTTCTTTCTAATATATGGGGCACCTTTGCCAATAAAACTCATGTTCACCATCCACACATTTTCTGGTGTCTGTGGGTCAGCATCAGTGTGCTTCTATAGGCCTCATAAATCCTTTCTAAAAATTCAGAAGCGTCTTCATTTGGGTTTGTGGAAGGGCCTATATCATATCTAAGCTCATTTTCTTAGGCACCCCTTTCTTAAGCCCTTCCAATATTACCTTATATTATGTTCCAAGAAAGCTACATTCCCACTATTTGGGTTCCAGTCAGGTGCTGTCAAGGTAATCACCTCAGCAGGGTTGGGGTCCCCATTGGGATTCTCTTGTTGGAGGCACTGAGCCTCTTCATTAGCCCTATTTATAACCAGCCACCGTTCATCTACCATAAGTGGGATGTTAAGGAGGGTCTATACATCTGCCCATTGTGGATGGTGAATGGCAAAAATGGAGGTAATAAGATCTACCACTTTTTGAGAATCCTCCCTATATGAGGGGTTGGAATTCTTCCAATTTCATAAGTCTGAAGTAGAAAATGGAGTATGAGCCCAATAGTAGTCAGTGGGCTACTATTTACTCCACCTATGGGATATTGCCTTAAACATAACTATCTTGCTCTGGATTGGGAGGGTCCTTGGCCAAATTAGATACTCTGATGGGTCTTCGAGGGGGAGACCCATCTGTTATCATATGTGGGTGGGGCAGTTGGCTCTCAGGGCCCTCTTTCAGGGGTAGCTAGTGGTGGGGTTTGGGATGGAGGAAGTCTTCCTGTTACTAACCCTGTGTTCCCTGGGTTCAGGGCATTAACAAGGCTTATTTCACCATTATTTTCTTCTTGTGCCTTGTTGTCAAGAAGTTTCAAGTCACCTTCTCTTCTCTGCACCATCAAATGGACCTCTATCTCTGGTAAAACCCTATTTTGCAACAACATAACCACCTTTACATAACAGATTTCATCCCATTTGTGTAACTGTTGGCAATATTGTTCCAATTGCATAATGGTACAGAAATCTAGGGAACCATCCGTGGGTCACTTTTCCCTGCAATCCAAAACATTCATAGGTCACACAGTGTTACAATCATAAGCCAATACCTCCTTAGACTTTGAAAAATACCTGTACATGCTCCAGTCTGCTAAATTTCTGCCTAGTGGGCTCACTCCAGGAACCAACACAGAACAGTCCCAAATGCACAGCAGGCCCAACCCTATGACGAGAAGAATGCAGGCAACCTGGAAACATACAAACAAAACTGGCATCCACTCCATTGTTCCAACAAGTCCTCACAAGCAAATTTTTTGCCAACCAATCTCACAAACAGTGGTCCCCAAGCAATGGCCTCCCCTAAACTTAGCCAGGCCTCTTCCAGACCCTGGTTTGAGGCCCTAAATTTCAGGTGATCCTCTCTCCTTTTTAGAGTCTGGTATCTTCCCATACCCATTCACTTTCTACCTGCCAGGGTGTTTAATCAGCCAATGCCTCAAGTGGGCATGCAGAGAAATTCCCAGGAACTGCAAAACCACACAGTCCCTCTCCTTGGGAAAGCTGACCAGCCACAAGTAGCTAGAATCCCACATTAGGGGCCATTATTGCAACTGAAAAACCAGTGGGGTCCTACTGCTCATTGCTAACAGCCAAACATTCTGGAGGCAGAGTTCAGTGGAAAGGAAAAGGAATCTTTTATTCAGAAGCTATACAGTTTGAAATAATGGTGTTTCTTTCTCAAAGCCTGTTTCCTCCAAAACACCCAAAGAAAATCATCTGGCCACCCTCTGCCAGCTAAGTTCAAAGCTATGCTAAAAACCTCTTCTCCCACCCAAAGTATCCATCCCTTAAGAAATGTAGGTGGCTTAGCTGGCTTCCACTTCCTGTCTGCTTCAGCCATCTTTTGGGGTCTGTGTGTCTGCATTTCCTATTCACAGCACGCTGATCTCTCCCTCTGGCTTTTGCCTTTTGCTGTGTCCGTGTGCCTAGCCAGGCAAAACATGCACAGTACAGCTGCAGTCACAAGCACTGCTGCAGCTTCCTATGCAGAGGAAGACTGCAGGGCTTGTTGCCTGGCCAAATTGCTTCCAGGGCCCACTGGCTGGGGGTTCCTTCCCTTCTTCTTTACCAGTCCAGCACCTGCTGTGCTCCTGGTCAGACAGGCCTATGCAGCATTCCAGGAGGGGTACTGAGAATGTTCCCAGACCAAGCAGTCTCCAAGGCCTGCTTGTCCAGGAACTCAAGCCCTTAGTGGCTGGGAAAGAGGTGAGAACAAAAAGAGAGGCATTTCAATGCTATCCACTTTATAGAGTCTGGCCCCAAATCCTCTGCATGGCCACAGCCTGTAGGAGGGTATTTTCTTCTGTCATGCTGTACTGCCTGGTTATCAGGGCAACCGCTCATGCACAGTCTCCCATCTCTGGGAGGGGTGCAGCCTCTTGTGTTGTTTCTGGGTTCCCCACTCCCTCTGATAAGCAATCTGGCTAGAACCACCCCCATTACAATATCACATTGCACATGCACATGAATTTTTGCCTAATATCCTGTGTATACTTAGTCCCATTTTACAGCTGATTGACCTTAAACACTGATATTAGGAATTAGAACCACAGCTCACATTTCCCCAGCTCGCTACTTAATATTGTGAGTCATGTTTTCCTCTGTTATAAAACTCTGTAAATACACTAAAGAAAACTATCATGGACAAAGATTTTGGTGGAAAAATTATCTGAGATTGAAGATGCAAAAAATATTTTTAGAGGAATTGCAAGGGTGTAAAGTGCTGTGTATCTTTTGTTTACTAACTACATTTCATTTTCTCGTCGGTAGTTAATCTTGTTTCTTTTATAGATGGTACACAATGTGAAGAGAAGATGAAAAAAAATAGAGAGCATTATGATTTTAATGAGAACAAGGCTCAATAGATAAAATGATAAATTTTGTTTGGGTATCAGATATATTTATACAAGCCTTGATTTACAAGTCAGTTGTGCCAAAAATCTACAAGCCTGAAAATAGCTAGTCAGCAGTCTGGAACTTGTCACTCTATCTTGCCATATTATGGGAACAAAGACTCAGCAGTCATAATTTAACTGACGATGTTGTTGCTGCTGATGGTGGAATACAATTCATTTCCACTCTCTCATAGTAAGATGGGTTCAGCAGAACTAACAGGAAGAAAAAGATGCATTTTTCAGTAAATGAAAGAATTACATCTCAACAGTACACAAGAAAGATCTGGAGGGTAAATGAGATTTGTTTCCTATGTTGCCATGCTCTAGAGCTACAGCATGATTACTTAAAAAATTTCAGAAACAAGAAGCAAAATGGTCATAATATGCAGAAGCTACAATTTCTTGCAACTAACTGTTAAGAATTTACTACTCTTTAAAGCAGCTTGTTGAATTCCTTTTTGGAATACGTAACTCTTGGAGACAAGCTCCACCCTAAAGGGTGGTCAGATTAAACAGAAAGACAAGAACATGAGCAAGTCCAATTCTTACTATCAGGTGTATCTGCAGAGAGCCTACATGCTCTTGAATCTATCATTATCCCCATCATATTGATGGGGATAGTTGAAGTTAGAGAGTTACACCTACATAACTGAACCTGGTAAATGACAGAACCAGGATTTGAACACAGGTTTTCTTGGCTCACCAGTCCACTGCTCTTCTTGCTATTCTACAGGAAAAATGTTAATAGGATTTAGCCAGGTGGTGGCTTTAACTGAAAGGAAAAAGTTAACATGATATACACATAGATTATGTGTGTGTGTGTAAGAGTAAAATGCTGTGGTTTACATTCTTTAACTGAGTAGGAATTTTACTTTAGCTTATAAAGGGTTGCTTCAAAGTAATTTGGTATGTTTTCAGTGTTCCACATATTTCACATCATCACTTTTTTCACCGAAAAGAAAAACACATTTAAGTAAAAAGCATTTCCCAGTAAATTATTTATTGGGCAAGAAACTTTTAAAGGTATTTTATGTATCATTTAAAATTAGGATGATGCCTTGGCTGGTGTGACTCAGTGGACTGAACACCAGATTGTGAACCAAAGGGTCACTGATTCAATAATATAAGACTTCTGATTGCTCTTTACCCAGCTCCAACTTTCACTAATATTTAATAATTTGCCACACTGTTATTCTCTGTCTCTGACTGTTTCTTTCTAACCCTCTTCTCTCTCTCTAGATATATATTTATTAAATATATATGAATATATCTATTGAATATATACTCATATATAAATATATATTTAATATTTATGTTAAATATATTAATATAAATCATCTTGTACATGATAAAAGTGATATATACAATATAAATATCATATATAAAATATAAATGATGCATCTCATATATGACATATATATGATACATATGATAGATATGATATATATGATAAATATATATGACATATGTTATGATATTTATTGAAACTTTTTTCTGAACTATTAGAGAATATGCCTCATGAACCCATCACTAATCTGTGTGTCTTTCTTAGAAATGGGAAATTCTTTTACACAAGCACAGTGCAGTTATTGAATTCAGGAAATTAATTAATCAATTTTAAGATTTATTTACTTATTTTTAGAGAGAGGGGAAGTGGGGGACAAAGAGAGGGAAATAAACACATATGTGTGAGAGATACATCAGTTGGTTGCCTCTCACACCCCACCCCCATGTGGCGACCTGGCCCACAATCCAGGAATGTGCCCTGACTGGGAATTGAACCTGTGACCTTCTGGTTCACAGACCAGTGCCCAATCCACTCAGCCACACTAGCCAGGGCTAAATTCAGGAAATTTAATATTGATAAAATGTTCTCTCTAACCTATGGTCCTTATTCTACTTTTGTCTCTGAGACCTCTCTACATGCTACAAGGGTGGTATTGAATTTGTTTCAGCAAAGCACATCCAAAGGCATGTGTTTTCCATCTTCCTTTTACTGATCAGGTTAATTTTGGTAAACTGATCAATGTATCATTTTTCTCCATTATATAATTACTATTTTCCTCTTGCAAATAATAAGGAATCTGTGGGGAGACATTTTAAGGCCATGCAAATATCCTGTTTCTCATCCAACTGCCTACTTTGCATTTAGTATCAATAGATAATTCTTGCCTTAACCAATCTTTACTGTGATGGTTACAAAATGGTGCTTTTGTAAATCTATCACTCCCTCCATATTTATTAGTTGACATTCTATCTGTCTGTTATCCTCTTTGTTAATGGGCTATTATTCATTACCTCCCTTATTTATTTTGATGCTCAAAGTGTTCCTGATTTTCTTTGCAGGTGGAGGTTCCATTAAAGGTTGTTTTTTGCAAAATTTGCCCCATTATTTTTTAAAACTTTCTTCCTTTTTAGTAAACAAGGTGCTCCAGGATCATGTTGTATTTTTCCTCCCTCAGCCCTAGCACCAGCCATTTCTCCTTGGGAGTCATAGTTTCTTTCAATGGGGGATGGCATTTAGAAATGAAGATCTAGATACTTAATATGCTCATTGCTAATGTGGTGTCATTGCTAAAGTATAATATCAATACCTCCAATCCTAATCTTGTCTTTCCTCACTTCCTCAATTTCATTTCCCTTCTTCCACAGTGAGGATCCTGACTCCCTATAACATCAACACATTCACTTACTTACCCAATCCTGCAGTGCATACAAACAATTTTTTACTAAAATAAATAAACACACTAAGGAGAATTCCAGGAAAAATTTTATTGCACATTTCAGGGATGGGTATTCTCACACAAGAACTCTGAAAATAGTTGGATGAAAAAAGTAGAGTATAAATCATCACTTAGTTTAGGACAGTATCAAGCCTCTCATCTTTGCTTTGTTAAAACAGCAGACCCATTGGGAAAACAGTCACTGACATGCCACTTAGTGGTATTTAATGGCACTCCTTTAATTAATGAAAGTTTCATCATATACTTAAAAATCTGTTAAGAGGTTAGATATCATGTTAAGTATTGTTATCACAATAAAATGAAATTTTAAAAATCCTTATATAGCAAATAAGTTTTGGACTATGTTGTACTTAAGCACCATTTGACCCTTCCTTTTAAATACAAATAATGAATGTAAAGTAAAACAACACACACACACACACACACACACACACACACACACACACACACACACACACCCTATGGGCTCCATTACCAGAAGAATAATCCAGTTTTTGAGTGAAAATTCAGAGGGATTTTAGAATTTCTGATATACAGTCTTATAGAATGGCTCAGATCATGTTTCTTTGGACTACTGCTTGTATCAAATACCAAATACTGACTAAAGAGGTTTCATGATCTTTTTTTCTGGATCAAGATTCTTATATGTTCTTAGTACTATTGAATAACAATTTTATGGTGTGAAAAGACCTTCAAGTGTATTTATTTTAACCCCTCTTTTTTCACAGACAAAAGAATTAAAGTCTGTTGAGGGGAATGACTTTTCCAAGAACAGAAAAAGGAAAGAGCCTGGAGGGTACTTTTAGAAAAGAACTCAAGTACAGGGTGGATGGTTGAATTGAAATATTTTATGTTCCGTTCCTACCCTAGGATTCTATGGATTTGTTTTCTAAAAATCAGTAAAGTGATCATTTTACTCTACCCTCTGGGGTCATTAGATTGAGGAGATAGGAAGGGGACTATGGAGAACAGGTCTTTTTAAAATATTTTACATATTAATCTTCTATGAAAGATTTTTCTGGAAGAAAGAGGTTTGGGAATCATAATATGATTCTATTGTAATGCAGTCTATGACTGTGTTATGGTCAGAAATAATTGTCATATGTGAATGCAACTTTCAAAACATTGAAGTATATTTACAGTTAAGAAACATAATGAGGGCCTAACTTGGTTAAGAATGCTTTTCAGGGAGGTCACGAGATGGTGGTAGAGTAACAGAATATATCGTGTATCTCCTCCCAGAACCAAATTGGAAATAAAACTAAAGAGAGGACTAGATACCTGAAATAAACCAACGACTACCCCCCAAAAAAGAGTCTTAATTAAGGATGGAAAAAATCTTCCACCACAGTTAATAGGAAGGATGAGATTGTTAAAGAGGCCAGCTTGTTCATACAGGAGGCAGGCTGAGATGATGGCGCAGCTGTGGGAACTTCCCTTTGAAAGATAAGCATGACATGTAACAACCAGCAGTGAAAGGCCGTGGGGTTTGTCTTTGCTGGGGAGAGAAATGAGACCCATTGGAGGCAAAGCCACTATTTTTTCTTTTTCTTTCTTAATTTTTAAAAGGGCCAAAGCACAGGTTTTGTGATTGCAGTGACTCACCCTGGGCCCAAGTGAAGTGAGGGAAGTGCAAACTGAAGTCACAAGAGGAGATTCTGGAGCAGGAGACACTTGGGAGAGACGTGGGTAATTGGCCATGGGGTTTTATGTGCTGGGATGACATGCAATCTAAAGTAGCCATCTTTGTTGAGAAGAACAAACCCCCCAGGGGAAAAGCAATTACATTACCCTGTGGGATTCCATTCCCTCCAACCTCTGGAATCCTGCTCACCCCACCCTGAATCTTTTTTCTTTATTTTTTGTTTAGTTCCATGTTTTGTCTTGTTTAGTCTGGGTTCTTTTATCTTATCTTTTCTTCTTTCTTTTTTCCTATTCTATATCTTAACCCCTGCTGAGGATGTAACAACACATGGAGACTTGGAGTGAGGGTCAGAGATGGGGCATAGGGTGCAGCCATTCTGTACAATTTCCCAGGAAACATACTGGTAGTTCCCCTTCATGGGAGAGCTATAGAAATACCCTTCTGGTTTCCAGAAGACCCAAAATATGAACTTTGGAGACTCCACCCATTAGCTTTGTAGGGACTCCACCCTGCCAAGTACAGGGAAAAACCCAGACAGATTCAGGCCGATGTCTTTGGGACATGGGAACACAACCACCATCTTCCCTGAAGTCTGAAAGGCACCATAGGGGATTCAGGAGTCCCAGAACCTCCCTATTTCACCAGAAACCCTCTCAGGAAGAGTCAAGTCTGCATCTTATCTGAAACTGACAGCAGGCCAGCCAGTAGAGACAGGCAGAGTCTGATACTGCAATGACTGAGGTCACTTGCTGACACAACCCTGGATCCAGTGCTGATAAAAACATATTGGCAGAGTAGCTTGGCCAAACTCAGGCACAGCCAAGCCTGGAGGCATCAAGCACAAATTGTGGATCACTTATAGCTTCAAATAGGTTTCTAGGAGCTAGATATGGTCAACAACTGAGTTTGGCTTATTCCAGTTTCAGACAACATAAGAACCATATCCAAAGAGAAAATGGAGCAGGATCCACACCCCCACAAGCCTGCCAGAAGCCCTCTCAGAAGCAGTTGGTATGTGACTACTCTAAGACTGACAGTAGGCCATAGTTTTCTTTTTTATAACCTTTTAATCATTTTTTTCTATTTTTTCTTTTTCATATACTTTTATTGCTTCAGTTTTTCTTTCACATCACTTATTTTACTCTTACTCTTGATTATCCCATTGTTTCCTTCTTCTTTCCTTTTTTATTTTTGTTACACTTTTTTCTTTATCTTTTTTTTTCTGTTTTCCTCTTCTACTTCATTATTCATATTAGTTCTCTTTTTTCCCTCCTATCATAATCATTTTGCTGTACTTTGGTCTTTTATTTTATTTTCTCCTTTCCCTCATATTCCATTTATTTCACTTCTATTATTCTCTGATTCTTGCTGTTGAAATTGTTCTTCTTTTTGGGAGGGTTTGATTGTTTTGCTTTCTTATTTATTTTGGTTTGCTTTGATATGTCAGCAGCAGTACAATGCTGTAAAATACAAGGAGGGGAGGAACATCTTAGTCAGCCACCTGGAGAGGAGACCCCACCAACAAACAAGCCAATAATATTCAGGACCTAAACACAGCAGGAGAGCCTACATAATAAACACAAAGGGCATTACTAGAGTATTCAGATCAGAAGATCAAGTAGTCTGCACCACAAGGTTCCACAAAACCCAGACCACATAAGCCCACCAAACAATATGGAAAATGAAAGCAGATCTATCTAACACAGAGAAAAACAGAAAAGGAGACAGTTAAAATGGGGAAACAAAGAAACAACATCTAAATTAAAGAAAATAAGGCATCCCCAGAAAAAGAGCTAAGTAAAATTAAGGCAAGCAAATTGTCAGACACTGAATTCAGACTAATGGTTATAAGGATGCTGAAGGAACTTAATGAGAACTACACCAGCATCAAAAAGGTCTTAGACCTATGAATAAGAAAACGTTAGATGGGGGAGATCTGGACAGTTACATGCAAAACAAACAAACAAAACTTGACCACCAACTTATACTATATACAAAAAATAAACTCAAGATTGATAAAAGGCTTATATAAGTCCTGACATCATAAAAGTCCTAAAGGAGAAAATAGGCAGGAAAATCTCAGGTATTCCACACAGCAATATTTTCACTAATATGTCCTCTAGGGCAAGGGATTTAAAACAAAGAATAAACAAATGGGACTACATCAAATTAAAAAGCTTCAGCATAGCTAAAGAAAACATCACCAAAAAAATAGGAAACCAATCATATGGTATAACATATTTGCAAATGATATCTCAGACAAGGTTTGACCTCCAAAATATATAAAGAACACACACAACTCCACTCTAGGAAAACAAATTTACCATTTAAAAAATGGGCAAAGGACTTGAACAGACACTTCTCCAAGGAGGACATACAGAGAGCCCAGAAACATATGAAAAGATGCACAGCATCATTAGCCATCAAAGAAACACAAATTAAAACCACAATGAGATACCACTTCACACTGGTCAAAATACCCATCATAACCAAATGAATAAACAACAAATTCTGGGGAGGTTGTTGAGGAAAGGGAACCCTAGTACAATGATGATAGTGATTCACACTGATATAGCCACTGTGGAAAACAGTATGGAATTTCCTCAAAAATCTAAAAATGGAACTGGCTTTTGACCTGGCAATTTCACTGCTGGTATTATACATTAAATCCTGAAACACCAATTTGAAAGAACCTATGCACCCCAATATTTATGGTAGCACATTTTACAATAGCCAAGTGCTGGAAACAGTCTAAGTGCCCATCAGCAAATGAGTGCATCAAAAGACTGGTACATTTACACAATGGAACACCATACAGCAGAAAGAAAGAGGGAGCTCCTACAATTTGTGACAACATGGATGGATATTGAGAGCATTGTGCTAAGTGAAATAATCCAGGTGGTGAAAGACAAATACCATATGATCTCACTTATAAGTGGAACCTAATCAATGAAACAAAAAAGCAAGGAAAATATAACCAGAGAAAATGAAATAAAGAACAAACTGACAGTGACCAGAGGGGAGGGAGAAGGGTGATATTGGGGGGAAAAAGGCGAACAGTTAAGCCAAGGAACATCTATAAAGGACCCATGGACAAAGACAACAGGGTGGAGGATTCAATGTTGGAGGTGGGGGTAGGTAGGCAGGGGAGAGTAAGGGTAGAAAAATTGGGACAAGTATAATTGAACAGCAATACAGTAATTTTAAAAATAGTTGAAAAAAAGAACCAGTTAGAAATGAAGAATGCAATATCTGAAATGAAGAATATACTAGAAGGAATTAAAATAAAGCAAGATGAAGCAGAGGATTAAATCAGTGATTTGGAAGGCAAGACTGAAAAAACACCCAGTTAGAACAAATAAATAAAAAAGACTCAAAAAGAATGAGGATAGCCTAAGAGAACTTTGGGAAAACATTAAATGTAACAATGTTTTTTCATCATAGAGATACCAGAAAGAGAGAAAAGGGAACAAGGGATAGAAAGCTTGTTGGAAGAAATAATGATAAATTTTTTTCATAATTTGGTGAGGGAGAGAGTCACACAGTTCAGGAAGCACAGAGAATTCCAATCAAGATAAACCCAAAGAGGAGTACACCAAGACACATTATCATTAAAATAGCAAAGTTTAGAGACGAAGAGAGGATCTTTATTTGTTTTTTTAAATAGTTTTTAAAGATTTTATTTATATTCTTTTAGAGAAAGGGGAAGTGAAAGAGAAAGAGAGGGAGAGAAACATCAATGTGTGGTTGCCTCTCATGGATCCCCACTGGAAACTTGGCCCACAACCCAGACATGTGCCCTGATGGTGAATTGAACCAGCAACCCTTTGCTTCACAGGTCAGCACTCAATCCACTGAGCCACACCAGCCAGGGCCAAACATAGAATGTTAAAGGCAGCAAGATGGAAAAAAGTAGTTACCAACAAGGGGACTCTGATAAGGGTGTCAGCTGATTTCTAAACAGAAACATTTCAGGCCAGAAAGGATTGGCATGAAATACTCCAAAAATGAAAAGCAAGGGCCTGCAACCATGACTACTTTCTCCAACAGGGCTCTCATTTAAAATAGAATGTGAAATAAAGAGGTTCTCAGACCAAAACAACAACAACAACAACAACAACACACACACACACACACTAAAGGAGTACATGTCCAGCAAGTCAGAATTGTAAGATATGCTAATGGGACTGCTCTAAGAAGAAGAAATAGAGAGAGAAAGAAAGACAGATACAAAGTGAAAAATGGCAATAAATAAGCCATTTTCAATAATAACCTCAAATGTACATGGATCAAATGATTCAATCAAATGACATAGTGTAGCTAAATGGATTAGAAAACACAACCTGTATATATGCTATCTACGAGAGACCCACCTCAGGAAAAAAATTTACACAGGCTGAAAGTGAAGGGATGTAAAAAAATATTCTATCCAAATGGAGGTGAAAGGAAAGCCCAGGTAACAATACTTCTATCTGAAAACATACTTCAAAACAAAGACCCTATAAAGAGACAGAAAGAGTCATTACATAATACTTAAGGGCTCAGTCCAACGAGAGAATATAACCCTGTAAATATATATGCACCCAATATAGGAAATCCTAAATATATAAATAAAGACTTGGAGGACTTTAAGAAATAGATGGCCACCAATACAATCATTGTAGGGGATTTTAACATCCACTATCAACAATGGACAGATGCTTCAGACAAAAACTAAACAAGAATATAGCAGCATTAAATGGCACACTAGATCAAATGGATATAATTGATATTTACAAACCATTTCAACCCAAAGAAGCAGAACATGCATTGTTCTAAAATGCACACAGAACATTCTTAAAGATAGAACACATGGTAGGATACACTATAAACCTTAACAAATTCAAGAAAATTGAAGTTACATCATGTATTTTCTCAGATCACATGGCTTGAAGCTAGAAATCAACCTCAAGAAAGAAACTCAAAACATTCAAATACATGGAGACTAAATAACATGTTATTAAATAATTAATGGGTTAACAATGAGATCAAGGAAGAAATAAAAAAAATATCTAGAAACAAGTGAAAATGAACATACAACAACCCCAAACCCATGGCACAAAGCAAAGGCAATCCTGAGAGGGAAGTTCATAGCATTACACGCTTACCTAAAGAAGATAGAAAAATCTCAAATAAACAACCTAACCCTACACCTAAAAGAACTAGAGGAACAACAGCAAACAAAACCCAGAACAAGTAGAAAGAAGGAAATAATCAAGATCAGAGTAGAATTAAATGACATAAAGACTAAAAATAATTCAAAGGATCAATGAATCTAGGAGCTTGTTATTTGAAAAGATAAACAAAATTGACAAACCTTTAACCACACTCACCAAGAAAAAAAAGAGAGGACTTAAATAAATGAAACCAGAAATTAAAGAGGAGAAATATCAAGACTTGCCAAAGAAATGAAAAGCAATACAAGAAATTACCATAAACAACTATATGCCAAGAAATTGGACAGCCTAAATGAAATGAATAAATTTGTAGAAACATAAAATCTTCCAAAACTGAATCAGGAAGAAGCAGAAACCTGAATAGACCAATAGCACACAAAAGCCCTGGTTTAAATGGTTTTACTGGAAAATTTTATCAATCATTCAAAGAAGAACTAACACCTATCCTTTTAGACACAAAAAATTCAAGAAGAGAGGACTTCCAAGCTCTTTTTACGAGGCTAATATTATCTTAATTCCAAAACCAGGTAAAAACACAACAAAGAAAGACGTTTATAGGACAACATCTCTGATGAATATATATGTTAAATTACTTACAAAATATTAGCAAACTGGATCCAGCAACATATTAAAAAGATAATACATCATGATCAAGTGGGATTTATCTGAGGGATGCAAGAATGATGCAATATCTGCAAGTCAATAAGTGTGATACATTACATAAACAAAATAAAAGACAAAAATCACATGACCATATCAATAGATGCAGAAAAAGCATTTGATAATACCCAGCACTGATTTATGATAAAAAAGTAGCAAATTGGACAAGAATGAGCATATCTCAACATTAAAAGGCCATACATGAAACACCTACTGCAGCAACATACTCAATGGCCAAAAACTAACAGTGTTTTACTTTAGATCAGGAACATGATAGAAGTGACTGCTTTAACCACTCTTATTCAACATAGTGTTGGAAGAACTAGTCACAGTAATCAGAGAAAAAGAAGAAATGAAAGACATCCATATTGGAAAAGAGGAAGTAAAGCTCCTATAGGCTTCACCAAAAAAATTGCTTGACCTAATTAGTGAATTCAGCAAAGCAGTGAAATACAAAGTCTATATGCAGAAACCCATGGCATTTTTATTCATCAATAATGAACTATCAGAAATTGAAACTAAGAAAATGATGCCATTTGCTAATGCAGCAAAAACAACAACAAAAATAAAGTACCTAGGAATAAATTTGACCAAGGAAGTAAAAGATATGTACTCAGAAAACCATAGGACATTGAAGAGACAAACTGAGGAAGGTACAAATAAGTGGAAGCATATACCGTATTCATGGAACAGAAGAATTAACATAATTAAAATGTCCATATTACACAAAGCAATCTATAGATTCAATGCAACTCCTATTGAATATATCAATGCCACACATCACAGCTCTAGAACAATATCCCCAAAATTTATATGGAACTAGAAAAGACCCCAGATAGCCTCGGCAAGCTTGAAAAAGAAGAGCAATGTTGGAGGGATCACAATGCCTCATATCAAAGTATGTTACAAAGACACTAATCAAAACAGCCTGGTACTGGCATAAAAACACACACTAAGATCCATGGAACAGAATAAAGAGCCCAGAAATAAACCCATGTCTCTGTGGTCAATTAATATTTGACGAAGGTTAAGGATCTGGAAGATGGTGATGTAGTAGGTAGGAGATGAACCTACTTGATTGTGCACCGAAATGGGACACCTAACCCATTTCCTAAAAAACAGAGTGAAGAGCCAATGAATTTCATCCAGCTGATATAAAGTTTGGAAGCCAAAGGCTGAAGAGTACATTTAAAGATGGACATTTTTTTTTTTTGGTTGTGTGTGTTTGTTTGATTTCGTTGTTTGATTGATTGTCTTTATTCTCCATTTCATATTGCATTTTAATTTTTCTTCTTTAATTTTCCTCATATCCCAATAACACACTACTGTTGGTCTTTTACTTTCTATTTTTTTATTCAGATTATATATTACTTATCATTATTGTTATTCCAAATCCCACACAACAACCTTCCCTGGTCTTAATCTGTTTCACAATCTTCCAGAGCCATATAACTGTTGTGGTTAACATTATTCTCTCACACATTATACCAAGTTTCTGTCCCTTACTCTCCCTATATCTCACCATCTAACCTTGCATAAGCACTCTACTTTTTGGAGTCAGCTCATATTCTGTTTCCCTTCTAATAAGAGTCTTGTCTCTTTTTTGCATTTAAGAAAAGTGGCTAGTTAGGTGCAATATCATGGTTATTGCTGTACTTCTCCAGAGGACCTCCTATGTGTTCTCTACTTGTTGGTACTTTAAATCCCATAGAATACTCTCCTGCTGTTTTACTTCATTTCACCTTTGCCCTGCCCCTGATCACATATCATACAAGGTTGGAATTGTGAATACCAGTAAACCTGCTGGAAGGGATAACTCACCAACAAAGGAGCCGCCAACAGATAAAGCCCAAGTACAACAAGAAAACCCACATAAACAGAAAAAAGGGCAACCCTGGAGATTCAAAATAAGGAGATGGAAGAGACTGCACTACTGAGTCTCACAGAACTCCTACTACAGAATTTCACACTATGAAGACAGCTGACAAAGAAGAACATTGGGAATCACAGAAACAAACAAAAAGAGTCATCTAAAATTGGAAAACAAAGAAAGAACCTGTAATCAAAAGGAATGGAAGACTCCCCACTAAAGGAGCTAAATGAAATGGAGGCAAGTAAAAAATTAGGTATAGAATACAAAAGAATGGTTATAAGGATGCTGGAGGAATTCACAGTCAACTACAAGGAACCGAGTAGGAACTACAACAGTATGAAAAAGGAAATAGAAAGTGTAAACAAGAACCAGGAAGAAATTAAAAATACAATATCATAAATAAAAGCATACCAGAAGGAATTACAAGCAGGCTGGATGAAGCAAAGGACCAAATTAGTGAACTGGAAGACAAGGTAGAAAGAAATATCCACATAGAGCAGTTGCAGAAACATAACACTCAAATAATAAGAAGATAGCTTAAGGGAACTGAAATACAACAACGTTTGAATCACAAGAATACCAGAAGGAGAAGGAAAGGAGCATAGGATAGAAGCCCTGCTTAAAGAAACAATGAGAAAAAATTTCCCAAACCTGGAGAATAAGCAAGTCATACAAATTAAGGAAGCACAAAGGGTCCAAATTAAGATGAACCCAAAGAGGCCCACTCCAACACACATCATAATTAAAAGGGCAAAATTCCAAGACAAAGAGAGAATCTTAAAGGAACCAAGAGAGAAACAGGAAGCTACATACAAGGGAGCCCGATAAGGCTAGCAACTTACTTCTCAACACAAACACTGCAAGCCCGAAGGGAATGTCAAGAAATACACCAAGTAATGAAAACCAAAGGCCTGAAACCAAGACTACTCTATCCAGTCAGACTGTCATTTAAAATGGAAGGTGAAATAATGAGTTTTCCAGACAAAAGGCTCAAAGAATACACCTCCACCAAATGAGCACTGCAAGATATACTAAAGAAACTGCTTTAAGAATAGGAAGAAAAAGAGCAAGAGAGAGGGATGCAGATACAAAGGTGGGAAAATGAGTAAGTACCAATCAATAATAACCTTAAATGTTAATGGATTAAATGCTCCAACTAAAAGATATAGGGTAGCTGAATAGATAATAAAACATGATCTGCACATATGCTGCCTATAAAAGACCCACCTCATAACAAAAAACTTACACAGATTGAAAGTGAAGGGTTGAAAAAATATTCCAAGCAAATGGGTAGGAAAAAATGCTGGTGTAGCAATACATAAATCAGACAATAGACATAAAAGCAAAGGCCATGAAATGAGACACAGAAGGACACTTAAAAAAACTCAAGAGAAGAATTTATCAGAAGATATAAACATTATAAACATATCTGCACTCAAAATAAGAGTATCCAAATATATAAGGAAAATCTTGGAGGACTTCAAGAAAGACATAGACAGCAACACATTTTTTCTAAAGGATTTTAATACCCCGCTGTCAACAATGGATAGATTTTCTGAACAAGATGTCAACAAGTATATTGTGGGACTGAACAATGCCCTGGATCAAATAGACTTAAATGCTTGTGTGTGTGTGTGTGTGTGTGTGTGTGTGTGTGTGTGTGTGTGTGTGTATACACCCCCCCCATATATGTAACTTTGTATTCCAAAGAAGAAAATAAACATTTTTTCAAATGGACATGGAATATTTTCAAAGAGACCTCACATGATAGGACACAAAACAAGCTAAAAAACTCAAGAAAATTGAAATCATATCAAGCATTTTCTCATACCACAGGGTCTAAAACTAGAGACCAATCTCAAGGAAAATACTCCAAAAAACACATATTCATTGAAATTGAATAGCATGATATAAACAAAGAATGGGTTAATAATGAGATAAAGGATTAAATAAAAAAGATTCCAGAAGCAAATGAAAATGAACACACAGCAATCCAAAATTTATGGGACACAGTGAAGGCAGTCCTGAGAAGGAAGTTCATAGCAATACAGGTATACCTTAAAAAGATAGAAACATTTCAAATAAACAATCTAATACCACATTTACAATAACTGGAAGAACAACAAACAAAGCCCAGATTGAGCAGAAGGATGGGAATAAGCAAGATCACAGCAGAATTAAACAACATAGAGACTAAAAGAAAAATTTTAAGAATCAATAAATTCAGGAGCTCTTTTTTTGAAAAGATAAACAAAATTGGCAAGCGTATAATCAAACTCACAAAGAAAAAAAGACAGAGGATCCACATAAACACAATCAGAGATAAAGGTGGAGAGATTACAACTCATACCATGGAAAAGCAAAGGATTGTAAGAAATTACAACTAACTATCATATGCCAAGGAATTTCAAAATCTAGAATAAATGGATAAAATTCTAGAAAAAAAAATATGATTTTCCAAAACTGAATGATGTAGAAGGAGGAAGCCTGAAGAGATTGATAATAGCTGGTGAATTTGAAGCAATAATCAAATATCACCCAACACACAGAAGCCTAGGACTGGTTGGTTTCATAGGAGAATTTTACAAAGGGGTTAAGGAATAACTAACTTGTATCCTTCTCAGAGTATTCAAAAAACACCCAAGAAGAGGAGGGACTCCCAAACTCTTTTTATGAAGCCAGCATCATTCTAAACCCAAAGGCAGATAAAGACACAACAGAGAAAGAAAACTACAGGCCAATATCACTGGTGAACACAGGTGTTAAAATTCTCAACAAAATATTGATAAACAACACTCAGCAATACATTGAAAAGATCATACATCGTGATCAAGTGGGATCCATCTGAGGAATGCAAGGATGGTTCAATATTTGCAAATCAATAAATGTAGTACATCATATAAACAAAAGAAAGGATGAAAATCACATGATCATATCAGTAGATGAAAAAAAAGCATTTTATATGGTACACCACCCATTTATGGTAAATGCACTCAGTAAAGTGGGAATAGAGGGTGCATACCTCTTCATGACAAAGAACATATACAAGAAGCCTACAGCCAACAACATGCTGAATGGATCAAAAAAAAAAAAAGCTTTCCCACCAAGGTCAGGAATAAGACATGGATGTCCACTTTTATCACTTCTATTTAACATAGTGTTGGAAGTGCTAGCCACAATGATTAGAAAATAAAAATAAATAAATGGTATCCAAGTTGGGAAGGAGGAAACAAAACATTCATTGTTTGCAGATGATATGACAGTGTACATAGAAAACCCTACAGACTCCAGCAAAAAACTACTTGACCAAATAAATGAATTTGACAAAAACAGTGGGATAAAATGTCAATATTCATAAATCAAAGGCCTTTTTATACATTAACAGCAAAATATCAGAAATAGAAACTAGGGAACAAATGCCATTTTCTACACCAACAAGAAAAACAAAGTACCTAGGATTAAACCTAACCAAGGAGGTAAAAGACCCATACTCTGAAAACTATACAACACTGAAGAAAGAAATTAAGGAAGGTACAAATAAATGGAAGTATATACCATGTTCATGGATTAGAAGAATTAACTTCATCAAAATGTCTATACTACCCAAAAACAATTTACAGATTCAAGACAATCCCTATTAAAATGCCAATGACATATTTTGAAGATATAGAATAAACATTTCAAAAACTTATATGAATCCTTAATTGACCCCAAAGAGCTGCAGCAACTTTGAGAAAGAAAAACAAAGCAGGGGGGATCACAATAACTGATATCAAACTATATGACAAGGCAATGGTTATCAAAACACTCTGGTACTGGCATAAGAACAGACACGGATATCAATGGAACAGAATAGAGAGTCCAGAAATAAATTCAATTCTCTATGGTCATTAATATTTGACAAAAGGGACAGAAGCATAAAATTGAGTCAAAATAGCCTCTTCAAAAAATGGCATTAGGAGATCTGGACAGCTATATGCAAGAAAAAAAAAAGAAAGAAAGAAAAGAAACTAGACCACCAACTTATACCTTATACAAAAATAAACTCAAGATGGAAAAAAGATGTAAATGTAAGCTGGGACAGTGTAAAGTCTTAGAGGAGAATGTAGGCAGGAAAATCTCAGATATTCTATGCAGCAGTATATTCACTGAAATGTCTGCTAGAGCAAGGGACATAAAGGATAGAATAAACAAATGGGACTTCATTTAAAAAAGCTTCTGCATGGCTAAAGAAAACATTAGCAAAATGAGAAGGTAACCAAGTGTATGGGAAATTATATTTGCCAATGATAATTTTGGACAAGCTTTTGATCTCCAATTTTATATAGATGCACATGACTTCACTCCAGGAAGACAAATGACACAATTTAAAAAATGGGCCAATGATCTGAACAGACATTTCTCCAAGGAGGACATACAGAGGGTCTAGGATGCTTATCACCACTAGCAATTACAGAGATGAGAATTAAAACCACAATTAGATACCACTTCTCACCAGTGAGAATAGCTATCATAAACAAATCAACAAACAACAAGTGTTGGAGAGGATGTGGAGAAAAGGGTACCCTAGTACACTGTTTGTGGGAATGCAGACTGGAACAGCCACTGTAGAAATCAATATGGAATTTCCTTAGAAAACTAAAAATGGAACTGGATTTTGACCTAGCAATTCTACTTCTGGAATTATATTCTAAGAATTCTGAAACACCGATTCAAAAGAAGTCATGCACCTCAATATTCATAGCATCACAACTACAATAGCCACATGCTGGGAGCAACCTTAAGTGCTCACCAGTAAATGACTGGATCAAAAATACAATAGTACATTTCCACAATGGAAGACTATACAGAAGAAAGAAAGAAGGAGCTCCTATCCTTTGGGATAGCATGAATTGAACTAGAGAGTATTATGCAAAGTGTAATATACTATGTGATGAAAGAAAAATACCATATGATCTCACCTATCAGTAGAACCTAATCAACCAAACAAATGAGGAAGCAAAATATAACCAGAGACATTAAAATAAGGAACAGCCTGACAGTTGCCACAGGGGAATGTGATAGGGACAATCAGGGGAAAAAAGGGAAGTTTTGTCAAGGAACAGGTTTATGGACATTTTTCCCAGATGGAGGAATATATAGATACATTTTGCCTCCTTGCACAACCAAAAGAAGGAAAACAACTAATTTTAAAACAAGGAATGGCCAGTACTGTCAGAAAACTGTATGGAAGTCCAACAACCAAAGAGTTAAAGAAGAGACATTCATCCAGACCAGTAGGAGGGGTGGTGATGGGCACCTGGCATGGAGAGAACTGTTGGCAGGGACGTGGCTGGAGGACAGGGGCTGGCAAGTCAGTGGCAGCAAGACCAGGTGAGTCACCATCTGGTGGAGTGTGTGGTCCCACATTTGCATGTGCATAGACTGGGAGGAACATTTGGGGAGTGACACAGACCATGCAATTCAGACATTCTTCCCTCTTGGACCCCTCCCCCACATACAGGGAAACAATGCAGCTACATCAGTTGCCTCGTTCTAGCAAATACCTAAGGCTCTGCCCATTGCTATGTAATAGCCGTGCTGAAACAAAAATATATATATACATATATATATATATGACCCAAATGAAAGAACAGATCAAAGCTCCAGAAAAAACAATTCTAAGAGATGAAAAGATAGCCAACCTATCAGATGCACAGTGCAAAATACGGGTAATCAGGATGCTTACAGAAATGGCTGAGTATAGTAGGAAAATAGAGGAAAAAGTGAAAGCTATGAATAGTGAAATGAAAGAAAATGTACAGGGAACAGTGACAGGAAGGAAACCAGGACTCAAATCAATGATTTGGACTAGAAGGAATAAATTAATATTCAATAAGAAGAGAATGAAGAAACAAGAATCTAAAAAAGTGAGGAAAGGCTTAGGAGCCTCTGGCACAACTTTAATCATTCCAACATTCCCATCATAGGAGTGCCAGAGGGAGAGAGGAAGACCAAGAAATTGAAAACTTGTTTGAACAAATAGTGAAGGAGAGTCTTCCCCAATATGGCAAAGGAGATAGACTTCCAGGAAGTCCAGGAAGCCCAGAGAGTCCCAAAGAAGTTGGACCCAAGGAAGCACACACCAAGGCACATCATAATTACATATCCCAAGATTAAAGATAAGGAGAGAATCTTAAAGGCAGCAAGAGAAATGGAGACAGTTACCTACAAAGGAGTTCCTATAAGACTATCAGCTGATTTTTCCAAAGAAACCTTATATGCAAGAAGGGGTTGGAAATAAGTATTCAAAGTCATGAAATGAAAGGACCTACATTCCAGATTACTGTATCCAGCAAAGCTATCATTTAGAATAGAATGGTAGATAAAGTGCTTCCCAGATAAGGTCAAGTGAACAGAGTTCATAATCACCAAGCCCTTATTATATGAAATGTTAAAGGGACTTATGTAAGAAAAAGAAGAAGATCAAAACTATGAACAGTAAAATGACAACAAACTCACAACTATCAACAACTGAACCTAAAAATACGCCCCCCCAAAAGTAAACTAAACAACTAGAACAGGAAAAGATTCACAGAAATGGAGATCACATGGAGGGTTATCAGCGGGGAGGTAGAGTGGTGAGAATGAGGGAAAAAGTACAAGGAATAAGAAGCATAAATGGTAGGTACAAAACAGACAGGGGCAAGTTAAGTATAATGAAGGAAATGGAGAAGCCAAAGAAATATGTATGACTTATGGCCATGAAGTAAGGTGGGGGAATGATGGAGGGAAGGTGGGTACTGGATGGAGGGGAATAAAGATGAGAAAAATGGAACAACTGTAATAGCATAATCAATAAAATATATATTTTAAAAGGAACATGTTTAAAGGACATATGAACAAAGCCAATGGGAGTAGGATGGAGAGCTGGAGGCTGGTATGGGTGTGGTGGGTCATTGGTGCGGGAAAATGGAGACAACTGTATTTTTTAAAAATAAAACTGACAAAGAAGGCAAAAGTATGCAAAAGAGTTGATAGTCTTTTCAATGAATGGTGTTGGGAGAACTGGAAGGGTATATGGAAAAAAATGAAAGTAGACCAACAGCTTATACCATATACTAGAATAAAATCTAAATGGTAAGGCTTAAATATAAGTTTTGATATCATAACATTTCTTGAGGAAAATAGGCAGTAAAATTTCAGATATCTCACATAGGAACATTTTTGCTTACATATTTCCTAGAGCAAGGAAAATAAAGAAATAAATAAACAAATGGGGCTATGCCAAAATAAGAAATTTGTGCACAGCTAAAGAAACCATTATCAAAATGAAGAGACTGTATGGGAGAACTTATGAAGTCTGTGGGGGGAAAATTCCATCTATTGTTATTGCAAATGAGAATAATTTTCATGATGTCAATGTAACCTGGCAGCCAAAGATAGTGAACTGAAATAGACATGCATGAACAATAATGACTTCACTGTAATAGTGAGGGCATCAGATATCACTTAATGAATATATGTAATGTATGTTCATTGCATTAGAAATGACTAAGCAAGTGAAGCAAATATTCTGCATCAAATTTTGCACTAAGGTTGAACATTCCTCCGTGTAAATTATTTGAATGATTTAGAAGGCCACAGCTATGAGCAACTGGTAATTGGCAGCTTCATCACGACAATGCACCTGTTCATCCATCACTTCTTTTGCAGAGATTTTTGGTGAATCATCAAATCACCCATGTGATTCAGCCCTACACCAGCCGAGATTTGGTGCCAGTGACTTCTGGATCTTCCCAAAACTAAAGTCACCTTTGAAAGGAGGAGATTTCGGGCTGTTGATAAGATTTAGTAAAATATGACAGGACAGCTGATGGTGATTGGGAGAACTGTGTTAAGTCCTGATGTGCCTTCTTTGAAGGGTACTGAGGTGTCATTGTCCTATTTACAATGTTTCTTATATCTTCTTCAATAAATGTCTCTATTTTTCATATTACATGGTTGGATACCTTCTGGACAGTCCTCATATTTGCCAGTGATACATCAGACAAGGGTTTTATTTGCAAAGTATATGAAGAACTTATACACCTTAGCACCAGGAGGGCATACAGTCCTATTTAAAAAATGGGCAAAGGACATGAATAGACACTTCTTCAAGGAGGGCATATAGAGGGCCCAGAGACATATGAAAAAATATTCAACATCACTAGCCATCAGAGAGATTCAAATTAAAAACCAAAATGAGGTATCATCTCACTCCTGTCAGAATGTGTATTATCAATAAATTAACCAAGAATAAGTGCTGGCAAGGATGTGGAGAAAAGGAAATCCTAGGGCACTGTTGGTTAGAATGCAGACTGGTGCAGCCACTGTGGAAAACCATATTAAATTTTCTTAACAAACTAAAAATGGAACTGCCTTTTAATCGAGTGGTTCCATGGCTGGGAATGAACCCAAGCAATCCTGAAACATTAATCCAAAAGAATTTGTGCACCCTCATGTTAATAGTAGTGCTATTTGCAATAGCCAAGGTTTGGAAACAGCCTAAATGCCCATCAGTAGCTGACTGGTTAAAAAAAAAGTGGTATATCTACACAATGCAATACTATGCAGCAGAAACAAAGAATTTTTACCTTTTTCAACAGCATGGATGAAACTGGAGATGGTTGTTAAGTGAAATAAGCCAATTGATGAAAGGCAAACATCATATGATCTCACTTATAAGAGTAATCTAATAAGCAAAATAAACCAATGAGCAAAATAAAACCAGAGGCATAGAATCATGGAACAGACCAACAACTGTTAAGTGTGTATGGAATGGAGATGTGGGGACTGATTGAAAGAAGATGAAGGGATTAGTCAAAGAACATATATCAAAGACCTATAGACATGGTCAATGGTAAGGGGATTGATTATGGAATTGGGTCATGGGTTGGGTGGAGCAAGGCAAAGGGGACAAAATGGGACCACTATAATAGCATAGTAAAATAAATAATACAAAAACAGAACAAAATATAAACAAATAAATAGAATGCTTTCAACTTCAGCAACATTCTCACTTCTAGCCTTAGTATGCTTCTTTCTATAGCTAATGGACCCTGGTCACATACTGCACCATTTTAATAGTTTCTGAAATTCTTCTGAGCAGTACAGCTTATTACTCTCTCTTCCAATGGTGTGCAGAGCCATGCCAGCACTTCTACAACAAGGCGGAATACAGTTAAGGGTCTACTTTAGGTTGTGATGTCAACTCTTAGACTACATGATAGCTGTTGCTCAACAATTCAAGTAGTATTAATTACTCGTTAGTCTTTATTCAAAACAGCCTTTCTGTTATTATAAAGGAGAATGATAGTAAATGTGCACAATTACAACTTCAAGTAATAGCTGCTAAGATGTCTTCTGCACATATTACTGCTACTTACTCTCTGTCTTCCAAGTGTACATATATTCCAGATGATGATAGATGTTAGAGACATATTAGCTTAAAGAGTGTAATACACAAATGTGATCATTGGTTTACTGGTAAGTGCACCCATTTCCCCTCCCACCTGAAACTGCCAGTATGGCAAAAGAATCTGTGTGGCCTGTAGTAATTTATTTACTTTCTTATACAAATATGTATTCAAAACGTGCATGTTATCAGACATTATCTTTCATATTGGGTAAATAGTTGTAAACAAGATGTACAGACTTCCTCATCTTTCAGTGTTTTGAGTGAATTGAGATATACATATGAAAACAGGTAAAATACAAATGGCCTAAGATAAAGGGAGACTTTAGAAATAAGGAGGAGCTAATTCAGTTACAGAAATCTTAGAAGTGACATTTAAACAGAGATATGGAGGATGAAGAGTTAAACAGTGAGGAAGAATGTTGAAGAGAATGTTTTCTGAAACAGAAACAGTATAATTAAATGCTCAGAGAAGGGGGAAAAGTATAAAAGTTCAACATGTAATGGGACTACAATAGTACAATTTAGAGTGTAAATTTGTGATAGGTAAACAATGTGGCTAGATTTTAAATCAGTTTCCCTGAGGATAGTAACAGTGTCTATTTTGTTCAAAATAGCACCACTATGGAAAACAGTATGGAATTTTCTCAGAAAACTAAAAATGGAACTGCCTTTTGACCCAGCAATTGCACAGCTGGGATTATATCCCAAGAACCCTGAAACACCATTCCAAAAGAACCTATGCACCCCAATGTTCATAGCAGCACAATTTACAATAGCCAAGTGTTGGAAGCAACCTAGGTGCCCATCAGTAAATGAATGGATCAAAAAACTATGGTACATATATACAATGGAATTCTATGTGGCAGAAAGAAAAAAGGAGCCCCTACCC
>PVKM010000045.1:0-171364 GCA_004027735.1 Carollia perspicillata
GTGCAGTGCTTAGCACAGGACCATGCATGTGGCTGGTGCTCACTCACAGGGAACCAGTAAAGAAGCTGACAACAGACCTAGCTCTTCAGAGTCCCCACCCAACATTCTTTACAAAGTGGCAGGATGAAGGTCTATGGGAGTAAAAACGGGGAACACTTAGGGGAAAACAGTTCTAAGGGTTCCCGTGCTCGACAAAAATTCAAAGCAAAGAGCCAGGGAGAAACATTTCTGCCTCGGTGCTGACCTGCTCCTGCAAGTACAGACCAGCTTCTTCAAATGCCAGCTCAGCACAAAATGACATCTCAAGAGTCAGCAAGCCAAGAGGTTCCCACATTATCACATTATTCCATCAACTGCTTTTCTTGTCAAATATCCCCTCTCATGGTCAGACTCTCTCCCAGGCATTGCTTCCCAGTTGACACTCTGTCATGGACTGAAGACAGTGAAATGCAGGTGGGCCACATGGAACATACTTCATTTTCAAAGGTGAGTCTGACTTTGTTACATACATTCTTGGTAAACAAGCAAATGAGCAAATAACAGATACTTTACAGCAACTCACCTTCCCCCATAAGCGGCTCTAAGAGTCAGAGCAGATCCATAGACACAAATGTTCAGACTTGTTGTAATTTAGAGCATCATAACTGGAACTGGTGAGTTATAGAAGGCCTGACTTCTGTCTTGAAGCACAACTACCTAAAACACAAAAACATAGGGCATATGAGCTTACAAATTTATGACCCTGTCCACGAGGTTCAAGAGAATGGCTTTTTTGCATTCAACACAGCAGCAAACGTGTCTTACGCATTCAGGTACAAGGCATGTACGGAGTAGGGAAATGCAGTGCCAGTGAGGACTTACCCTGGAACGCTGCCCTATCACAACCCTAATGAGGCCGCTCAAAACGTGAGGAGGCTTCCATTTTATAAATGAGAATTCCCAAGGAAGTTTTTTGGTAAAGCTGTACAAACTTTTGAGAATATAAATAAAACACTCAACTTTTTATTTATAACACTTAGTATATTTCTATGTATTTATACTGATTTAAAAATAACATTTATGAAATTATGCATTAATTTAAACACATAGCTGGTTTCCACTTTCATGGCTAGTATAAATATTTTAATTCAAACTCTTCCATTTCAGCATGCAATTTTGTCTAAATAGAGCCGCCTTCTGTACCATCTGATGTTTTTTTCTAGAATGTATCATTTTTGCCTTGGTCTATCTAAGGTTTTGACTTTCTACATTTTGAATTCATGTTTATAGCTCAAATTGGAAATTTAATCCTCAGTCACAAGTACCCATTTTTATAAAATGATCCTCTTTGCTGAGTTCTCCAATCTATTCCATAGGTGTATATTTATGGCCTTTACAAATTATTGCTTTAGACATCTTAAAAGACTTGTTTACGACAGTGTCTCAACATTTGGACCTGTGAGGTCATAGCACCAAAAGTAATTAGAAACCTATGTCAAACGTCTTTGCCTTTCTCGGAGTCAGTCAGGTAACCACTGTAGGCAATACACCACAGCAATGACTGAATTTGTCTCAAGCTAAAATGTCATATCCATGTAATATGTTGAGGTTCAAATGGAATGTGAGAAAATACCACATGTAAGAAAATTCCATGTAAGATAACATTGAGTAAAACCTCCGTTTCATATGGTCAAACAGCATCTCACTTGAGAAGACAGTCACACACAAGTGCAGTCAAAGGTTTAACGTGTTACTGACCAGAGGATCAGAGGGGCCTGATTGTAGAGTTAGGCTTCAGGTCTAAGAGTGAGAATCCATCAGAAAGCAATGGAAGACTTTCTAACAGGGGGCTAAGACAATTCAAAGGGGAGAGAACAGTCTTTACAACATATGGTGCTGGAAAAACTGTGTATCCACATGCAAAAGAATGAACTTGGATCCTAACCTTATACCATATACAAAAATTAACTAAAAATGGATGAAAAACCTAGACTTATAAACTAAACTATAAAACCTTTAGAAGAAAACATTGGAAAAAATCTTTATGACACTGGATTTGGCAATGATTTCACGGATATGATACCAAAAAGCACAGGCAACAAACAAACAAACAAACAAAAAAACAGATGAATTAGATTTCCTCAAAACTAAGAACTTTTATGTATCATGGGGGCACTAATCAGAAAGTGAAAATATAACCTACAGAATAGGAAAAAACACTTGTGAATCATATATCTGAAAAGGGATTAATATTCATATTACATAGAGAAATCTCACAATTCGACAATTTTTTAAAAAACAACAAAAAATGTGCAAAGGAGTTGAATACATGTTTCTCTAAGGAAAATATACAAGTGTCTGACGAGCACATGAAAAGTAGCTCAACATCATTTTAGAAAAATGCAAATCAAAACCACAATGAAATACCATTTCACACCTGCTTAGGATGGCAATAATAGTAGTAGGAAGAAGAAGAAGGAGAGGAGGAGGAAGGAGAAAGAGAAAAGGAGAAGGAAGAGGAAGGAAAAAAGCAGAGAGTAGTAAGTGTCAGCAAGGACATGGAGAAACTAGAATCACCATACATTGCTGGTACAAATATAAAATGGTATAGCCGCTTTGGAAAACAGTCTGGAAGTACCACAAAAATTAAGTGGAGAGTTACCATATGACCTAACAATTCTACTCCTAAGTATATAACCATGTCTACTCCTGAAGATATGTTCACACAAAAACTTGTACATAAATGTTCACAGCAGCATTATTCATAATTGCCAAAAGGTGGAAAAACCCAGGTTTTCACTAATTGATGAATAAGTAAACTAAATGTGGCATATTCATACGATGAAATATTATTTAGCCACCAAAAAGAAATGAAGAACTGATAGATGCAACATGAATGAACCTACAAAACATTATGCTGAGGGAAAGAAGCCAGACAGAAAGCCACATACTGTCGCATCCCATTTACATGAACTGTGCAGAGCAGGCAATCCAGAGACAAAAAGTGGACTAGTGGTTTCCAGGGCTGAGGAGAGAGGGGAATGGGAGTGCCTAATAATGAGCGTGAGGTTTCTTTCTGGGGGATGAACATGTTTGTAATTAGTGGTGATGGGTGCACAACTTTGTAAATATTTTAGAAACTACTAAAATGTATACTTTAAAAGTGTGGATTTTATGGTATGTGAATAATATTCAACTAAAAAACAAAGGTAATAAAAACTCAAAAGCTTTTTTAAAGCAATGGAAGAAACCTCCCATTAAACATGACAAAATTAACATGTGTTTATCTCCACCTTACATGAACTGCACTAAAATGACACAAGATAAAAAGGCACAAACTCACAAGCACTAATAAGTCAAAAGAATCTAGAACAACCAACAAGCAGTGTCAACACAACTCTGGAATCTGGACAGTGGAAGAAAAAGTGGTGACTAATACAGCCAAGCAAAGAGCGCTGAACCTAAGCCTATAAAGGAGAAGCTGCTAGGAAAATCTGGTTCACACAACAGATTCTAGAAGGTTGCCACATGGCTCCCAAGGTAAGATGTGGAAGCCAGGGAGTAGAAACAGAAATAATAGTTTACATTTTCTGGAAGGAAGCTTTGGGTCCCCAGAAATCCTAACCAGTAGGTAAGTACTCTTCTCTTCCCATGGACAACTGAAGAGAGTTCCCCACTCAGGGTATGACAACTAGCAGTTCTAAAGGTAGGGAAACGCTGAAATTAAAACCTCAGTATTACATATTAGAAAACAATGAACTCTTGCCCCCTTCTTCCTAAGAAGCTCTCAGAATGCCAGCAGACAAGGATTATACCCTCAAAAAGTTCTACACAACAGAAATAGTATAGACAGAAATCTCTGGTACAAATGCAATCAAGCCAGATATTAATGAACTTTAACCAAAAGACAATTTACATTGTTTTAGAAGCATCTAAAGGAAACTAGTTTACTAAATATAAATAGCCCTGTGACACTAAATTGGTAAGAAAAACCATGATACTAGCAATCTAGACAATGATATGACAGGCACATTCATGCAATGCTTCACTTCTTACATCACCAACATGTGCCAAGGAGCCAGGGCCACCCAGCACCCTGTGCAGTTAGATAAAATAATGATGAAATCTCGGACAGGAAAGGCTCTCCTATTCCTTTTCAAAATACAATTGGTATTAGGAAGGGAGACATCAAATGAGGAACATGACCCCTTTCCTCACCTCTATGGCCTTTGCTACACGACCCACTTAGGAAGCCACGGTTTTTAATGCCTTGCTGAATAGGCTGTCACAACAAATCAGTGTCAAAGGCTAGTCCCTTGGTCTTTCCCTATGCCTTCGTCTTGCCCAAAGAGGGTGAGTGAGGGGAGGGCAGCTGAAGATGGTGTGGAGATAGAGAGGGGCTGTATTGGGTGGGGTGTTTTAGGCCATTTTAAGAAAGGGTACAGGTGAAATATGCAGGAAACCAGGTTCTGAGAAGGTTTTGAGAAAAAAAGGCAATGATAAATCATGATATTTTAACACAAGCAACTTGGTTGCTGGTGTGGAAAACAGGCTGAAGGTAAAGGGGGCAAGGGGAGAAGCCAGGAGAAAATCTAAGAAATTAAGCAATAATCCAGTCAAGATATGCTATCACTCACTGTATGTGCATTGAGGACGTATGCAGTGGCTGAGAATTCAGTCTAATGAGCAACACCCAAGCCAAGCCAGCAAACGGCCCATCCAGCAGAAGATGCCAACATGCCATTCTGCTACAGTTCACAGAGTCTAGTGACAAGGTAATGAAGAGGCAGAATACATGAAAACACACAAACATGATAGCGTGTGTGCATAAAATGCAGCACCTGCCATTTAGAGGTTACTCCTCCTCCAACTCTCAGAGAACAACAACAAAAAAAAAACTGGCCATGTTCTGACTCACTGTGCAAGTTTTAACAAACGGAAGACAGGAAATCAACAGACAAGGCTTTCCACTCACTTGGCAATTAAATTAGAAATCATTAGCAAAAGATAACTTTGTAATCCCCCTAGACAGAACATCTTTTTCCATGCTTCTCAATAAGAAATGAACAGCACGACATAATAATGAAATTAGAAAATAATTAGACCACAACAATAATAAAATTACTGCATGCCTGTATTTGAGGCAAGCAGCTAAGAGAAAGCTAACAGGAAAAGTTACAGCTTTAAAAGTGTGTATTCTGAATAAAGAAAGGCAAAAATTAGTGAGAAAAAATCTAATTTAAAAGTTAGAAGAAGAACAACATATCCACAGAAAGTAGAAAGAAGGTAATGATAAAGAATAGATCAAAAAAGAAACAAGATCCAACTGAGAAAATGAACATACATAACATTTATTTCTTTAAAAAAAAGGTCTAAAAATATACAACCTGCTGATGACATTGATCAGGAAAAATAATCCAGAAGGTACGGATGATTTAGTAATTTAAAGGAAGACAGTGATTTAGTAATTTAAAGGGAGACTAGACCATTTCTCTTTAGTCTTCCTGCTGAGTCTACTAAAATGCTGAACATTAAATATGAAAGAAACATGAAAGAGAAAAAAATCAACAAATGCTAAACACTGAGAGAACAGGGATGTTAAAATTCTCTGACAAAGATGGTAAGGCATCCATCACAAAAAATGCTTCTAAGACCATTTATGAACATGCTTAAAGCAAATCTCTAAGAACCTTCACAGAGACAGAGAGGTGAAGAACAACCTACACACTACCAAAAGTCAATCAAAATAAAATAAACAATATCCATATCCCTATAGTCATTAAAGAAATTGCATTTATAATAAAAAGCTCCAGAAAAAGAAATCTCCAGGCCCAGATGGCTTCACTGGAGAATTTCAACAAACATTCAAAGAAGAGTGAACACCAACCTTAGACAGTCTTTTAGAGGAAGTAGAATACTTCCCCACTCATTTCGTGAGGCTCCTCTCACCCTGATACCAAAACCAGAGATAAAGACAGTACAGAAAAAGGAAACTACAGACCAATCTCTCTCATGAACAGAGACACAAATGTTTTTAAAATTTAAATTAGCAAAACAAACCCAGTAATGTGTCAAAGAACTATATGCCATGACGAAGTAGGATTTATCCAAGTATGCAAGACTGGCTCCATGTCAAAAATCATTCAATATAACCCATCATATCTACAAGCTAAGCCAACATTGAGCTGGACAAAGGTCAGAGGGTTTGTGAAGCATTCAACAACGTTCTTGATTCCTCTCTGGTCAAAGTTCCCTAGCCCACTGTGTCATGCATGGCCAAACACTTGCTCTACCCAACTAAATGTGGGCACAGGCGGCACAGGTCACTTCACTGCACTGGTGACAAGCATCCTGAAGATGTACAGCAGGACTTCAACTGACCCGAGACTGATGGGTGTGACATATGCAAGTCACAGAGACCTAGGTCATGCTGACAGTATCGAAGCCACTGCGGGGGTGGGGCCTCCATACAGTGGGCTGGGCAATGACGTCAGAGGTTGGGATGACAACAGTCATAAAAGCAAAAATTACTGCCTGCCGGAGCCGGAGCAGACAGTTTCCTGACAGTTAGCAGTTGCTTTCATTTTGAGAGGCCGTACTGAAGAGGTACATGAAAGAGAAGAACCCAGGGGAGACAGGGCGTGGGCTGGTGACACCACAGGTGGAAGACCCTGAGGGGAGGCCTGGAGGGCAGATTGTGCAGCTTCCCTACAGCCAAGAGGGCAGACACCCCCATAACTTTTGATCTCAAGACCCCTTTACTCTCTTAAAAATCACTGGGGACACTGAAGTGCTTTTGTTTGTGTGGGTTCTAGCACTATTTGCCTTATTAGAAATGATAATTGAGGAATTTTAAATATGTCATATAATAATTTTAAAATAATAATACATACACCCAATATAAGTTAACAAATGTAGTATTTTAAGAGCAATATTTTCCAAAAATTAGTGAGGAAATGTGACATTGGTTTCTATTTTTGTAAGTTTCCTAAAGTCTGTCTTAACAGAAGATAGGAGAGTTACTATATCTGCTTCTGCAGTTAATTTGCTGTGATATGTATGTTTGCGTTGAAGTATGTGAAGACAATTGGCCTCAAATGGACATGCAGTTGAAAAAGGGAGAGAGACTTCCACGACCTCCTCAGATAATTGGGCACATTCTTCTTCGCCATAACACCAAAACTCCATGGTGGTGATTTCTTAAAGGCTAGTTGCAGAGTACACTCTAAAACCACAGGAAGACCACATCAATGACCTTTCTAAACCATTACATTTTAAAAGCCATTGGTCCACCTAAACCCTGAATACACCTTTTACCAAAGCCTGGTTTTTATAATATCATATATTGGTCATTGGAAAATACTGGTTCTCCCTTATGCCAATCTCATGTCACATATTTTACTAAATAATATTAAACATCACCATCAAACTCATCAGAAAAGTCTTGAGGTATTCTGAATTTGTAGACAGTAGCAGATACACATTTTAGAAAATTCTAATTTTTGCTTGAGCGCTCAAAGGTCATCGGGGCAATGAAACCCTGACGCTACAGGCTAATGTCAATCATTTCTGAGAAAATGTTGGTCACATACCCAAGTCCAACAGCTGTTCACCAGTTGTCCCCGATGGGTGTGGCCTCCTGCTTACCGGCCATACCACTGTGCTTCCTGGATAGCCCAGTGCTCAGGGGCCAGCAGAATTCCCTGTCACCCACGATGCTGAAAGCTCACAATATGATACAAGAAATACTTTGACTCTTCATCACGGTCATTATCAAGTGTAGCTGGAATTTTCTTTTGGTCATGAGTGTGTCTAGCTAGGAATACAGTGACCACTAGAGGAGCCTGGGGCCATGGCCTTAGTGGTGCTCAGGCAGCAGTTTAAACTGTCATCAGCTTAAATGGCACATGATGAGAAGGAAAAGTCACAATGCAGCATCACTATGAAAACTAGTGTTTGACCTTGCAGTCCCCAGAAAGGATCCGTAAACCATGCTCTGAGGACCACAGCAGCTGAGGATAAAATTGAATGAGAATGCATTTGAGTGACAAACACTTGTTAAAATTCAACTTCATGACAAGGATCTAATTAAGGATATGGCCAACACATCTGCAGTCAGCTTGGGTGGCCATAACAAAATACCACAGGCTGGTGTCTTACAAGAAGTTTACTGTCTAACAGTCCTGGAGGCTGGAAGTCCAAGATCAAGGTATCATAAGGCTAATTCCTCTAAGGTCTCTCTCCTTGGTATGTAGATGGCCATCTCCTTCCTGTGTCCTCACATGATTATCCCTCTGTAACTGGTCCTATTCCAATATGATTAGTATCCCTGATCTCCTCTTCTCATAGGAACACCAGTCAGATAGGAGTAGAGCCCACCCTAAAGACCCACCCTAATTTACCTCCTTAAAGGCCCTACCTCCAAATATAGCCACAGGGGAGGTTAGGGCTTCAGCCTGTGAATTTTGAGGTATACAATTCAGTCCATAGCACCCCCCGTCCAAACTGCTAATGAAACACTTCCAGATGGTAATGGGGGAGACCTAAAGCTGGAGTTTCCCTATAGAACTTTCTAGACTCTGAGGCCCAGCAATTCAGTCTAGAGAGGAGTGAGCCTCAGAAAGAACTGGGGTTATGACCTCCAGTACACAGCATGGTCTGCCATTCAAGAAAATGAAAAGCTAAGTCTGTGAGGGTCCTGCACTGGCAAAAGTGCTACTCAAGAGAAATGCTGTCAGACCTGGGAGGAGGCAGGGAAAGCACCAGGCCCCTAGGGTCCTCTTCACTGTGGCCATAGAGGGAATGGAATATCGGGACCTCAGGGGCAGGGGTCTCCAAACCACAGAAATCCATCCCGGCCCACTGCCTGCTCTTGTAAATAAAGTTTTACTGGCACAGAGCCATGGTCATGCACTTGCTTTCTCACATTGATGTTTCTCTCTCCCTTCCTCTCTAAAATCAATAAACATCCTCAGACAAGGACTTTTTTTTTTTTTTTTTTGCATAGAAGAACTTCCAATGCATATTGTGAAGTGAAAGAAGCCAACCTGAGAAGGCCGCACACTACGGGATTCCAACTCTGTGACATTCTGGAAAAGGCAAAACTATGGAGACAGTAAAAAGGTCAGTGGTGGTCAGGGATTGGAGGGAGGGATGAATAGGCAGAACACAGAGGATTTTTAGAGCAGTGAAACTACTCTGTATGTTATAATGACAGACACATGTCATTATACATTTGTCCGAACCCACAGAACATACACCACCAAGAGTGAGCTCTAGCGCAAATTACCAACTCCGAATGATCATGCATGATGTGTCAATGTAGGTTCATCAATTGTAACTAATGTGCCCTCTGGTGGGGGCTATTGGCATGAGGGAGGCTATGTTTGTTGTGGGGGCAGGGAGGAGGAATATATGGGAAATCTCTAAACCTTCCCCCAAATTTTGCTATGAATCTAAAACTGCTCTAAAAAAATCTAAACTCTTCATTTAAAAAAACTGGTTCTTCCTCACATTTATTTCTTTGCGAAGGTTTTCCAGTGTTTCATGTATTTCGAGTGTGTTTATAACCGCCTTCGAAGCATTTTATGAAGACTTCTTTAAAAGCCTTCATAACTTTACCCCCTGTGTCACCTCAGTGCTGGTGTCTGCTGTCTTTTTTCATTCAAATTGAGTCTTCCTGGTTCTTAGTATGTTAACTGACTTTCAGTTGAAATCTGGGCACTGTGATATTATGCTGTGAAACCTGGGTCTTATTTAAAGGTTTGCTCTGGCCTCCTCGGACCCCATTCTAGCAAGGAAAAGGGTGAGGTGTTGCCTTGTTGCTGCCCGGTTGGGTAGAGGCCCAGGTTCTCCACTCTGCCTCCACTGACACCTTGGTGGGGGCCCTATCATGGTTAGGCAGTGCTGGTTCCCTTTTTGGCCCCCACTGAGTGGGGCTTCTTTAGAGCCCAGCAGGGATGAAGGCACGGGACTGCCACCCAGTCTTCTCCAATGCCAGTGTGGTTTGGGCTGGAGCACCTTGCTACAGCCTGGTGTTCTCCACTGGGCCTTTCCTAGAAAGGGTACATATGGAATTGAGGTTTTCGGGGAATGTGTGGCCAGAGTAGAATGCTTCTTATCTGATGTTGCTATCTGGTTAAGCCCTTTTTCTTAGAGAGAAAAGGGCTGTTTGGATTTTTCTTTGTTTTTGGCCTATACCCACTGGCACTGCAGTTTCTGACTTGTCCAGCCCCCAGTCCAGGACAAGTGAGGCAAATGGAATTCCCAGGGGCACCACTGGGTCTCTCCTCAGGTTCCCAGGGCCTGGTCTGGCTAGCTTGTCTTTGTCTCTCTACTTAAGAGAGTTCCATGGCTTTTTTCTATGCGATGCCCAGGGTTTTAGTGGCACTCAGTTGGAGGAATAGGAAAGTATCTACACTCTGTTGCCCTGGGAGCAGAAGCCCGCAGCCCCACTTTCCAGCCTCACAGATGAGTCTGTACTTAAAGGACATTATGGAAGTACCATCACAGAGTAGGCATGCTCTGACGTCTGCTTCTTTTGCTTACCCACAGTGCTGCCCAGTAGTTCACTCGTCTGTCTTTGCCCAGCAAAATTCAACTGTTCAGATAGATTGCTGTAATTGACAATGCTGGGATTTGTCTCACTCTCATTTCTTTCATGTCTTCTGTTATATACATTTGTTTCATAGCCAGTAATTTGGAAGTAACTGTTTGTATCTTAATACTAGTGGTTAAAATATGAAGAAAAAAAAAGCCTGCATTTGAATTTATTTCTCTGGCAAGGTCAGAGTACTGCTGTGAAATGGAAGATTCCACATGCATCCCCACATCCCATCACTGATCCCCCTGTTCAAATGACCTCACTGTCATGCCTGATGGAGGCCTGAGCAGACGCCCCCAACTGGCTGCTTCAGTCAAGGTGTCTCAGACAAGACGAGGTCAGGGGTCTGCGCTTCCCTCCCTTCCAGTTCCTGCCATCTCAGTCTTCCATCTGAAGTCCTACTGAAATAGGAGTATAAATGTACAGATAGGAATGGGCTGCATGCCCTGAAAAATAAGATAGGGCCCCCCAATCCACTTCCCCAAACAGGCCACAACGTCAAGGACTCTTGTCCAGTGACACTGAGCTGCAGTCTACCCAGATGGACCAGTCATCTTCTCTCTCCTCAACCCCCCAGCCCTGGACTGGCCCCCTCCACATGGGCTCTCCAAAGGGCAGTGTGCCCTGCTGACCTCAGGTGCCCCACCCCTAGAGAAGTCAGAGGTTAGTGCCCTCCTGCCCTGGCTGTCCTTCACTCTCACTTCCTGAGGGGTTGTCATCTACAGGAGGCTGAACTGAAGTAGCCAAACCAGAGGAGCGACTGCAGCCCCAAGGAGTTGGTCTGCAGGGAATCCCAGGGAACCTGCCCAACGAAGCATCTTCATCTAAACTCTGAAGAAACTTGCTTCCCACTTTAGAGCCTGCTGGTAGGGGGGCATGTTCAGGCTGCTGGGAGACCCCACAAGAACCACATCAGTGAGCAATGAAGCAAGGCCCAAGGCTCGTGTTTGTAAAGGTGCCTGGAACCTACTGTGTAGCACCAGGTGGAGCATGCAGGCTGCTTGCTGGACCATGGGACTGAGGGATGCTGGCCTGGCCTTGGGGACCAGGGGTGTCTTCTCTGCAGTTGCCTACCTGTGAAATGAGGGGCTTCGAGGTTTGCAAACATTTCCCCCAGGAGAAACACATTTCTTTCCAAGGCAATTGTACTTGGACCCCATATACGCCACCATGAGGGGGGCTCTTCAGGAAGTTCAGACCTCTATTACTGGTGAAAGTCCCATCTCTTTGGATGGCCCCTAACTCTCGTGCAATTTCTTGGGGCCCCTCCTACATACACAGGGTCATAAACATTCTTGCCAAAGCAACAGACTAAACATAAGAGAAAACCTTGGCATGTGTGAAATGATGAAGCAGCAGACCAACCTGGGGGCCAACCCTAGGATCTCACCATAAGAAATCATCATTGCTACCAATACCCCTCAGAAATCCCCCCTCCCACCCACATGCCTTGAAGACAAAGTTGGGAAGGGAGGGTAAGAGCTCATGGCTTGGTTGTGAACGTGAACATGGTGTCACTGCATGATCCCAGGCCCGTTCGGAGCCACACGGCTGTAAAGAGGCAAACCTGACGACGAGGTACAGGGAACATAATACCACTGCGGCCCCTGCTTCCATGAGTGAATGTGAGGACTCTGGGCGAGACTCTGAGAGCACCTTTTCTGCTGTGATTTGGCTTAGTGACTTAAGAGAACAAATATACTGTACAAAAAAAAAAACAACTAGAAGTCCAAAAGGTATAGCAAGAAGTTGAGTGTTTTAAAAACCCCAGGTGCTCTGTAAACTGATTTGCAGTTCAGTGCAGACCTTTCTCTGGAATGGCCTAAAGTGTTCTGGAGAGATAAGGAGGGAGGTAGGACTTCTGGGAGACAGAGTGAAGGCACAGCAAGTTCTCTCCCCTGATGACAATGACAAAATTACACAAAACAGTCCAAAAATCATCATTTTAGGGTGCTGGAACTCAACCAAAAGCATGTAACAAACTGAGAAGCATTTATTCCAGAAAACCTATTGAATCTTGTGTCTCACAGCAAAGAGTGGACGCCTTCCTGCTGCATGTGTCTCAGCACGACTGAGGCATGGGCGAAGACAGACTTGCCCACACAGGCACAGTCCCTAGGAAGTCAGCCTTGAAAATAAACAGGACACTGAGCGGGGAGCTCACGCTGTGGAGAAGACAGGTTCCACAATTTTTCAGGCAGCAGGAAACTCAAAAGTGTTTCATTGGTAAGGAAGAGTTATCACAGTTCTGTTGCTCCTGACAGACCCACATTGCTCAGTGACACAGGTAGACATCACCGGGGATCCTAGACCACAGGCATCCGTGTTGAACTGCTCTGGTTTGCATGTGCATGCCTGTATGTGTGCTTACAGGGGTGTGTGGCACGTGCACGTGGTGGCTGTCCAATCAAACCTATGGAGAAACCAGAGGCCAAGAGAGTTGCCTGGTGTGCTGGAGCTGCTCTGCAGAGGCAACACCAGGAGAGGACACTTCGGGAGGCAAGCACTGAGGGCACGGCCCAGCCACACACAGCAGGGGAGAGGTGTGGGTGGAAGGAGGGCACGAGGAGGCCAGAGGCCAACCCTGGGCATGCAGACTGAGAGGCTGCACCCCTGCTGGGCGCGAGCAGGAGCTGGACACTCGGGCTGGGGCTCAGAGCGAGCTGGTTTGGAGATACTACCAAAGTTGCTGTACCCAGATGAGACTGAGTTCCTTGGCCGCAAGCAGAGCTGAGCACTGGGCTCCAGGACGGTGTGGCTAGAAAGGAAAAGAGGAGGGGGACACAGCCAGCACTCACTGACAACCCAAGAGAGTAGTGAGATGGAAGGACAGGCTGTCCATGAAGTACATGCTCTTTCTGAGGACAGGTTCTGCTTCTAACAGTATCAAACCCACCAAGTTCACCTGTAAGGGATGACCTACCAGCTCCGAACATGAGGATTCTTTGTCAGGAAAGAAGTAGCTGGACAAAGGACAAGTGGAGGACTTTAATTCCCCTTACAGCATACTCTGGACACAGGGAGACATGGGACATTCCCTCCAGCCTGTTGACTAACTGTCCCCACAAGTCTCCTCAGTATCCTGTGTGCAATAGTGTCACCCTGAGCAGGTCCTCTCTAAAGAGGCTAAGGACGTTGGTCGACAGAACCTCCCCAACTCAACAGGGGTAGTACTTTCATTCTGGATATTGCTAAAAGCCCTTGGCTTCCTGTCACAGAGAAGCCAGAACTGAGAAGTAAGAGCTACCCTGGTGACAAGAGTGACCACTAAGTGGCAGCAGAGCTCTGTGGTCTAATGGTAGTCCTTCTAAAGAACACTCAGAAAGACTCACACAGAGTATGTCCCTCTCCCAGGTTTGGTCTCTCCCCCAGGGGCCTGCAGAATGCTGTCTTTCTCATTCTATCTACTTTCTTTATCCAGGAGATGTATTTACACACACAGTACCCCTCACCCAAGACCCCAAGGGGGCTGAAACCACAGGTAGCACCAAACACTGCATGTACTAGGTTTTCTCCTATGCACACACACCTATGATAAAGATTAATTTACAAATTAGGCACTGTAAGAGATTAACAGTAACTAATAATAAAATGGAACAGTAATAATAATATACTATAATAGAAGTCATGCCAATGTGATCTCTCTCTCTAGTAATTTTTATATTTTTTAGTCCCTACCTATTTCTGAGTCTGTGTGACCATCCCTTACTTGCAGTAAGTGGCTTGGTTCACCTGTTTCAGGGGATCGCTTGTTGAAGTTCTTGTAGAGGCTCAGTGTTTTCTGGAACAACATGTTGCCATCAATTAGAACATGTTTTTTGGTTCATGTCTTCTACTCACAAGATTAATATCGTTTTCATCTTAACTAAGCATTATGAACATTGTGGCCATAACTTTTGCAGTTTGAGATGTGACAGCAAAACTAACATGAATTTCTTTTTCCTTCTTCACAAGAGCCAGGAAGCACAAACAAACAGGCCACAGGCCCAGTAGCAGTGGCGACACAGCCTCTACACAAAGCCTTGTGGGGCCCAGGCCTGGCCACACATGCTCCTATCTGCCTCTCATCTCTGCTCCCAGAAGTGCTGTGCAGGGACTGTTTTCCAATCTGCACCTTGTGTTCCTCCTTTCCTGCCTGTGTTTTAGAGGAGCACAGAACCGCCCCTAACTCCCATCCCCAGACAACCCTGGCTATTGACTAGTCCTCTTTAAGTCTCCTGTTTGTCTTCAATCAATCCAGGCATCTGGCAATAAGCAACCTACTGTTACTACCGTCAGTCAGCTGGAGTGCCAGGGAGTGTCTCCCACTGGCCAAGATGGTGGCAGGGGGAGGTTCTTACACTGAGCACCACCAAAAGCTAGAAATATGAATGGATAGGTCCCCCAGCATGTCAAAAGCTAGAAATATGAGTGGACAGGGCCTAAGTGCACCAAAAGCTAGGAATATGAATGAATAGGGCTTGAGCATGCCAAAAGCTAGAGAGATGAATAGAAAGGGCCCCAAGCACACCAAAAGCTAGCAAGATAATTGGATAGAAAAAATAGCCCTCTCCTCCCTGTCCCTATTAAGAATGGAGGGCTTGAGCAGTGAAAGGAGACGGCCTTTGAAACGAGAGTCTACCATTCTCCCAGGATGCATGGCACCTGAATAAAAACTCTTTCCTTTTGCACCAGCACCTGCCTCACAAATTTGGCTTTCGTTGCAGCAGGCAGCTGAACATTTGTTTTATTCGGTTATACTACCAGCAGTTGTTCTTGTAGTGCTGTTTGAAAAAAATCTAAAATCTATCTCTGAAAGTAGGGGAAAAGCTGTAGATTAACAATTGAGTAAAAAAAAAGAGAGAAAGAAATGAAAAACAGATTGCCAAGGTTCAATCTACTTTAACAGAAATGCCACAGATGAGAGCTCATATGAATCAGCATCAATAATGAGTCAGTCAAACAAGGATGGCTATTTTCTATTGATACAATGATCATGTTTCCACAGAAGAGCAAGCACTGAAATATGTATGGCCAGATGGAGTAGAAATAAAAGGAAAAATGAACATAGTATTGCTAGCCTAGCATCCCACTGCGTTCCGAACAATGTAACATGATCATCAAAGTGTGCAAGTATGCTGTCTTGAGTTCAACTTATTAGTGTCACCTCATAAGTCCTTTTCTCTTCTGTGACCTATGACAGTTTGAATGATTGCGTGCAACCTCAATCTCCCTTTGCCAATGGAATCACACTTGGCACAGCCATGCTCCAGACCCTCCAGCACCTCTGATGCTAGGCAGTCACATGACTTGTTTGGGACAGTGGGACCTTAATGGGCAGAGGAGGCAGGACACAGGCCCCAAGGGTTCCTGTCCAGGTGGCTTGCCCTGTGTGCTCCTGTGACCCAAGAGAGGAGAACTGTGTTGCTGCCCTTTCAGCCCAGGCCTAGTATGAACACAGAGCAAACCTGAACCAAGGGACAAGTCTGGGTCCCGCCTGGTTAGCCAAGCAGGTAAATTCAGATAGCATGCCATTCCACCAATAAGTCTCCAATGTACATTTAATCTAGGAATATCTCTCACAACCACCATGTGGTTCCCATATACGATAAAATAAAAAAATTCTTTAATGTCACCTAACACCTAGTCTATATTCAAATTTCCAATTGTCTCTAACATGTCTTTTTACAATTGCTCTTTTCAATAATAATCCAAATCAGGTTTACAGAATGACTTTTCTTACCATATATATTTTATTCTGAATCTGCCCCTTCTCTTTTCACAAGCATTTAATTTGTTGAACATACAAGTCCTCTTAGAATCTTCCAAATTCTACATTTGGCTGAGTGCCTGCTCATTACATCTTGACATGTCCTCTGGCCTTGAATTTCTGAAAACTAGTAGTTAGTTCTAGAGGTTTGCTTCAGACTCAGATTCAATCCCTCCTTTGTGCTGGGCTGTGACCTTCCCATGAGGTCAAAGCAGAAGGCAGAACAGAACCTGGTTCAGCCTATGGAGAGTAAGACCAATAAAATGGCATTGGTCTGGTCAAGATACCATAAAGTATGTAAAGTGGACTCATTTGAGTCAGCCAAGATGGCTGCCAGTCAGCTATGATACTGGTTCAGGAGGGAAACTGCCTAAGTCATGCTAGACACATTTGGCAAGGAGACACACTTAAGATATCTACACACGTGGTCAGGATAGCCATGTCTGCAGAGAAGGGCCACCCATAAAGAGGTTCCTGGGGAAATCCCCACCTGCCATCAGAAGTGCCAAGACAAGGGTGGAGCACGCCACTTTCAAGCTATAACTGAGGTAGGCTCCAGACCACTGCTGAGACTGCTGAGATCCACACCAGCGTGCTGCCCCATGCCATACTGATCTCCCTTGACATCGGCTGCCAGAAGCTCTGCCCTGCTGGACTGAGGACTTCATCTACCCTCCTGCCCACCTGGCTCCGGAGATCCTTCCTTGCAAGACACTCATGACTCCCTTGCCCACCGTGCTGTCTTCTGGATACTGAGACTCTGGGACTCGGGTTCGTTATTCCTCACTGATTGCTCTGTGTGTGTGTTATATATCTCTTAGATTGTTAAAGTGTGAGTAGGATATTAATATATGTGGATCTACTTTGAGTGAACCTGAATTCAATAAAAGCTGAGCAAATAGCATAGTTACTGTGTATGACTCTTGTCTATTCCTTGGTATGGAATGGCTGGTGAGGATGCTCAGCAGGCAGCTAGCGAAGCAGTTGCCTGGTTGACTTATAGGAAAGATTATATCGAGAACATATGCTCACAACACAGCCCCCTCTCTTGATGTCGCATTGGCAGTGAGTCTGGTGGTCTCTCTGAAACAATACGAATATAAGTAAAAACTTTACTTCATCCACTGCTTGACACACTGTTTAAAATACAGTCTTCACAGCAAAAGAGGGATGCTTGCTGGATTCTATCATTATTATTTACTAATGATTAAAACATTGATTAGGTTTCACCTAACAACCTTCAGGGAACAATGACATTTCTGTTCTTGTGATTCAGATTCATTATGACTCATAATGGATTATTATGTATTTGCTATATTTCAGTCCACTGCAGTCCCTAGTTTTTTGATGTTCACAATGTTACATCTCTGGCACCCAAAGTCTTTCAAGGTAGCTCATATGTGATTTTGAAATTACTTCATTAGTCTTGTGAGTTTCTTTCCTTTTATTTCAAACCAGATGTTTCAGGCCTATCTTATACATTTACTTGTTTGAACAAAATACTAAACCACTCCTCCAAGAAATCTGCCCTTTTAGACACTATAATCCAGACAGCAGAAGTGTTCATAACTCCTAGAATTGTCCCCACAAAATATGCTAGAATACATTTTTTTAAAAAAGTAAATCCTGCCCTGGCCAGTGTGCCTCAGTTGGTTGGAACATCATCCCATAAACTGAAAGGTAGTGGGTTCGATTCCCGGTAAGGGCACATGCCTAGTTGTGGGTTCAGTTTCCAATGAGGGCACTTATGGGAGGCAAACAATTGATGTTTCTCCCTCACATCAATGTTTCTCTCCCTCTCTCACCCTATCTCTTTTGCCCTCTCTAAAATCAATAAGCATGTCCTTGGGTGAGGATTATAAAAAAAGAAAAAAAAAGTAAATCCTGTGATTCATCCAGACAATGGAATACTATTCAGTGACAAAAAGAAATGAGTCATCAAGCTATGAAAAGTCATGAAGGAACCTGAAATTCATGATGTTAAATGACAGAAACCAATCTGAAAAGGCTGCATGCTGTAGTAGTCTACTAGCCTAGAAAATAACACAATAATTTAGAAAGACTAAAATCACACAAGGTATATCTGTGGCCACCAAAGAATTAAATGAAAAATAACTAACAAAAGGATACCATGAACTCACCCAAATATCTGAAAATTAAGCAATACATTCTAAACAACTCACTAGTCAGGAAAATAAATTGCAAGATAAATTAGAACTTTTGATAATGAAACGATTAAAAAAACAATAGGTCACCATCTGTGGGATGCAGTTAAAACAGAGCTGAAAAAATGTAGAATTGTATTAGAAAAGACAAAAGGTCTAAAATCAATGATATAATCTTCTACTTTAAGAAGCTAGAGAAAGTAGAGCTAATTAAGTCCCAAGTAAAGAAGGCAGGTGTGGCAGCCACAGTGATGCCCCTGCCCTGGGATCCTGTGAACATGTGACTTCACCTGGCAAAGGGACTTTGCAGATGTGACTAAGGTTACAGACTTCAAGGTGGAAAATTATCCTGAGTTTATACAGAGGGCCCAATATAATCACAGGAGTACCTTAAAGTGCAGAACCTTTCTGAGCTGGGTGGAGAGAAAAGGGATGATGGATGGAAGATCAGAGAGACATGCTACCTTGCCGAGATGGGAGGCAGAGGAAGGGGTCACAACCCAGGGGGTATGGGAAACCTCTGGACACTGGGAAAGACAAGGAAGCAGATTCTCCCACTGTACCCCACTCAGAGACATCTTCTGGAGACCCCTGACCCAGTCTGGACCCTGAGAAAGGGAAGAACTCAGGGAGGAAGGTCCAGGCAGCTCAGTGACTCATACACTATTAGGCCAGGGAAAGGAGACTTGGGGGAACCGCAGCCCAGGCTGGCTGAGTAAGGCCCGCAGGAGCTCCTGGTGAATTATTCTCAATCCACAACCACAGTGATAGTCCACATCTCAGTCCAGGGTACAGAGCCCTGCATATCCTGTGGGATCTAATGAGCAGTCTGAACTGTGACCCTCAAGCCCAAGGACATATAGGGCCAGGATGCCTGCTGAGTAAGGGGGCAAGTTTGAAGACAAAGCACCATCTGTAAGAGAGATCACTGGCTTTACAATTTGAAAAAATAGTTTTGATTTCTCACTATGAACTATTTCAAACCTAGAGACACCAAAAGCTATGAGACACCAGTGTACCTGATATTAAGGATTAACAAATGTTAACACCATGCTATATTTGATTCAGCTTATTTTTTAATGAATAAAACATTAAAAAGACTGAAGAACAATGGCCCAGCAGCCTCCTCTCTGCTCTTATGCCCCCAGGCCCTACCAACAGAATGGGCATTTACCCCCTGCTCAGTCTCACTTCTCTGTGGTGTGTGAGCTCCAAACAAGATTTTCCTGTTATGGCATGTGTTCAGAAGGTCAGCATCAGTTGGCATAACACTGCACATGTCCCACTGCAGCTCACATTCAAGACTTATCCACACAGATCTAACTCTTCATTTCACAGGTGTATTTACACATAGTACCCCTCCCAAGACCCCAAGGGGGTTGGAACACAGGTAGCACCAAACACTGCATGTATTAGGTTTTCTCCTATACACACACACCTGTGATAAAGGTTAATTTATAAGTTAGGTGTTCTACAGATTAACAACAGTAACTAATAAAATATAACAATAATAATAACAATATACTGTAATAAAATTTATGCAAATGTGATCTCTCTCTCTAGCCATTTTTGTATTTTTCAGTCCCCACTTATTTCTGAGTCTGTATGACCACCCCTTAGTTGCAGTAAATGGCTTGGTTTCATCTGTTTCAGGGAATCTCTTGCTGAAATCCTCGTTGCCCTCAATCAGAACTGTTTTTGGTTCATGTCTTCTACCCACAAATTTAATGCCTCTTTCATCTTAACTAAGCATTATCACACACTGTGGCTATAACTTTTGCATTCTGAGGTGTGATAGCAAAAGTAGCACAAACATTTTTTCCCTTCTTCACAATTTCACAGATAGAATAGTCGTTCTTACCATAGATCTCAGCAATCTCAACATACAATTTTTTTCTTTCCTTATTGAGAATGTTTACCTTTCACCTAACGGAAGCACTTCACAGCATCTCTGTGGCATCTCTGAATTGTCCGCATCACTGCTCTTGCACTTTGGAGCCATTATTAAGTAAAATAAGGGTGACTTGAACACAATCCCTGAGATCTGATAACCCAGACTGCTAATGGGCAGAGAATATGTACAGGGTGGAGATGCAGGACAGAGGAATATTTCATATCCTGGGTGGGATGGAGTGAACAATGTGAGATTTCAACATGCTGCTCAGAATGATGTGAAATTTAAAACTTATGAAAACTTGTGAAATTAAAAACTTACTAATCTCAGAACTTATTTCTGGAATTCTCCACTTAATATGTTTGGACTGTGTTTGACTGTAACTGCGGGTAAGTGAAAATTGGCATTTCTGAGTATTTGCACAGGAACCTGCTCAGGTGTGTCTCCTTGTACACATATGCCTGGTTCTTCTAGTGTATATTCCAAGGAGTGGGAATGCTGGATCCTGGGGACATGGCAGTCCTCTACTTCCCTGGACACTGCCAGGCTGCTCTCCCAGGTGGAAGTCCTAGTTTAGCTGCCCCAGCCATATTTGAGGGCCCTCCAGCACACTAGTCAACCTTCTGTATCTTCAACCCAAGTTTACCAAAAGCCAGACAGCAGCCCCTCCCTGTCCTACTTCTCATGCCTAGGGCTGAGGGAGGCTGATGGGGCTGAGGGAGGCTGGACCCCTCAGTGGGTACTGGCCAGATATTTCCTCCTCCATGGCTCTAGCACATTCTGTCTTGTTTCCTAAGAACTGTTTGCACTTTGCTTCCCTGATCTGTAGCTTTCTTTGCATAGTCTGCATGCAGGCTGAACCTGAGTGCCTGAGAAGGTGCTCAGAGTACATTGAGGACTCTGGGCTCATGTTGGGATGTGTTAAGGGAAGGTGAGGCAAGGGAACAAGGCTGGAGGGTGGGTGGTGCACTGCAGTCAGGAGGACAGGAGCAGGTTCTGGGGTCAGGCTCCTGCTGGGTACCCAAGAAGACATTGTGGGAGGATAGCTGGCCAGGCCCAGAATGTGTCCTGGCAGAGAGGTGCCCATGTCCACATCCCTTTCTGAGAACAGAACGTCTCAGAGAACAGGCAAAATAACTGAGCTTTCAAACCCTGCATCATTTAGTGGCGGACAAGAAACAGAACGTGCGTGGTCAGGAAAGATGCATTCCCAGGGGCAGGGAGGGCAGAGCTGGTGTGGCAACAGCCATAGAAAGGGAGGTTTTTAGAAAGGAACACAAGAATGGTCAATAATTTATCAACTTTAAAAATCAGCAGGCCATGCATAAGTTGCATCTGCAGCTTGAAGGCATGGAGAGATGAAAAGCTGGCCAAATGTGGACAAGACTGGCTACAGCTCAATGTTTTTTCTAAAAATTTGGGCAAGGTAGTTACTTAAAGATAACTATGACTATAGGTACTTAAAAAGAAAGGCATCACATTATTATTTGTGATAATGTGATTCTCTACCTAATATATCTTGACATATAAGACCCAAGAGGATGTACTTTACTGATGACAGATTATAAACTAAAGATGCAAAAATACATATCTTTGCTATATATCAGTCATAATTACAATAGAAACCAAGAATACAAAATATAAAATGAAAAAGGATAACTTGAATAAGGAGTGTGCAAGATCTACACAAGAAAATTACAAAACGTCACTGTCTGCTTTGGATGAAACATGGACAGACAGCCCTGGCATTAATGTCCCAACATAAATGGGTAATTTTAATGGGATGCCAACCAAAATCCAACTAGGTTTTTTATGGGGGTGGGGAGAATAAGATGGGTCACAACACAACTTTTTTCATAGAAACAGACAAATAGCCATGAGGTGGAATATATCCGAACACTCCAAAAGGGGCAAGCACAGACTGTTAAGTTACTGATACAAGTGGCACTTCTCATCAATACGGAAATTTTGATTAATTGTAAAGTGCCTCTGAGATGACTGGCTAGTCCTTTAAAAACAAAATATGGCAAAGCACAGTTATCATTCGGCTTTGTGACACTGTCTCCTGGCCCCAAAACCACTCTTCTGTGCTGCTGGGCTGAGTCCACAAACAGCACCTTATCAGCTTGCAGCCCTGAAGGGCATAGGTCTGGACACAGGACAGTTGGTTCTCTGGGGCAAAGGCTCACACATTCAGCCGGCTGCATTCCGGCCTGGAGCTGGGGCCTCTTCCTGGCTGCTCAGTTGAGGTGAGGCCGAGTGCAGCTTCCTGAGGCTATAGGACTGACTTCCTCGATGGCCATCAGCTGCCAGAGGCTGCTTACATTCCCTAGAGCACAGCCCTCTTTGGGAATTTCCTTGTGCTTCCGATCTCCAGCTTCCTCCATCACCGACTTCTTACCACAACTTAAACGGCTCATGTCACTGGGTCAGGCCTCCCGAATCACCTGCCTTCTGATTCACTCGAAGTCAGCTGACTAGAAATCTTAATTACATGTGAAAAATCCCTTTGACAGGTAACACAATATAATAGAGGAACATGTCCCACATCCCATACACTCTCAAGGGGAAATTAAACAAGGCCTGCACACCAGGTGAAAATCTGGGGGGACACCCTAGGTTTAGGCTCATCACACCTCAAAGGCTGGCCTTATGTCAGGTTCTCTAGCAGGAGGTCCTGGAGGGAGAGATGGAGGCAAGAGGGCAGATAGGTTCCTCCTCTGGCTCCTTAGGCAGTAGGAGGAGGAAGTCCTGGCAGAGGCAGCTCCTTTTTCAAAACTCAGCCCCTTCAGCATCTCCACCAGCACTAGAGCTGAGGCAGCTTCCCAAGGTGAAGGAAACTCCCTGGAACATGGTGACCCCCAGCCTGTGACCCTAGTCTTGGGGGCCTGCTCTATAGAAACAACTGGGCTAACCCACATGACTCAGCAGTTCTCAGCCTCAGCTTCTCATTCTAAATAGAAACAAGAAAACACCCACCTTTCAGCATTTCGAAAAGTACTCTGTAATTTGCAAAGTGCTATACAGATGGAGAATTTTAGGCCTTATATTCCCAGGATGATTCTAGAGTAAGAATAGGAGCTAAAAGAGCAAAGTGTGAAGAAAGCATTGTCTGTATTATATCTGAAGGTGTCTGGGTCCAAACCTCAAGATCTGACTATTTGCAGGTTTGGGAAGAAAGGAAGACCCGTGCTATGTGCTCTGGGGAGGACATGTCTCCTGACCACTCCCATGTGCAGGGCCAGGAGCCTGTATCAGGCTCAGGTCATCTCCACAGAAATGCCCTTACCTGCTCATGCAGGAGACCAAAAGGAACCAGACAGCATTATCTTCAAGGTCCCTAGCTCAGCTTTAGCTGCTTCTGTGTGCCCTTCTCCACATGCTGCCCAAGCACCCAACCCAAAAGGTCCCACATGGTGGGAGGCAGCAAAATGAAGGGAGAGCATGGGGGTTCCCCAAGGAAGAGAGGAAAGATGGGACTCTCCACTCATAATGGGAACTGGCTGGAGATCCTGACCTTGGCTTCCTCCAGATGACCAGCTCTGGGTGAGAAGGTGAGGGGGTGGTGTGCAACCCCAGCAACAACCCCAGTCACACACAAAGAGCCCCTAGAGATCCTTAGACCCTCCGCTGCCAAGGGCACAGAAGTGTCCTGAAGTGGCTCTGTGAACATCCAAAGCCACAGCTAAGAGAGTGCCATCCAACCTACCACAACCCGAGAGGGAGGACAGCTCACTCCATGCTTTGCTCTGTGGACACCTGAATATCAGGTGCACCAGCCTGAGAGATCTCGGCATGAAACTCAAAGTCAGGCACTCTGAGTGCCTGGCTGTGCAGCCCCCAGAATCCTGGCCTCGTCTGATTCATCAAACCTCTTGGAAAAGGGCAAGAGCAATGGGCATCTTGCTCCCTGCACTCCTAGGATAAAACCAACCAAGGCCTTTTCCAGAAGGACCCACAGGAGCCCCAGGGACAGCATCACCCTAGTTAAACCCCAACTTCCCCTTAGCTGCAAGAAGTGACCAGAGGAACTGCTCACATAGCAACCCAAGCTCAGGCTGTAGGGGCAGGACCAGGTTATATAAAGGAAAGGAAAAGAAAATTCAGCTCAGTCTCCATTTTGAAGGGGCTCTGCAAGGGATTCTCAGTGACTCTCCTTAAGGAAGCTAAAGAATCAGAAACAAAAGTACTCACAACAAAATAAAGAATTTTTATTTCAAATTATAATTCTGCCCAATACAAATTAAAAATTTTACTCTTTATTGAAAACAAGAAAAATAGTTACAAAGAATTATAAGTGTTCAAGAGAAATATCTCAGTATCAATTAAAAGTGCAGGAAAACCTAGACCACCCAAGGTATGTATGAAGGGTGAAACCCTTTTCCTCATGCAGCCCATACCCAGTGTCCCTGTGGTTGGTGGCCCTGGCACCTCCAGACCTATCCCCACTGTGTTCTCATACCCTCAGCTGCTCCTCAGAAGCCCTCTCTTGGGGTTCTCTCACTGTCCTGCTCCCACCTCCCTGCAGGCTTTTGCACCCTCTGCAACCAGAGGGACATTCCAAGAGCACAAACTGATCTGCCTGCTTACAAGGCCCAGGCCTCTCAGTACCCAGGAGAAAGTGTAAGTCCCCAGCCACACCTCCCCACACCATTCAAGTTCCATGTCTCCTCTCCTCACCCTGCTGACCTCACCCTCAAAGCCCCACCTCAACAGCTAGGGCCATCACAGCCCTGAACTCTCACAGCCCAGGAGATACTACAGATACTTGTAAATGTAATTATCTTTCATGACCATTAAGCCAAGAGACAAGAAAGGGAGGCTAAGTCATCAGAGCTGTTTTATGTTTTGAAAGATCATCCTGACCACTGATGACAGGACCTTGGCTCCAGTGAGGCTTTGCGACCTGCTGAAACACCTTGGGCCCTAGCCAACCTGTAGGACTGGACAGGAAGGGCCCCCCTCATGGAGCCACTAGGAGGAGGAGGGGAGTAGTGAGCATTAAGCAGCCTGTGCACCCCTGTCAGAAGGTACCCCAAGACAAGGACCCCCTCTGGCAACCCAGCTGAGAGGCCACAGCTAGCTCACGAAGAGGTCCTTGAGAAATATTAGGAGGGGTGCTTGAGGAGGGATGGTAAGCACCACAGGGCAACTAACTGGACAGCTCAGTAATGTTATTAAGAGACACTGGAGGGACATGTGAATTACAAAGGTGATACTTTTTTTTAAAGATTTTATTTATTTATTTTTAATAGGGAGGGCAAGAGAGGGAGAGAGAGAGGGAGAGAGACATCATTGTGTGGCTGCCTCTCAAGTGCCCCACACCGGGACCTGGCTTGCAACCCAGGCATGTGCCCTGACTGAGAACGGGACCAGCGACCCTCCAGTTCGCAGGCCTGTGCTCAATCCACTGAGCTACACCAACTGGGCATAGGTGATTTATTTTTATAATTTAATTAGTTTAAATTTTGGTAGATCACAGAGAATAATTATACAGGTTTGAAGTTTCACATGCTGTTTTGCTGTTTCCCTCCTATATTATCTGACCCTGTCATGCTGGTACAAGCCAAATATTTACTAATGTGATGGACCAGCAGATGCAGCGAGGGGCCCCAATTAGCGCATACTATCTAGAATTCCTTCCAAACGTTCCAAACGAAGAGGCAGTCCAAAGCAGAAACTGGGCAAGAAGCATACAGTAGTGAGATAAAAGGTATGGTTTTTCAAGTTGGAGAAGTGAAGAAAATAGAGTGCCAGACGTGGGTCACCTCCCTGTGAAACCTCCTGGAGAAGAGCAGAGGCAGTAAGGAAGGAGGGGAGCACGTTTGTGTGCTATCCTGACTGGGCTGATTCCCTTTCCCCATGGTTACCTCCTTCAACATTGAGAGGTCACTGCAGCCAGCAGGGTAGGCTGGCCTGGGACATCAGATGTCCTCAGAAATGGTAGCCAGTGCTGTGGGGGAGAGAGAAGCTGGTATGGTCCGAGAGAAGGGGAAGCATGAGGGCTCACACAGGCTGGATGTCACAGATATATCAGTTCACACAGCTCTCCTCCACAGTTAGGTCCAGGATGAGACTTCCACAGGGCAGGCATAAAAAAAGGTAGAAGATGACGAAAACAACACTATGGGCAGATCTGGAGCTTTCCAGGGTCTGGCAAGTGGGCATGGCAACAAGAATGGAGCAAGTCTGGGACTTCCAAGTTTAGTGGTCCCAGCTAGCAGAAGGGCACCAGGGTGGGGAATGGAGGGGTACAAAAGCCTAGATAGGTGGGGCATGGGGAGAACAGAAGCTTGGTGTCTCCTCCCCTCAGGGAAAAGGTGAGACTCCCTCCTGGGGACTGGCCTAAGAATAAAGCTGTGTGGGAGGACACAGGTGTGCACAGGGCAGCACAGGTGATGGGCCTCAGGACACAGTGCAGGAGGCCAGCTGGTGACCATGATGAGCAGCAGAGAGCCAGGATGGAAGGTGGCCTGGGGTGGCTGTGTGGGTGGAGCAGAGGCCTGGCAAGGACTGGGCCTTGAGATTCAGATAAGCCCAAACCCACATCTCAACATGCCCATGCCAGTGCAGTCAGGCCTGAGGCCTGTCTCAGGAGCATCTCTTGGACACAAAAATGTACACAGTGCCACCAACGCACTTGGTACATCATCCACTTCATGCTCGGCTGGTTGAAATCACAGCTTCCTTGGTTTTGATGGGTTTCTCCCTCCACCATAGCCTCTATAAAAGGGGACATTGTCTCCACTACACAGGGAACTGGTCCAAGGTCACCGCCAGGACATGGTCCAGAAGGCTTGGAGCCCACAGGCCAGCTCCTGTGTCCTGCTTAGGGTATAAGCAGAAAGTTCTACATGAGAAGCAGCTGTGTGCCCAGCACCTGGCCAATCTAAGGCTTTACTGAGCCCATCTCTCTTTGCTATTGGTCTTCTGAGCACGCCCACACCCAGCAGTCGGTTCTGTTCCTGACTGCTTGTAAACCCATGAGTCCACAGGGAACTGTGGGGCCATGGCTGGTTTACACTTGACACTGAAGAAAAGTAGCCACAGTGACAGGACAAGGCACTACAACAGGAAAGGCTGCCCACCCCAGATGCCAACCCAGGAAGTAAGCTCAATGCCAACTCCCCTCCGGGGCCTCCTGCACTCAGAACCCCAATGTCACTTCGAAAGGCTACTTGTCCTCTTTTCATCAGATTTTTAAAATTATATTCTGAGGAACTTATTTGTTTTAATTAAAATTCCAGTTTGAGGAAAATATTGAGAAACCAAACCGAAAAGCCTGGCTCCAGCAGCCATATCTCACCTTTGAGTCCCCACCCAGCACATCCAAGTGTCACCTCATCCTTCCAAAGTCTCCCAGGACATCTGTCTGAAGAAGGGTCATCACATTTTCCACTGAGGAATACACTGTACTTATGTATTGGACAATGGTTTATTGTGATATAACTTCAAATCTTGAGGAAATCATGACTATTACAAAGACCTTCTATGTATACTTAATTGTTCCTCCAACTGCTCACTTTTAGGCATAATGTCTGTCATGCATATATTCATTCAATGCAATTCATTCATTCATTCATTCATTCATTCATTCATTGGTTCTCCCCTAATGATCTACGCCTTCTGAGAGTGATTAGCAGATATTATGTACCTTGACCCCAGATACGTTAGTGTGTATTTCCTAAAAACAGGAACATCCAGATAAACAAAGTACATCAATGCAATACAATTACATAATTCCCTGGCCACCCAGTCACTGTGTCCCCTCACCAGGGCTAAATTCATTTTAGCCTGTCATAAACATAATTTAAGAGGGCATTCTAGAGCAATGAAATTAGAAATGCTATTTTCAACCATGTCTCCCTTCTAAGAAATTCAGGAAAACAAATTTCATGGAGGCCAAACCCCATGCAAGGTTTTTTAAAGACAAAAGAAAATAAGAAACAAAGTAACATCCCTACTGACAATAACACAAACCATAAAGTCATGAGAACAAAAATAGAAAAACCATAATCTAATATCTTTAAATTCATTAAAAGACATTAAGATAGCAATGCAAGAGCTTAAAAAAAGAATAAATCAGAATTAGAAAAACTCAAGAATGAGATCATATGACTCGGGAAAGAATCTGGAACAAAAGAAAAATATTTGAAAACTCAAGATGAAATTAAAAGACACGTAAGATCAAATAAACACAGCAAAGGAAAATAGAAAACTATTAAAAATCCAAAAGAAAACAAAACAATGAGAATTCATGAAACATAGAGCAGACAGAAAGAGCAGATACAGAGAGGACTAACTCAGGGGCCAGGTGGCTTCCAAACCATAGCTCAACCAACTCTTAAGTTGAAAACATATTTAAGACTAAATGCTTTGTTGGAGTCCATCTGCTAATACTTTATTTATAGTTTGCACATCTGTCTTTAGAAAGGTAGTTACCTACAGGTCATTTTAAGATTCTTTGCACAATCTTTGTGTCTCAATATTGCTAATCTCAAAAACTGTTAGGGGAACTTTTGTGTCTTCTTTGCACTCTGAAACAATGCACACACCTTAAAAGTGCCTTTCCCTTAGAGCTGAGGAAAGAAGCTCTAGTGAGTTACAGATCTCCGAGCACAGTTTCGGTCACTTCCCCAGTGACTGGGTTATTCAGACTTTTTATGCTTCAATCATATTGAAGCAATTTGGTTGATTTATATTTTTTCTAGAAAATTATTCATTTCATCTAGATGTTTCAATTACTTTGCATTAAGTTGTAAATAGCAATCTCTGAAAGTTTTAACAGCCACCACATATACAGTTTTTACTACTTTCTGGTTACCCAAGTTTTAAGTTTTTCATGGTCCTCTTCCAGAATTTATTGCACCAGGTAACAAGTTTTCAGATTCTACTGTATTCATCTCTAATTTGTCTTAAATTATTTTTAATTCTTTCTGTAACATTTTGAGTCACAGGGTACTCATTTATTTTAAATGTTTCTGGTTTTCTGACATTTTCTTCTAAGAATTGTTTTGTCAGCATCCTTCATGTTTTGATATGCAATATTATCTCATTTTCACTATTTTAAATAGTCTATGCTTTATTTAAAAGCATTCCAAAATCTCTACAAATATAATAAAATCCGGGTTATTTGGGGGTATCATTTTGTGATTATTTTCCATTTTTATTGTACTTAATGACTTCTGCTGCTGAAAAATAAAATTTTCTTTAAAATCAAATAAATAGTAATATATATATATATATATATATTTTAAAATCCTCATTTTTTCAAACCAGGGTGAATGGTCCTGATGTGCTTAAAAAAAAGGAAGGAGGGAGGGAGAGAGAGGGGAGGAAAAATAAGAGAAAGAAAAGAATATTCTATGTTTGGAACAGAGTTCATCAAGAATGCTATGAAAATCCTTAATAACTATATGTTTTTCTTTATTCTTGATTTTTTAAAATTAAAGTTTCCCATTATGGTATTAGATTTGTCCATTTCCTGTCCTACAAGCTCTCCCTTCATAAATTTTACAACTATGTAATTATGTACATAAAAAAGTTCATGAATACCAGCTCTTCTTAATGGATTATAGTTTCTCAAAATGAAGTATCTTTGTCCCATGTAATACTTTTTCTCTTTTTCTTGAAAATAACATTGTGAGTCCTGCTTTCCAGTGATTAGAATTTGCTTAGTACAGCCCTAGCTGGTGTGGCTCAGTGGAGTGAGTGCAAGTCTGCGAACCACAGGGTTACCAGTTCGATTCCTAGTCAGGGCACATGCCTAGGTTGCAGGCCAGGTCCCTGGTGGGGGGCATGTGAGAGGCAACCACACATTCATGTTTCTCTTTTTCTCCCTCCCTTCCCCTCTCCCTAAAAATAAATAAATAATTTTTTAAAAATAATTTGCTTAGCATACTTCCCATGAATAAATTGTCTCTATATCACTTTTAAGACCGAGTTTCATCTCTTAATAGAGAAAATGAATATACATTTGAACTAATGTCTACATGATGTCTTGCCTTATATATTTTCTATGATTTCTACATTTTTCCCTTCTGTACTATCTTTTGTTGACTTAATCAGATTTTCTTTGTTCTAGAGTTTTTCCTCTACAAGATTGAAATTGTACCATCTGTGCCTCTGACTGGCAACTCCTCATAAATTGTTACTGTGTTTAAATGCATAGTTAAATACCATAGGCTATATAGGAGTAGTAACTACACATTCCTTGGAAAAGACCAAAGTTTAGGGAACTTTCACTTTTTTCTTTCTCAACACTATATAAATACATATACATATGATTTTTTAAACTATTATTTTAATTTGCACCCCAATGTGCATCAACAATTATTTCATAACTGGACTCTTTCCCTACTATTATTAGTGGTATCAAACATCACTCTCTTTTATAGATGGTTGCCTTTTTTTTTTAATTCGTCAAGCGTCTTAAGTGTGAGGCTGGTAAATTCTGAGCCCTTGACTGTTTGGAAACATCTTTCCTTTGCCCTTCAATTTGAATTTAAGTCCAGTTGTGTATAAGATTTCCGGTTTGGAATAATTTTCCCCAAGTACTTTGAAAACATGGATCCAATTAATTCTAGAATAAAACTCTGGCATTGAGAAATTTGATGCCAATTGCTAGCTAGACCTTTGCTCCTGCTGACTGTTTTTGGCAGTTTTCTTATATTTGGTAGTATCCTGAAAATGTGTCCTAATATGCTGGGGCAGTTGTGGTTTCTCACTTCCCCTGCTCAATATTTAGTCCCCTGACATGTTCCATGCCCTTAGAAGGGTCCTTCTAGTAGCTTTTCATTATGCCTCCTCAGCCTTTTACATTCTCTCCTTTTTAGACTCCTACACAACAGAAAATGAAACTTTTCAGACTTGCTTTGGCCTCATACTCTCCACCTCTCAGTCCTTGATCTTCATTCTGGAGTAGCTCCAGATCCTCTGGGTCTGCATTCTGGAATATCTCTGGGTCCTCTAAGTCTGCATTCTAGAATACTTTCATGTCCTCTGATCTGCATTCTGAAACAGCTCTGGGACCTCTAGGTCTGCATTCTGGAAGAGCTCTGGGACTTCTAGGTCTCCATTGTGGAATAGCTCCTGCTCCTCTAGATCTGTATTCTGGAATAACTCTGGGTCCCCCTCCAAGTCTGCATTTTGGAATAATCAGTGACTCATTTGTCCAATTACTGATTCTGTCTTCATTTTGCCCATACTGTGATTTTAAGCCACCCTGATTGTTCCATTTTGACTAAGTTTTCCTCCCAAAATCTTTGGTTGTTTCTTTTGAAGGAGCAATGTTTTGTTTTGTTTTGTTTTCCTAATGAGTGTTCTTCTCTTAATGCCATTAACTTTTCCCTTAAGCATCTTCTTTTGTTGTTTTTGGTGATTCTTTCTCCTGTTGTTAGTTTTCCTCAAACCCAAGACAGCTCTTGGCTATGCCCGCAACTCTACCATCGAGAGGCCTGATTTGCTTGCCATGGATATAAGTTCCCTTCACTCTGGTCTGTCCTGGTACTTGGGGGGAGGACAGGTGGGTGTCTTTGGACTGTATCTGCCAAGATTTTGTTTTCTGGAGTAATTCTCTGCTCCTCTTTGTAGTTGGTTGCTGTCAGGACACAATGCCTGCTGCCCTGGTCCAAAGAATACACTGGCAATGGAAGTCAAGGCATGAGGCAGGGGTGGGAGGGGCTTTGAACCAATCTTCTTAAAGTCCTGATGTCCACTAACCCTGAGCTGGGTGTCCAACTTCTCATTCCTAGGATACTAGAAGTCTCTACATGTCTTCTGGGATATTTTGATTTCATAAGCACTATTTGTTTCTATTCCTTAGTAATTAATTAAAACATCTGACCCTCTACCTGCGCTTATCAGTGTTTTTACAAACGTCATAAGTTACTTTCGTTGTGGTTGTCTTAGAATGTCTGCCTTTTAGGGGATTCTGGTACAGGTGACAGCAGATGAATCCTCTCTCAAGTATCCATCCTGTTCAATCTGCAGAAGACTGACCTATGTATTGATTTATTCTGTCTTTTTGAAAAACAAAAACAAAAACAAACCCTACTTAGGTATTCTTTTAACAGCCAGTTCATGAACTATCCAAAGTCTAAAGATACCCATTTTAAAGTTCTGGTTGATAAAATGAATCTCAAAAGCCACAGCCTGTAGCCCTGTGTGTGCCCTCTACCTGCTTCCCAGCCTAGTCCTGGGAAGGGCAACCCCACAGAGGCATAGGGCGAGGGCTGGGGAAACTTGAGGACAACCTGCCTGAGGTCCCAGTGGAGAAAGGAGAGAAGAAGCAGGACTCAGACCTAAACAACTGGCTGTTGGCCCAAGAGTGGGCACTGCCTCTGGGCTGAGGACAGGTCATAAGGTGGAGGTCAGAGCAGATGAGGCCAGAGATGAACCACAGACTTGCTTTCAGAAGCAGAACTCAACCACGTAGTCACTTTGTATTTAAGACTTACCCTGCAATTTCCCTGTTGTCTAATTACCCTGTGTCACCTCATAATACTTACCATATAGTTAAATGGTTGGCAGTTACCATGGAAACCAAGTACTGTTCTATAACTTGAAAAGGTAGTTGTATTTTTAAAAAATTCTTAGTTGTATTGTACTTTGATACAGATTAATTCACAACTGCTGCCAACTTAAAAACAAAGTTATAGCTACAGACAGCTGCCATTTCTGCTGTCCCACTTCCTCCCTAGGGAAGTATGTCCGTCCCTTTCCCAGATTACACCCAGAGTCACCATCCTCTGCCATTTGCATGAGTGCTTGTCTCCCTTTGTCCTCAACTTGCTTCCTTCTTGCTTGGCAAATGCAACAACCTGTTAAAATGTCACTCTGCCAGTCCCTGCCTATACCCAGACAGTTGCATGGAACTGGAGAAAACACAAACCACTTCCACTCACACCACAGACCACAAGATAACCGCTGCACCGCAGTCAGTATACCGTACACCAGTCAGCACACCACACGCCCAGTTCTCCAGCATTCATGCACAAACCTTAAGTTGAACCCTATGAAATTACCTTTCACTTTATGGCAAAAACATGTGAATACTGGCTGTTCCTAAGGATGATGTGTATTTCATTCTAATTCCTGTCTTCAAACCTCCCTTGTCCCCCTCACAGGAAGGTTTCCTGAAATCAAACCCCTCTGGGCAATAACCTACCCCCCTAGTCTGCTTCTCCAGTCAGCCATCCTTCTCAACCCCTGCAGCTCAGCTGGTGACCCCATCCACATAGAAAGCAGTCACTGCTGCTCCCACTGTGGAATAAACCTCTCCTGGCCCCTGCCCTAGTGCTCGCACATCACTTTTACTCTTGCCCCCTTTCACTTTTACTCTTGTCCCCTTCAGTCAACAAAACATGCATGAACCCCAGTTCTCTCTCCCAAACTGCTGCAGGGATAGAGTCAGACCTCACTCCTGACCTGTGTGGTATCCTCTGGGCCTCCTCATCTCCCTCATGGGTCCTGGCTTAGCCCCTAATCACTTCCCTGTTCTACTGCAGCCTGTCAGGTCGGGGCACCCAAACCCATTCCTGATCCTCTTCTCTCTCTGATGCTCCCTTGATGAGCCTCTATTTCCTGCATGGAATCTGCATGAGTCCCCACTTCCAGCCCCACATCCATGCTCATCTTAGCTACAGTCTCATCTGTCCAGCTGCTTATTCGACAGTCACTTGAATGTCAAAGTGTCTCACCTTAACATGTCTGAAGGCCGACACTCCCACTATGCTGCTCTCCACAGCCTTAATCTCAAGAGCTTGAGAGGATGCCGTCCTTTATCAGCCTAAAACCTCACCATCATCCTTGCCCCCCTCACATCGCTGCCACTCTGCTGGGAATCCACACTGGCTCTGCCTTCCAAACATATCCCAAATCTGAGCAGCTTTCACCACCTCCTCAGCATTACCTCTCACCTGACTCACGTAGCACCTCCTAATTGGTCCCTACGTCCACCCTGGGTCCCCTGAGCATCTATTCTCCACCCAGAAGTCAGAGCAATTCTGCAAGAACCGCCTTCTGCTCTGGCCCCTCTGCCCTCACAAAGTGACAGCTCTCAGTGACCTGCTTGCACCTCTCCCCGCTACTCACCAACCCACCACACACTGGCCCATGGCTGCTCTCCAGCCATCCTCACACTGAGGTCTCACACTGGCTGTTTCCTCTGCCTGGAACGCTATTATCTCTCCATTGCTCATGCACTCACCTTTACTTAAATGTCACCTTCTCAGTCAAGCCAACCCTGATGGCCCTGTTGACCACTAACAACCTCGAACCACAACCATGCATGTGCACACACACATGCCGACATACACGTGCACACACATGCACTACCTCACTGTTGTTCTCCCTTTTCCTTTATCAATGGAGCTCATCACTTGCTTTCTCAGGTGTAGTCTACCTTTTAGGGCTGTCTCTGGGGACAGAGCCTGTCAGTGTGTTTACTGTTAGGCCTGACCCAGCCTAGAACCAGGACCTGGCATAAAACATGTACTTGATCTGTCTGCAAAATGAATCTGTTGAATCTGAGTTTGCAATTAAATTTTCCCAGCTTCATTAGAATTACTCCTAAAATCAGTTCTGATTCTGAAATGTCTCATTACCTTCACTATGTTTCTAACCCAAAGAAAATCACCTGTAGTCAGTGAAAGCATTAACATTCTGTATAGACGAAGAGTAACATCACCACACACTCCAGGTTGCATCACTGAAGGGACAGGACGTTCTTTCTCATTTCACTACAAATGACCCTGTTAAAGGAAATGAACAGCCGAGAAGCATCCAAGAGGCATGAATACCAGCAGGTTGTGCTCACCCCGTTAGGAGGTTAATGGAAGCCAGGGTACATCAAGGTTAAGAACCTTAAAAGAAGTGGTCAAGCAAAGGGAGCAACCGGAAGTGAGGACCAGGCCCCGAGTTGAGGTGGGAGAAGGGAGGGTCAAGATCTGGGCTGAGGTGGGTCAACCAACAGGCACTGAGGTCGGGCACAGGCAGGGCACAGGTGGGCAAAGCAGACCAGGAGAGGCAGGGGTCACAGGTGAGTCATTGTTTGCAACAGGATGGGGCCGGGCAGGTAGGTCACCAGCAGGGGTAGATGAGAGTACCTGGGAGTGTCTCCTTCTCCCGGCCTGTGGACGCCTTTCCTGCCAGCCCACCTGCTTCCCCCGAGGGTGAGGACACTGTCCATCTACCAAAAAGCAAGGGAAAAGTGTCATGTTACCCGATGAACTCAGCAAGGCCATTGTTATGGCACACCTTGAAATCCCACTTGGCCCCAACTACTTATCATTCTCATATCTGGGGGTTCACGAACACCTGATATATTTGAAATTTGATTTGTGCCCATCAGCAATTGTCACACACAATTTCATAGGTCAAGGCGCCACTCTCTGGTGAAGGGACACTATGTGCCCCTGACTGTGCTCCTGTCCATGCCCCACATGGGTGCTCCCACTGTCTCCAAGATGCCCTCCCTGCCTCTGCTCTGATCTACTCAAAGTCCTTTACCCTGTCCTTGCAGCCTGTATAGCCTGAGCTGCACCTCAAAGCTTCAACTGCTTACTATGGCTTCTGACCTACAACACATTGTTGGAACAGCAAGTGCCCTCAGATACAGCAGAAATGTGTTTTTACAAAGCTGGCAACACATTTGGAAGAGTTCAGAGGTGCCCGGCATGCTGTGGACCCCAGCCAAGCACCTATGTCTACTTCAGTGGAGCAAAGCAACGGAAGAGGAGGCCCTGCCTGTGGGCACTGTCACCCTCCTGGGAGGTCTTTCCTGAGACTCCATGTGCTGTAACCCAGTGCCACCAACCCTAATCCTCCCGGGGAATGGCTGGGGTCTCAGGAGGCTCCTTAATAGAATGCAGGGGGCAGGAACATGCTTCTAAAAAACTTAGATGAAACCTCAAGATGTAGTCATTATCCTACTCATACCCAAAGAATTATGTTCCAGAAATAGGCACTGAATTAAAAAGACATGCCAAATCCCTAAAAGGGGGAGAAACTAACAATACTTAAGCACTTTATTTTTTACAAGCATTTCCATTATTATTCTCCTATACCTAGTATCTGCCAGATTAGGAAGCAGGTATGATTATCACCACTTTTACAAAGTGGGCATAAGGCTCAGAGAGAGAAAGCAGCTGTCAGAGTCACAAGGAGGGAAGATCCTGCTCCATCAGCACCCTGATGGCCTCTGGGATGTGCTCCTGTGCAAGGAGCAGGACAGACAATTCCTTCAGAGGGTGAGGGTAAATTCAGGACATGTTGCTATTTACAGCATTTTAATGACTGTTATTCTGTGTCCCTTCTATGTAGGAGCAGTAATGATGCCAGAACATTCTCTGCTCTGTGTGTTCCACAGTGGTGGGTGAATTACTTCATGTTTCAGGTTTCTCAATGATTAAATAATAGTAACCAACCGTGACTCTGGAATAAGCTTGGCAATACACATAGATTCTTTTAACAGTATAACAATTAAAACTCTTCCTGGTCTTAGGTAGTTTTTATAACTCTTCAAAACTATAGATATTAAAGTATAAAGAGTAAAAATATAAACAAAGAAAAGTCAGACTCTCTCCTACTTTGCTGAGTTCACGGTCACTGTTACCATCCCTGTGAGCCCATCTACGATGTTCTGTGTGTGTGGCAGGAGACATGCATGCCTGCTCTATACCTGACATAGTATTCTTCACCTTTATACATCTTAGAGTTTTCTTCAATCAGCACATTCAGAGGTACCTTGGCATTAGTAAAATACTGTACACTTTTTATTTTTAAAAATATATTTTATTGATTATGCCATTACAGTTGTCCCATTTCCCCCTTTCATTCCCCTCCATCCTGCACACCCCCTCCCACTCACACTTCCCCTCTTTAGTTCATGTCCATGTGTCATCAGTTCTTTAGCTTCTACATTTCCCACACTACTCTTGCCCTCTCCCTGTCTATTTTCTCCCCACTGTCTATGCTACTTATTCTCTGTACCTTCTCCCCACCCTCTCCTCCCACTCCCCTGTTGCTAACCTTCCATGTGACCTCCATTTCTGTGGCTCTGCTCCTGTTTTAGGTGACTGCTTAGTCTACTTCTGTTTTAGGTGTGGATGTTAATAACTGTGAGTTTGCTGTCCTTTTACTGTCATATTTTTTATCTTCTTTTTCTTAGATAAGTCCCTTTAACATTTCATATAATAAGAGCTTGGTGATGATGAACTCCTTGAACTTGATCTTATCTGCGAAGCACTTTATCTGCCCTTCCATTCTAAATGAAAGCTTTGCTGGATAGAGCAATCTTGGATGTAGGTCCTTGCCTTTCATGACGTGGAAGACTTCTTTCCAGCCCCTTCTTGCCTGTAAGGTCTCTTTTGAGAAATCAGCTGACAGTATGATGGGAACTCCTTTGTAGGTAACTGTCCCCTTATCTCTCGCTGCTTCTAGAATTCTCCCCTTCATTTTAATCTTGGCTAAGGTAATTATGATGTGCTTTGGTGTGTTCCTCCTAGGATCCACCTTCTTTGGGGACTCTCTGGGCTTCCTGGACTTCCTGGAAGCCTATTTCCTTTGCCAGATTGGGGAAGTTCTCCTTTACTGTTTGTTCAAATAAGTTTTCCATTTGTTGCTCTTCCTCTTCCCCTTCTGGTATTCCTATAATTAGGATATTGGAACGTTTAAAGATGTCCTGGAGGTTCCTAAGCCTCTCCTCATTTTTTTTAATTCTTGTTTCTTCATTCTTTTCTGTTTGGTTTGTTTCCTCCTTCTGGTCCACTCCATTGATTTGAGTCCCAGTTTTCTTCCCATCACTATTGGTTCCCTGTGCATTTTCCTTCATTTCACTTAGTGCAGCCTTTATTTTTTCATCTAATTTGTGACCAAAATCAACCAATTCTGTGAGCATCCTGATGACCAGTGTTTTGAACTGTACATCTGATAGGTTGGCTATCTCTTGGTTGCTTAAAAGTATTGGCTCTGGGGCTCTGAGCTGTTCTTCTGTTTGAGTCATTTTTGGTCAGGTGGTGCCTGTTACGTATGGGTGGCAAAGCCTTAGGTGTTTACCAGGGTTGGGCAATCTAGCCCCCGGGGTTGTGACACTGTCTGTGGGGGCGGGGTCAGAGAGGGAACAATGGCCTCTGTTCTGCACTCTCTCGGATTTGTGTCCCCTCTGCTGCCTCCCACACACAAACTGGGCCCCCCTGGCACTGGTTCCCAGGTGGGCAGGCCTATGCATGCTTCAGGATCCTGCAAGTCTCCCCAATGACCTGTCCTGGGAGGCTGGGAGCCTCTCTTGGCACCTTTTCAATAAGTGTTTTTAGGCTTTGTTTCCCATCACTGGGGCCCTGGGCTGTGCAGTCCGTCTCACTGCCAGCTCTTGCCTAGTTTATCTGAGCACGAATATGTGTCCGCAGCCAGCCAACAGCCCTGTGTGCCCTATGTGCTCTGCTCGTCTCCTCCCCACATCTGGGGTCTGCAAGCTCTGCACCACCTATGCTCCCAGCGCTCCAGGTCTGGCAGCCACTGTGTTTTCCTGCCGCGTTTCCTCTCCACCGGCTGCCGACTCCGCCCCTCTTACCAGTCTGGTTGAACAGTTGTCGGACTTCCGTAGTTCAATTTTCTGTGTTCTGGTTGTGTTATTGTTTGTAAATATTTGTTGTCCTTAATCTTGGTTGTGAGAGGAGGTACAGTGTTTCCACCTATGCCTCCATCTTGGCCAGAAGTCTGTACATTTTTAATTTCAGAGAAATTAAGCAAAACCTTCTACATATAGGTTTAGGCAAATTATATCCTGTCAAGTTCATGAGTACTATCTTTCCAGCCACTACCCACATGATTCACTGTTCACATTCTGATCTCTGACAAATTGAAAGGTGAAATGTTACCGTATCAGTTTAATTGTTCAAGAGTTTAAGTTCTTGTTTATGTTCACCGAACATCTGGACCTTGTGTGTGAAAGGCCTGCTCATGGCCTTTGTCCATGGAGCAGAATAATTAATGACTCACAATGGATGGTGTGGGAATTACCACATTTACATGGTGTGAGTCCTTATTAACTATTTTTGTTTTTTTTTACTGATAATCTCTATGTGATGCTCTTAAATGCCTCATGCATTGGTCAATTGGCCTGGAAGGGCATGAAGCAAGTAGATTGTGCCCCTGGTCCCCTCTGCTTGCTCACTCCTCACTGTGTTCCTCCATCACTACCATGCACGCTACTACTGCTTCTCATGAGGTCTGCAACATGAACATCCTGTTCTCCACACTCCCTGTATATTGTGCACGTGGGGTCCCCACCAGACTTCTTCTGACCATTCACACCCTCACTCCATGACTCTGAATGGTGTCTGGTCCCATCTTCAAGGAGCTCTTTCAGCACAGGTGCGTGAGCATCGCTTTTCCCTACGTGCTCCCATGTTTGAAAATATATTATTGAGAAAATTCTTTCTTTCCTAAAGATTTCCTATACTTTGCTACACTTTTTTCTAGCATGAAAATCCCTGTGGAAACATCTGGGTTCAGTAGACATAAATAGAAAAATGGGTAAAACCGAGAAAAGCACTTCACAAAAGAGATCCAAATGGCCAATAAGCACATGAAAAGGTACGTAAGTCTCATTAGTAATCAAAGATATGCAAATTAAAAACAAAAATAGATGTAAATACTCACCCACTAGACTGCCTAAAATATAACAGTCTGGCAATTCCTTGCCAAGTGCTGGCAAGAACAAGGAGTAATGGGAACGCTGAAACACCTTCCCATCACTTAGGCTGTTATTTTGTTCTGAAAACCCTTCTACTATAGAGGAAAACAATGTACCCACTGATTGTAACGGAAAAATTATGATGTGTTCGATCCCAACCAAAGATAACCAAACAATTTTCACAGGTAGAAAAAAATATGACTTGGATGGTAAAAACAAACTTATAAAAGTAATAATTTAAAAACAAATAAACACAATCTGCATTTGTTCAAAATGCAATATTAGGAAGGCTTGACAGTATGCCTCAGAGGAAGAGAACAGGATTTCCCAGTGGTCTGGCTGGAGGAGAACAGTGCAAGAGAGTCACTCTTTGGAAGGCACATTCTAATTTCTGTGCTATTTTCTTCACCAATTTATATGCCTTTTGAGGCTCATGGTTATTTTGCACTGTGAGTGCATTTACAAGTTGCAGCACTGCATAGCACCATTAGGACAGGATGATGACATATGGAAACAGACTGACAAAAGAAGAGAGTGTGATGGGAGATGTAACCGCTGTGGCAGCTCTCACATGATGCACACATGAACCTACTGTTGTTCATCCCAACACTGCATGCAGTGACATTCATTCCATATTTTCTGGTGGAAAGGGATAATGGGGGAAAGTAGGAGAAGGTTCATCAAGGAACATGTATAAAAGACAGGTGCACAGAGCCAAAGGGGATAGGTTCAAAGGTGGGAGGTGAGGTGAAAATGGAGACAACTCTACTTGAACAACAATAAGAAATAGTAAGAAGAAATTTTTAAATATTAAAATTTGTAATAGTGAAATTAAAATACTTTGTATTAAATCTAATAAAATATTTGTAAGGAAAAAGAGAGGAAATTGGTATATGTCTCTTTTTTGAAACCATAATACTATAATATCACTCCATATAGTTTGTTTATTTAATTTGTTTTGGGTAAAGAGGTCATTGTAGGGAGGGGAAAAGGTGGTGCTCCAAAGTTTGGTGTAGTTTGGAAGAGCAATTTTGGAGAAGAGTGCTTGCCTGATCAATCACTACGTGAGGCACCTCTGTATTTTGCTGGTCTGAGTACAAACTATGAAAAAAAAAGAATGGATCAGATAAGAAGACAGATGTGCATGAGCAGGGGAGCAGCAGCTCCACTCGGAGAGGCACGGCCATGAGACCTGTGCCAGATGCAGGCCATGGCTCCTGGGAAGGCGATGGGCCATCTTGAAATCTGGTTGCTTTTCAGAGTGTCTTTGTCTCTAGTAGTCAACAATAATGTGCTTAGATGTGAGAAGGGCGACTCTTGTTTGTTTCCTTTTTAACTTACACATTTTAGTGTAGACTGTTTCATGAATCTAGCGCTGATATATTTCATGGAATTTTCATGGAAAAATCCATGGCCTCTACCTATTCAGATATTTTTATTTATTTATTTTTAGAGAGAGGGGAAAGGAGGAAGAAAGAGAAGGACAGAACATCAGTGTGTGGTTGCCTCTCACATGCCCCCTACTGGGGACCTGGCCCACAACCCAGGCATGTGCCCTGACTGGGAATTGAACCAGCAGCGCAACCCTTTGGTTTGCAGGCTGGCACTCAGTCCACTGAGCCTTACCCGCCATGGCACCTATTCAAATATTTTTTAATGCACTACCCCCTACCAAAACTCATTCCATTCCATTAGACCTTTTGAATCTGCCCACAGGTCATTCACATTCTGTTTTGTATTCTCTGTTCTCTTGTGCTTCAATACAGATACCCTGCAATGAACTGCTGCCCACTCACTAAGCCTGCTTTCTGTTATGTCCAGTCGTCTGTCCAGTGAACTATTCATTTTAGATCCTATATTTTTCAACTGTAGAATGTATGTATGATTCTTTTTATAGATTATAATTCACTCTAGATCCCTTACTCTCTACCACAGGTTCCAGTTATGTTGCATATGGTCCAGCTGTCTGCCCTGCTCTTGGTCCTGCCTCCCATTACCCACCCACCCACCCACACTCTGCAGTGTCTGAGCCACATAAGAACTTGTGACCTGGAAAATAATGTTTCATAGGACTGGGTATGTTGGTTTTTCCCAATTCTTATTGCTCTGCTCTGAGCCTGGCTAGAGTGGATAGATACTATACTGATCATGTTTGTTATTATGGGCACACTCTTCCAGTGACATTGCCCCTACCCCTTGTTCAGGCCAATATGCTGCTCAGAAAGAGCTCAAGATTGAAATTTACTTTTTAGCCACCCATGACACTACACTGTTAAGTTTACAATCAACCAAAACCCTAAGTCTTTATTGAATACCCACCAAATTTTAATGAATTCGCTCAACACATAATCTTTGTAGAATTTTAGGTAGCCCACTGTCCTGGCCTCAAGATGTATCATCTATTAGACATGAGCACAGGAAAGCTTAATGTTACAAAATCCAAAGCTTGGTTCAAGGCAACAGAAGCAGCAGGGTCATAACGAAGGTGTGCTTCTGTCAAGGACAGTAATGCAGACTCCTGGCTAAAGGAGAGGGAAGAAGCAAGCACTGTGAGGTACAATGGGAGGACTGGTGGAAGGACACTGGCCCAACCGTACCCACTTCCCTCTCCATCTCCCAAATTGCCAATGAGTCATGCAAAGAACTCAGAAAAACAAACCACTCATGGCCACAAATGTGGAAGGCTTTCTGTAAGCTCCAATGTGACAGCATGGAAGACTGGAAACCTTAAGGCCCCTTTGAAGACCTTCCAGAAAAGCAGTGTGCCCTGGAGGGAGATTCAGGTCCCAGCCAAATGGGGTGTCATGTAGGAGCCAGAGGTCATGGAGCCTCCTGTCAACATCCTACATGAGCTGCTAGCTTCTAAAGTGGCACGAGGCCCAGCCCAAGTGAGCTGTCTGTCGCCCCACTCAAAGTATAAGGCCCTTGGAAAGATGAGGGTCTCACATACTATGCTCACACACTTTAGGGCTCAGATAGGACCAGACTGGGCTTCTCTTTCAAGAAACACTAAAGCCATGAAAACATCCTACCATGTTAAAAAAAACATGCACATACAAAACACAGCAGGAGATAGAAGAAGATATGCTCAGAAATATGTACAAAAAGAAACATGAGTGGTTTCAGTCATCAGCCTGTCACGTGCTTTCAGAGGAGAAAGAAAACAAAAACTCACAAGAGATTTTAAAACTGTAAACTGGACATCTAAAAAGAAAGGGAAATAAGACTATCATGAAACAAAAGTTATATTAGAATTTAAACAGCTTTAGACGAAGTAAAATCTACACAAACTGTAAAAAAAATGTCGGACTTTGGGACCTAAAGGAGAACTGTGATGAGGGGTGACACAGAGCCAGGCCAACCTGCATTTCACTCAGGCACTAGTGTTTTCTAGCATTTAGAAAAATTACTGTAATCCACCCAATGCCAGTTCCCTTTCTGTTGATGGGAATGCATAGATGCCTCGGGAGGCAGTTACAGAATGGGAGTGAGGCACTTCCTGGGGACCCACGCAATCCCTCAGTTCATGCAGGGAACGGTGCTCTCAAAAGGCCTTCAAGGGCGGTTCAAGCCCGCAGGCACACCAACACCTAACAAACAGCACACTGTCACCTGGTCTCTAACCCAGAGTTGCAAGGACCATCTCCCTCCCACCTCCCAAGGAGCAAGTCTTACTTACAGCACTGTCAATGGTGGAAACTTTTCCTGTAGATTCAAACCAAGAAGAGATGCAGGAGAGCACTGTGGGAAAAAGTACCAGCAACACTGGTGGCCCCAGCACTCCATGGGCCCAGAAACTCAGCTGGACTGCAGGTAGTGAGTGAACTCAAGGAGCTAGTGAGGGCGAATGAAGGAGGGAGATTGTGCACAAGTCAGTCCAGGAGCCCTTGGGTCTGTGACGATGTCATCCAAAGCCTGGAATGCTGCTACTGGTGACAAATCCCCTGAGCTTGAGAGGCAAGTGGAGTCCTGTGTTCTGGAATAGCCCACTGCTGCTGCTGCCTCCTGCACATCTGTGCTCCCACAGGACAGTGCAGTGGTGTTCTCATACCTGGGTGAGTGGGACAGCAGTGAAGAGGAGGAGGCAATGGGTGGCCGGGTCCACACCAGTGACTTCCACCTGCTTCTGTCCTCTGGGCAAAAGGAATGAAAGTTTCCAGGAGGTAAAACCATCAGATTCTCATGCAATGAACACATTAAACAGGAGTTTTGAGCTGTCTTCAATGTTTTCTTTGCTAAACAAATTTAAATCTCCACAACTTGTAAAGAAAAGTCATGCTGATATATTAAACTAAATCAAGTTGAATTACCAGGAAACTATCACACAAGAATGTGATAATGATATTCTGGGAAATCTGAATAAGTCTCCCTTCAGATATATTTGCTTTGCCACCCATAAGAAACCACGATTAAATCCCACAGTCTGATGCTAAGTAACAAGAATTCTGCTAATGATTTTCACTGTGTAATTGAAGTGCCTTCAGCAATTTACTGTCAGTAAAAGCAAAGCCAAGTAACACCATATCTAAAAGTGAGTGTCTCCAATGGCAGAAATCTTCATCTTGTTGAAGGATTGTTGCTGGGGAGCATGAGGGTGCCTCTGAGGGGAAAGACAGCAATAGCTCTCAAAAGGCCTCTGCCTGTGCCAGGGCTGCCACATAGAGGGTGGTCCCACAGCCCAGGGGTCTCCCCTTAAAAAGGTTAGAAGACAATCCCACCAGGCTAAGCATCAGGGAACAGCTTGAAAGACAGAAGATCACACATCCTGCCAAGCAGGGACACTGGTGGTGGCTTTGGCCAAACTGGGTAGCAGCAGGGACTAAAAACTACAGGTACCCTACCAAACAATCAAACAAAATCCCAAGCCATGAGAGCTCATTAACTCCCCGAGATTCTGTGCCCTTTTTCACACTGCTCATCCCTCGGAGGGCCCTTCTGTCTCCTACTCCAGAAAACGCCCAGCATGGACACCCTTCCTCTCTGAGCCCATCACTGCCCTGTCTCAGTGCTCTGGCCTGGGGGTACTCAGCCAGAGTCTGACATACAGGCCAGGGAGCCAGGGCCCGGTGGCAGCTTCCCAAGGACAGGCTAACAGAGACCTGCCTTTGTCACCAGAGGGCTGTCTTATCTTGTGCATGTCCTTCTGCCTCCCCATACATAAGGTCCTTCATTTATTAAAATAAGAATAAAAGAATGCCAGGTGGTTTGTCAATAAGTTAAACATATGACTACCACATGACTCAGCTGTTCCACTCCTAGGGATATGTCCCCAAAAAGTAAAATAGGTGTTCAGACAAAACCTGAACAAGAATATTCATGGCAACACTATCCACAATGCCAAAAAGTGGAAAAATACCCTAATGTCCATTAATATTGGTAGAATATTATTCAACCATAAAAACAAATGAAATTGTGATACATGGCACAATATGGAAACCCCCCCCAAACATGTTAAGTGTAAGAAGCCAGACACAAAAGTCCACACACTATACACTTCTGCTTCTGTGCCATGTCAAGAATAGGCAAATCCAGAGGCAGAATGCAGACTGGGGTGGCCAGGACAGGGGTAGAGGGGGTTGGGAGTGACTGGTTAATAGGTATGAGGTTTTGTTTGGGGGCTATGACAATGCTTTAGAACTAGATAGAAGAAGTGACTGTACAACATTGTGAATGTACTCAATGCCACTGAATTGTACATTTTTAAATGGTTAACTTTATGTTGTATGAATGGCACTTCAATTAAAAAGTGGCTACCTCAGAGGTGCTTTTAGGATCAAAAGTGAGCACTATGTCAATGTGTGTGTGTGTATCTAGATGACAGATGATAGATAATAATGAATGTGTGTTATTTGCATATATTTAGATATACATATAAATATGTTTTTCCTTAAACAATGCCTGACACGTAGTGATACTCTTCTTGTTCTTGTTAATTAATTATGTGTTGGCCTTCCCATTTGCTGAAAAAGAGCCCCAAAGAGCCAGCTATAAAGAACGGACAAGTTAATAGCCATGAGGCCCAAAGGGGCAAGTGGGCTCTCAGGTAGAGTAGACCCCTGACAACCACATACTCATCCCGAACCTTTTCAATGACGAATAAGCGACATTCCTTTATGTCTGATAGGGCCTGCCCTCAGGCCAACCACAGATTACTCTCCCGAAACGCAGCCACTGAGTACATAAAACATGGTGCCTTGGGCAGCTCAAACACCACAACATAATGCCACAGACAAGGTGGCTTGGATAGCAGACATTTGTTTCTTGCTCTTCCGGAGGCTAGAAGTCTGAGATCAGGTAGTGGGCACGGTCGGTTCCTGGTGAGGGGCTTCTTCTCACCTTGCAGATAGCTTCTTTCTCACGGTGTCCTCACATGGAGAGGAGAGAGAGCACTCTAGTGTCTCTTGTTCTTCTTATAAGGCCACCGTCCTGGTGGATTAGGGCCCCACCCTTAGGATCTCATTTGACTTTATTTATCTCTTTAAAGGTGCTATCTCCAAGTGCAGTCATACTGGGGGCAAGGAATTCCATGTGTGAGTTCAGGGACATAAATCGGTCCATAGCAAATGGTTTCTGAGGAGGAGAAAATCGGTTCCATGATGAGTCACGTAAATGAATCAAGTGCATCCTTAACGTCTCCAGTGCTCTGCTTACAGGTGAGGCTTAAGACAGACATCTGGAGGCTCTAAGTGAATTGTCATCCTCAGTCTCTGCTGTGAAACTCTACATGATAATGATATCTGGACTGCTACATTGGTATTAGGAAGGGACAAGAATATGGGGGTAGACCATTTTAAAGTCACTGTGGAATTTCCACATTTAAAAGACATAATTTACACCCAACATTACTCACCATTACTGTTAGCCCCAGAGTCTCCATGAGGCTTTCTGGAAGCATTCAACTAAAAACACCATTCCTAAGCACAATTATTAAGAGGAACATAGTCTAAGCCTTTCTCAATCTCAGCAACATGAAGGAAAAGAGCAACCAGCCCTTATTCAGAATGAATGAGTTGCTTCTTTTATTTTCTCTGACTCTGTTAAACATCATCCCCAGTGATTTTAGAGAAGGTCAGTAGTCTCCACAGTAGCCCCACAATGCAAGGCTGAAGCTGTGCCTGGGCCGGAAGGGAGGGGGAATCTCTGGGTGATCAGACTGAGCGTAGGAGCCCAAGACAGCCATGGGACAGCAAACAACCGACGAGCCACAAAAATAGGAAACTGCCCCAAGGGTCTAACAGGCTGGCTGTCTGCTGGCTGGGACAGCAGTCACAGCTCTTTAGTGCAGATACTGCCCTATTTATTTATGTTAGCTTTCTAGTTTATGCTGCTATTTCTACCAACTTCTTCATTTTAGGAACATAATTTTTCTAAAACAAAATATCTGGTCACATCATTCCTTGCTTTATACCCACCAAAAGCCTACATTGGCCTGAGAATGTGGTCCAATTCTGCAAGGGTCTCCTGGGCCCTAGTCTGGCCCCCCCACCAACCCCACACACAGCACCATCCCAATAACCTGGAGCAGTCACCACAATGCCATGTGGGTACTGGCTCACACTGCTCAGTCTACCTGAAGTACACAGCCCACCTCTCACCATCCCCAAAGGACCACTGCCACCAATTCCCCAACTTGGGAATGAGGGTAGACCCAGCACTACGTGCCATCATACAAGATAGTCAAGTCTGCTCCAGAGGTGGACACAGTGCCATGTACCACCCCAAACCCGAGCAAAATAAACTGGCATCAGACTTTGCCTTAAAGAAATATAATTAAGATGGTTCCCCCAAGCCAATTAGGTACAGACTGCTCTTAGAGGTGACAGAGACTCTCCAAGGCCAGGGCCAATCTGGATTAGGGCTAGGGGCATATATTAGAAGTGTATGTGTGTGTGTATGTACATGCAGGTGAGAGATACACATGGATTGTCACACACATTCTTGTCTTACTTCACACACAGGATACCAAGTACACACACTTCTTTCCAGTCAGCATCTAGGAGCTTGTCTAAATCTCTAAAGCTCATCAGCTTACTAAGTGCACATAAAATATTCACATGAAATATTTCTCTTTTCTTTAGAAAGGAACTCTATAAGATGACAAGAGGTATTCTGTTTGTATAAGTAGCTGCTCCCAGAACCCCCATGCAAGCCCCTGCAGGAGATGCTGTCACACCTCCCTCTCTGTAAGGGAACTCCAGGCAGTGGCAGAATGCCCATGGGTCAAGGTCACCCAGGAAACATGTGGATAAGCTAGGATTCAAACTGAGGGGACTGGCCCAAGGTTAACCACTAATTAGAAAGGAACGAACAGCACCAGCACTCACACAGTCAGCAGTGCTCTGGATATTCTAAGCATTCATCTCAACCAGCAACCTGGGCCAGTGTCATAGCCACGGGGCATACAGGTGGGCCCACAGAGCACCAGACACTACCAGCAGATGTGCATAGAGCTGGGGTGGAGGGGACACCAGGAGAGCTGGCCCATGAACCCTACATACAGAGTCGCTGTCCTTGAACCAAATCAGGCCAGAGAGGGCTCAAGAGGAACCCACGTATTCTGTTTGGTAGCTGTTCCTGTGATAACAGTGGCCCTGGGCAGGGAAGAAGGAGCCACATTGAAGGCACCTTGGGAGCCAGGTCCTGAGCCAGGCACTTGTACTGCCTGATTATTCCCCACAGTCCCCCGGCAGATGAGATGCTTGGCTTGGAGAGACTAAGCAAGTTGCTTCCAGTCGCAAGTGCTCGGTGCAGGGGCTCCATTCTAACCAGTCCCCATTCACTGTGAGGCAGACCTAACTAACCCAGGCCACAGTGGAATCAACGTGAGCAGGTGCAGGAGAAACACCCACAGAGAGGGCACAGACACCTCTGGCTTCTCCCCAAAGCCAAGCTGAACAGACTGTGGCCCTCCAGAGCAGGTTACCCCTAGAAGCTCACCCTGAGGTTTCTCTCAAGCAGCAAGGCAGGTGGAGAAGCAAGAGAAAGGATATAACCTAGCCCAAATCCTTGGCCTCCTTGGGAAGCATGTCCCTACAGTTCCCTGGACTGGGCTTTCCTACTGGCTCCTCCTATACCAGGCACGTGCCACATTTGAGAAGGAGGTGCTCTGGGCAGGCCAGGCTGTGCCCACTGAGAGCAGTGAGTAGATTCCCTGCCCGACCCACACTGGGCCTCTACCACTAACCCTTCCCCTCTAGTTCCAAGCCCTTGGGGCTCCTGTCCCAGTCGATGGGACCAAACTCACCACACCCCCTTCCTCCCTAGAGTGCCACATTATGGGCTCAGCTCCCTCGGCTCCCAGGGAACTCACATCTGTCTCCACGTTTGTAATTATCACTTAGCAAAGAGTACAGAACAATGACACCATTCCCTCCCTTGCCAGAATGCAAGACACAGAAAGGAACATTTAAACCTTGCTTTTAGGTTCTGTGACTGTTTAAATTAAAAGCATGAAAACACCCTTGAGTCAACTGACTCCATGTGTACCCCGTGTGCACTAACCATAGCTGACTGCCCCCTCCCAGAAAACTCTGTCAGGGCTCCTGTCTGCTGGGTCACATCCATGTCTACATCCATGTCCAGCAGAAGCTACTCAGTGGCTTCCCGACCTCCCCCACAGCTGGGTTTCTATGAGGTGCCTCATGTCAGCAGTGAGATGAACTGAAACAGGCAGAAATAGGATCAGAACCACCAGCACCTCACACCAGAGGTAACTAGTAGACAGTCAGCTGCTTTTGCTGTGGCACAATGATATTTGTGAAACTCTGTATTTCAGAAACAATTATTTCAATACGAAAAAAAGGGAAGAGGAGACTGTTGAGCTAGACTTTCACATTTCTAATAAAGCTATTTTCTGCCATTATTTCAATAACAAAAGCCACGTATAGCACTACACACATTATATGATTAGAAGCTAAACTAACTGGTTGTTTGATACAAATAAAATCAACTCTAACTTATTAGTGAGCAAATCTGAGCAAGGTGGGGCCAGACCAAAAAAAGCCAGTGACCAGACTGAGGCTTCTAGGAGCATGATAAACATGGGAAGAAAGAGTGAGTGCCCTACAAGAAGCCAAGAGGGGATAAGAAAAAGGTAGTTGTGTCTGACAGACATGTCCCATGCATGCAGAGCAGTCCACATAAAGCAAATCACATTCTCCCCAGGGCTGACAGCTCTGCTGCGGTTACCACGCAAGAAGTTGTGCAGTGGACAGTGGGGCTGCCCCTCCCATGGCCCTCTTCTCCTGCACCATGAACACACCTAAGCTGAAGGTGGCTAAGACCTGGCCAGTGTTACCCCTCCACATCTGGGAATGCCCCTCTTCCTTCTATTCCTCTTCTCTGACAGGCATCTAACCAACCAGATTCCCTAAAGTTAATTCTGCCACCTGCTACCCATTGTCTTTCAAATATTCCTTGCAGAGAGAGTTCAGGGGAAGACAGGACAGAAGATCAAAAACGAAAGGAAAATAGTAACAAACCCATGTCCATGCAGCACTCTTGTGGCTTCTCCCCCATGTATTATAGTTATCACAGTGCAAACATTGAAGCGCCATCAACCCTGAGATTGTATCAGGAAACCTTGTGTCCAGCGCCCACACAAGGCCTGGTACATGATCAGAGCATCAGGAGGGCTCAATGAATGCCACATAAATGAATTATCATCCAAGTGTCATTCAAGCCAGAAATGGGGAATAAGATTTCTCTCAAGGACTCAAACTCCAAAACCTCAGTTCTGCAAAATATGCTCCCTGCACTAGAAACACCCTTGCTACTTGTATTGTTTTGCCAGTGAAGAAGCTGGTTAGAGGAAGGACAGATTTAGAGCTGGCTGTAGCACTGTCTGCCCAAGAGTGACCAAATTTGGTCACTCTAAACTTGATAAACTTCTAAGCAAGGTGTGTCAGACTCATTAATAAGCAAGAAGGCAAGCACTAAAGAAGTCAGATACATACATACTGTTTTTTAAATTAAGTTACTTAGACAAAAGCCTGTAACACACAAAAAAGATGATGAAAATAACCACAAAAGTTATAAGACATAGAAAAGGTCAGTTTCAGGCTAATGCTTGGAAGGTCTGCAAGGCAAGTGGTCTGATCTACAAGGGTCATGTGGACATGGACCTCCAGGGCCACTACCTCACTTCAGACCAAGAGACCACTGGAGGAATTCCTCCCTGAGAGTGAGGTGGTTTCATATACGCCCACAGATTCTATGATACTCCTTATGTTCTATGATTCTCTCATGAGAATATAACCCCCCACCCAAGAGTAGACTACTTGGTAACACACTTGTAAAGTGTAAGTGTCCTGACATCTGAGATTAGGACATAACAAGCATGTGATTCCTCCTTGCTCCCTCTTTTAGATCACTGGCTTCAGAGGAATGAGTTCTCATGCCATAAGGACACTCAAGCAGCCCTATGGACAGGCCTAAAGGTAGGGAACTAAGGTCTCCCACCCAAAGCTACACAGGAAGCCAATTTGGAAGCAGCTCTTCCATCCCCAGTCAACCTTCAGATGACATAGTTCTGGCCAACATCTACCACCTCATAAGAGACCCCAAGCAGAATCACCCAGATAAGCCACTGCTAAATTCCTGACCCATAAAAACCATGACGTATTACACAGCTTTTGTTTTAAGCCGCTCATTGTGGATTGATTTGGTAACCTGCAATGGAAAACAATAGAGAAAGAGCAGGTGGAGTGGAATCCATGGAGGAACAATTGTAAAGAACACCACAGTGCAAGCCTGTGTCAGGAAGCCAGGGAGTTTCATGGGGAAGCAAACAGAGAGAAACCAGATTCCTCCAAGCTGAGCAGGGAGCTGCTGTCGGAATCAACAGCAGGGGGTGCTCCATGTGCAGTAACTTTCCTACTGGGCTGTGGTGTCTGCTCCAGTGAAAGCTGATGGAGAAGAGAGGCAGGATAGCTCAGAAGCAGCCACTACATCCCTAGAGGCAGAGCTGGCACACATCCCCAGAGGAGAAGCCATCCAGCACCCTCCACCGGGCCACATGCCCCTCCACTTTCTATCAGTCACTGGAGACAGGCACTCTCAAAATGCAAACCTCCACAAATGATATTTGAAGAAAACTGATATAATCAAAGAGACGCACCAAACTCAAAATAAGAAATTGTAAATTGTAAATCCAATAATGTGTTCAAGGTAATGGGAGTGGTATTCCACACTTGAAAGAGAAACAGGAGGGGAAATACTGTCAAAATAAACACCTAATATGTGAGTATAAGGGTACATGGGCAAGCTAAAAGCAAAGTGGAAACTTAGAAGATGGAAGCCAAAGACTTTCCAGAATGCAGAGTGAAAGAAAAAGAGAAGGAAAGTATGAAAGATACCAAGAGGTATTTCAGTTCCAGAAGGAATGAACAAAGAAGACCCAATGAACAATATTCTGATTAAATTTGTGAAATCTAAAGATAAAGAGAGAGCTCTAAAACTTCAGCATGACAACACTAAACACCAAGACAATGTAATTCTGAGCGAAAATTCTTTCAATGGAACTTTTTAATGCATGTAGCCAATTAATATTCATTCAAATTTCTGATATGTCTGGATTTATGTATAATTTTGTGTTGTGTTTTCTATCTTCTTATGTTTATATGTTTCTTGTACATCTGCTTCCTTACCCTTCTTTAGATTTTTCCCTCCACTGCTTTATATATATATGTATATGTTTTATTTCTTACCCTAAACATGATCACATGGGTCCCTAATTTATCAAAGTCTGATCTCCTTACCCACTCAAGCAACCCCAGGATCTTAAAACCCCGTGACTCTACTACCTCCCCTATTTTAATTCTGCTGGTTGTTGTTAACCCTGGAAGACATTTACTTTATTGCTTTAAACATTAAATGTGTTTGTATTAACTCGCATGCATAAAACATTGTTTTTAATTTCTTCTTAAATCTCCTAACTTCCATATGCAACATCTATCTTTTCTCCTGAAATTGATCCTTTGGAAATGCTTTTAATAAAGGCCTGTAGCTATCAAATTATCTCAGGCTTTTGTTTGTATAAAATGTGGTTATTTTGCCCACATTCCTGAAAGATTTATTCCCGAAGGTCAGAAAGCTGGGTGGTTTCTCTTGTCCTACCACGTGGAGGATACGCCCATCTTCCTGTTTCCACCACTGGTGTACTTAAGTCATCTGATGGCCTTAATGTTCCTTCTTTGAACAATGTTTTTTCTCTCTGTTAAGATCTTTTACTTGTCTTTAGTATTCTACAGGTTCACCATAATATGTTTAGACTCAGAAAAATTTCTCTTTGTTTCACTTGCTTTAGGATTTTGAAACTGTACAATGGTGGCTTTATCAATTCTGGAAAACTGTTAGTCATTATCTCTTCAACTATTACTGCTACCCCAGTCCTCTTTCTTCCCCTTCTGGAACACTAGGGAATTCCATTATGCCTTTTCAATCTCTCTCCACATCTCTTATTCCCTCTTTCATTGTTTATATTGTCTTGTCTCTCTGTGCTGCACTGTCAATAATTACTGTAATTACAGCAAAACAAAAACAAAAACCCCTTAGAAGGATGGTGAATATGGAAAAGAAGATAAGTGACAAGAAGTGTAGAGTAAGAAAGTCTGGTATAATATAATAGAGTTTTTGAGGAAGAAAATATGGTAAAAGTAATATCTGACAAGATAAATCACATGAAATATTTTTAAAAGCTACTCCAGTAAAAAGGATTCTGATATCAAACAGAAGCTTCAATCTACAAAAGAAATAGAGTATTATTAGGTTGGCCAAAAAGTCCATTATATTTTTTTCCATATGATGGCTCTAGTAGTGCAACTTCATTTGAAACAATTTTGTTAAATTGTACTGCGACAGCTGTCATATCAGTGTGCATTTTTTTAAAAAACTTATCAAAATTGGTGAATTTTCGTGCAGCCATTTTAATATTGAAGATGGAAGAAAATACGCAACATTTTCGACATATTATGCTTTATTATTTCAAGAAAGGTAAAGACACAACTGAAATGCAAACAGCAATTTGTGCAGTGTAGCAATGGAGAAGGTGCTGTGATTGACTGAATGTGTTAAAAGTGGTTTGCAAAGTTTCCTAGTACTGTTGACATTTTGGCCACATAACTTTTTGCTGTGGGGCTGCCTAATGCATTGGAAGATGCCTTGGCTTCTACTCACTAGAAGCCAATGGCAGGAGATAGCCGACATATTCCAAATAGCTAAATTATTAAGATATTGGTGAAAATGAAAAATGTGTCTTTTATTTTATGGGAAAAATGTTAACGGACTTTTTGGTCAACTCAATATAACAACTAAAGAGACTGAATACACAGTTTAAACTGTCCAACAAGGAAAACTCTACACTCACTGACTTTAATGGGAAATTCTAATAAATAATTAAGAGAGACAAACACTAATTCCATACAAACTCCTCCTGAAACTAAAAAAGGAGCAAACACTTCTCTACTCACTTTATAAGGTCAAAATTACGTTAATAATTAAACCACATAAAGCTATTTCAAGGAAAGAAAACTACAGACCCTAATCCCTCATGAATATACATGCAAAAATCCCTAACAAAATCTCTTTTATATAATACATCATGACTAAGTAGGATTTAACCTGGTAATGTTAGTTCAACAGTGGGAAATCAGCCAACATAATTTACCATTTTTATACTCTTAAAAATGAAAAATCATTATTTCAATAAGTGTAGGAGAAGAATTTGACAAAATTCAATAAGATTTTATAATAAAAACTCTAGGTGAATTCCTTACCCTGATAAAAGGTATCTATGAAAAACCTACAGCTATCATCATACTTAATGGTGAGAAACTGAATGCTTTCCCTCTAGGATCAGAAACTAGGGAAGGATGTCCATTGTACCTTCTCTAATCACCATAATACCGGAAAGCCTAAGTAAATGCAATAAAGGAAGTAAAAGAAACAGAGCATATGGACTAGAGTCTATTTTTTTTTAAAAAAAGAGTAAGACCGCAAGATACAAGATCAATATACAAAAATCAATTATATTGGTATACAATATCAAAAAATTCAAAATGAAATTAAGAAAACAATTACATTTATAATGAAACGGAAAATAAAATACCTAAGAATAAGTTTAACAAAAATGCAAAACCCGAACTGTGAAAACAAAATATCACTGAAAGAAATTATTAAAAACCTAACTAAATGTAAAGACATCCTGTGTTCCTGGACTGAAAGACTTCGTATTTTTAACAAGGCAATACTTCCCAAATTTATCTACAGATTCAAGACAATCACCATGAAATGTCTATCTGCTCTTTTCAAATATAAATGGTCAAGGTGATCCTAAAATGTATACGGAATTGCAGAAAAAAAAAACAGAATAGCCAAAACAATCTTGAAAAAGAAGAACCAAGTTAAGAACTCAGATTTGCCAATTTCAAAACTTACTACAAATCTATTGTATTCAAGATAATGTGCAATCAGCGTAAGGGAGGATGGATGGATGGATGGATAGATAGATAGATAGATAGATAGATAGATAGATAGATAGATAGATAGATAGATAGATAGATAGACAGATAGACAGATAGATACTGGATTAGAATTGAGAGTCCAGAAATAAACCTATACATCTTTGGTTAAAATTAATTTTTTTTAAAATCTTTATTTTGTCTTTTTCCATTACCATTTAGCCCCCTAATACAACCTTCCCCCAGCAATCACCACACTGTTGTCTATGTGCATGAGTCTGTCCTTTTTGCTCAATCCCTCCATCCTCTCACCTCCTGCCCCACCACCTGTTCATGATGCTCTCTACCTATGACTGTCCCCATTTTCCTTGCTAGTTCAGTCTGTTCACTAGATTCCACATGTGAGTGAAATCATGTGGTATTTGTCTTTCTCTGACTGGCTAATTTCATTTAGCATAGTGTTCTCCAAGTCCATTCATACAGTCACAAAGGTAATATTTTCTTTTTCATAGCCAAGTAGCATTCCATTGTGTAAAAATCTCACAGTTGTTTTATATACTCATCTGCTGATGGACACTTGGGTTACTACTTCCTTATCTTGGTGATTGTAAGTAACACTGCAGTGAACATAAAAGTGCTTACATTCTTTCAAATTAGTGTTTTGGGTTCCTTCAGATATATTCCTAGAAGTGAGGTCATTGGGTCTAAAGCCAGATTCATTTTTAATTTTTTGAGTTATCTCCATACTGTTTTCCATGGTGGCTGCTGCAATCTGCATTCCCACAAACAGTGCAAAAGGGTTCCCCTTTCTCCATATCCTTGCCAGTACTTGCTGTTTGTTGATCTATTGATGACAGCCATTCTGACACGATGACATGATATCTTATTGTGGTTTTAATTTGCATTTCTCTGATGATTAGTGACATTGAGCATCTTTTCATGTCTAGTGGCCATTTGTACGTCCTCTTTGAAGAAATGTCTATTCAGGTCCCTTGCCTGGTATTTAATTGGGTTGTTTGGGGGTTTTTTGATATTAAGTTTTGTAAGCTCTATAAATTTTGGATATTAACGGCTTATCAGATGTATTGGTGTATATGTTCTCCTATTCAGTGGGTTATATTTTTATTTTGTTGATGATTTCCTTTGTGTGCAAAATTTTTTATTTTAATGTAGTCCCATTTGTTTATTTTTTTCTTTTTTGTCCCTTTCCTGGGAAGATATGTATGATAAAATACTGCTACAAGCAATGTCAGAGATTTTGCTGCCTATGTTTTCATCTATGATTTTTACGGTTTGGGGTCTAACATTTAAGACTTTGATCTGTTTTGACTTTATTCTTGTGTGTGGTCTAAGAGGGTGGTCTACTTTCATTTTTCTGCACACATCTGTCCAATTTTCTCAACACCATTTATTGAATAAACTACCTTTAACCCATTGTACGTACTTGCTTCCTCTGTCGAATATTAATTGACTATAAAGACGTGGGTTTATTTCTGGGCTCTCTATTCTGTTCCGTGGATTTAGGTGTCTGTTTTTATGATAGTACCATGCTGTTTTGATTAATATGGTCTTATAGTATAGTTTGATATTAAGCAATGTAATTCCTCCAACTTGTTCTTTCTCAGCAACACTGTTGCTATATGGGGCCTTTTGTGGTTCCATATACATTTTTGAAACATTTGTTCTAGCTTTGTGAAATACATCATTGGAATCTTGATAGGAGTTGCACTGAATCTATAGATTTCTTTGAGTTGTATGGACATTTTAATGATGTTAATTCTTCCTATCCATGAACATGGTATGTGCTTCCTCTTATTTGTATCTTCTATTTCTTTCTTCAGTGTCTTATAATTTTATGAGTACAGGTCTTTTACATCCTTGGTTAGGTTTATTCCTAGGTGTTTTATTCTTTTTGTAACAACTGTGAATGGGACTGTTTTCTTAACTACCCTTTCTGTTAGCTCATTATAGGCATATAAAAATGCAACTGATTTCTAGATATTAATTTTGTATCCTGCTACTTCGCTGAATTCATTTATCAGTTTGGTAGTTTCTTGTTAGAATCGTTGGGGTTCTCTACATACAGTATAATGTCAGCTGCAAATAATGATGGTTTTACTTCTTCCTTTCCAATTTAGATGCCTTTTATTTCTTCTTATTGTCTAATTGCTGTGACTAGGACTTCCAGTACTATATTGAATAAGAAAGGTGAAAGCAGACCTCCCTGTCTTGTTCCCAATCTTAATGGGAATGCTTATAGTTGTTTCTTGTTGAGTAGGATGCTGGCAGTAGGTTTGTCATATATGGCCTTTATTATGTTTAGGTATGTTGGCTCTATTCCCATTTTGCTGGGAGTGTTTATCATAAATGGGTGCCAGCATTTCATCAAATGTGTTTTTTGCATCTATTGATATGATGACATGGTTTTTATCCTTCACTTTATGTGGTGAATCACATTTATTGATTGGAAAATGCTGTACCAACCTTGCAATCCCAGAATAAATCCCACTTGATCATGGTGTATGATCTTTTTGATGCATTGCTGTATTCAGTTTGCTAATATTTTGTTGAGGATTTGAGTGTCTGTGTTCATCAGGGACACTGGCCTATAATTTTGTAGTGTCTTTATCTGATTTTGGAATTAAGATAATGCTGGCCTTGTAAAATGAGTTTGGGAGCCTTCTCTCCTCTTGAATTTTATGAAATAGTTTGAGAAGGAGAGATGTTAGTTTTTCTTGGAATGTTCGGTAAAATTCATCTGTGAAGCCATTTGGTCCAGGGCTTTTGTTTTGGGGGAGTTTTTTTATTACTCCTTCAATTTCATTGATATAATCTGCCTATTCATATTCTCTGATTCTTCCTGATTTAGTTTTGGAAAAATTGTATGTTTCTAGGAATTAATCCGTGTCATCCAGGTTGTCCAGTTGTTGGCATTTAGTTGTTCACAATATATTCTTACAAACTTTTGTATTTCTTTATTTATTTTTAGAAAGAGGGGAAGAGAGAAAGAGAAAGAAACATCAATGTACAGTTGCTTCTCATGTGCCCCCAACCAGGGACCCAGCCTGCCACCTAGGTATGTGCCCTGCCTGACTGGGAATCAAAGCGGCGATCCTTTGGTTAACAGGCCAGCACCCAATCCACTGAGCCACACCAGCCAGGGTCATTCCTATGTATTTTTTTGGTGTCGGCTATTATTTGTCCTCTTTCATTTCTGATTTTATTTTTTCAGGCCCTTTCTCTTTTTTTCTTGATAAGTCTAGTTAGAGGTTTGTCAATCTTGTTTATCTCTTCAAAGAAATAGCTCTTGGACACACTGATCTTCTGTATTTTTTTTAGATTCTATTTCATTTCTTTCTGGTCTGATCTTTATTATATCCTTCATTCTACTCATGTGGGGCTTTGTTTGTTGTTCTTTTTCAAGTTCCTTTAAGTACAAACTTAGATTGTTTCTTTTGAGCTTTTTCTCATTTTTTGAGATAGGCCTGTAATGCTATGAATTTCCTTCCTAGGATTGCTTTCCTAGTGTCCCTCAGATTTTGGATTGTTCTGTGTTCATTTTCATTTGTTTCAAGGTATCTATTGATTTCTTCCAAGATCTAGTTGTTGACCCATTCATTGTTTAATAACATGCTATTTAGCTTCTATGTCTTTGTATGTTTTTAATTGTTCATGTGATTGATTTCTACTTTCATAGCGTTGTGGTCAGAGAAAATGCTTGATATGATTTCAGTCTTCTTAAATTTACTGAGACTTGTGTTGTGCCCTAAATGTGGTCTACCCTAAAAAACATTCCATATGTACTTGAAAAGTATGTATATCCTGCTACTTTGGGATGAAATGCTCTAAATCTACCAATTAAATCCATTTGATCCAGTGTGTCATTACTCTAAACTCTCTGTCTGGTAAATTGTATGCCTCTATTTCATCTAGTTCTTCTTCTGGAGAATTCTCTCATTCTTTCACTTGGGGTCTGTTTCTTTGTCTTCCCATTTTTACTGCTTCTTTGTTTTTTCTACCTTAGTTGTTAAATTAATCAATGAAAAAGCCTCAAGCTATAATGAGCAGCCCAGCTTAAGTACCACAAGAGTGGAGCACAGTAATTCCTGTGGGCAGAGCTATTGCTTCCCCTCAGGCTGATGCCACTTGGGGAGGAGCGCTCTCCCCAAGAAAGATGGTTCTGCAGTATGGGGAATGACTCAGCACAGTGATCCTGGAGGCTGTTCCTTCAGTTGTCTCCCTACAGCCACCAACTCCAGACTCTCCTCAAGTGTCTCCAGTTCACTCTGCCCTCCTTCTGTTGTAGCCCAGTGTAAGTGGCTGCAAATGAAATGTTGTGTGTTGGCCCTTTAGGAGGCTCTCTGCATGTCATGTCATCTCTCCCTGGTAGACAGAAACCCTGCTGCTTTTCACAGCTGGATGTTATCTGGGTTCCTTTCTAGCTCCGGTACTGTAGGCTGGGAAGCCCAACTTGGGGTTGAGACCCCACATTTCTCAGGGGGAACCCCCTAGCCACTGAAATATCCCTCTGGAATGTCAGCTGCTGCCTGTGGGAGTCCAGCCTGCCTCTCATGCCTCCTCCACACTCCCTACCAGTCTGGTTGGTAAAGTGATTTCTTCTGTCTGTCCTTGGTTATAAGGCTTCTTTCCAGCTAGTGTTCAATTGGTTTCATTTCTCAACAATTTAGTTGTAATTCCAGATTGGTTCTGTAAGTAGTTTAGTACAGCTTCCACTTACTCTTCTGCCATCTTGGATCTCCAAAATGAATTTTAATTAGGATACAAAGACCATTCAATGGGGAAAATTAGTTCTTTCAACAAATGGAGCTGGGACAGCTTGATGTCCACATGCAAGAGAATGAATTTGGACCCCTGACTCACACCATATACAAAAATTAACTCAAAATGGATCAAAGACCTAAATGTAAGAGCTGAAGCTATAAATGTCTTAGCAGTCAACATAGGATAGGGCAAAAACTTCATAACCTGGATTTGGCAAGTATCTTAAATCCAAGTAACCACAGAAAAAAAATAGATTGTGCTTCATAAAAATTAAAAACTTCTCTGTGTCAAAAAGCATGCTACCAAGAAAGTGAAAAGACAATCCAAATAATGAAAGAAAGCTTATATCAATTATATATCTAAGGATCTAGTGTCCAGAATATATAAAGATCCCTTATAAGTGAACAATAAAAAGACATCTTATTTTAAAAATGGGCAAAGGATATGAAGACATTTCTCCAAAGAAGATATACAAATGGCCAATAAGCACATGGAAAGTTGCTCAAAATTATCAGTCATCAGAGGTATGCTAATCAATACCACAATGAGATACCACTTTCTACCTACCACTAGGATAGTTATAACCAAAATAAACAAACAAACCCAGAAAAGAGCAAGTGATACAAAGAAACTGGAATGCACAAACATTGCTGGTGGGAATGTAAAATGTTATAGTCACTTTGAAAAGTAGTTTGGCATTTCTTCAAAAAGTGAAACACAGAATTACCATATGATCCCACAACTCCACTCCTAGGTATAAACTTAACATAGGTTAAAACATACTCATACAAAAAAACATACATATGAATATTCACATAGCCAAAAAGTGGAAACAATCCAAATGTCCATCAATCGATGACTAGATAAAGAAAATGTAGCATATCCATATGATGGAATATTATTTAGCCACAAAAAAGGAATGAAGTACTAACAGATGGACCTTGAAAATATTATACTAAGAGAAAGGAGCCATTTATATGAAATGTCCAGAATAGGCAGAGATACATATTGTAGATCAGTGGTTGCCAGGGGCTGGGGGCTAGGAGGAGTGGGGAGTGACCGCTAATGGGCATGGGGTTTCCTTTAAGGGTAACAAAAATGTTCTAGAAATAGACAGTGGTAAAGGTTTCACAGGCTAGTAAAGATACTAAAAAAACCCTGCTGAATTTTACACTTTAAAATAGTAAATGTTATGATACATGGATTTTATCTCAAAAAACAAAATAACAAAGAAATGCCAATTACCCCCAAATTAATCTATACAGATCCAACACAATTTCCAACAAAATCCCAGCAGTCTCTTTTGTAGAACTGACAAGCTGATTCTATAATTTATATGGAAAAAGAATAGGACTCAATAGGAAAACAATTTTGAAAAAGAAGACCAACACTGAAAGAATCATCTTCCTGATTTCAAGGCTGACACTAAAGTTACAGTAACCAAAATATTGAGGTATTAGTGACAGGATAGGCATATCAAGTAAATAAACAGAATACAGAGTCCAGAAATAGATCCACTTGTATAAGGTCAACTGACAAAGGAGCAAAGATAATCAATGGAGAAAATAATAGTCTTTTAACAAAGTGCTGAAAGAAATTACACCCACAAGGAACAAAACAAACGTTCCCAGTATTTTGTACCATATTTTTAAAAAATAGTTCAAGGTAGATCAAAGGGAAGAATATGCATCAGAGACTAAAATGTAAAACCTAAACTATACAATTTCTATAACTAAACATAGAAAATTATTTTTGTGACCTTAGGGAAAGTGTAGAATTCTTGGCTAGGACACCGAGCACAACCCAGAAAAGAAAAAAATTGACAAATTTTACTTTATCAAGAGTAAATATTTCTGATTTTTTGAAAGATACTGTTAAGGAAATAAACCACATTCTGGGATAAAATTTTTGAAAAACATATCTGATAAATGACTGGTATCTAGAGTATATGACAAACCCTCCCAACAATAAGAAAACAAACAGTGCAAAATTTAATGCGTAAATTTTAATGTGTATAATATCAGAACAGATACTACACCAAAGAAGGCACACAGATGACAAATAAACAGGAAAAATGTTCAATATCATTAGTCATCAGGGAAATCAATGCAAATGAAAACTATGAAGTGCCACTGCACTTCCACTAGAAAGGATACAATTTTAAATTGACATCAAGTGCTAACCATTCCACAAGCAACGGGGACTTCTCACACATCACTCCTTGGCATGCAGATGGTGAATCACTTTGGAAAAACACTTTGTAGTTTCAAAGTTAAACACACACTATGGGATCTAGAAAAGCTCAATCCTAGGTATTTATGAAAAATGAGGAAAGCGTATAGCATGTTTATTCATAATCCTCTAAAACTGCAAATCTCAAAATTTTCACTAATTGGTGAGTAAACAAATGTGATTCATTCATTAACCATCGCTCACAACAATGAAGACACGTCTCAGAGTATGACAGGGAAGTGAAAACCAGACTCAGAGCTAGCTACATGACATGACTGCACTTCCACGACATTGTAAGGAGTAGCATTCAGTTGCACTAAACAGACCCATGTTTGTCAGGAGGAAAGAGAGGAAAGGGGGCAGGAGGGAATTTGGAGTAGTGAAAATATACTATCATGATTGTGTTGATAGCTAATATCTGCATGTTTTGTCAAAAATGATTAAGAAAATGATCTCACCTATAAGTAGAACCTAATCAACAAAACAAACAAGTGAAATATAACCCAAGACATGAAATAAAGAACAGACAGTAACCAGAGTGGAGAAGAGTGGGGATAATGGGGGGAAAAGGGGGTGGGTTCATCAAGGAACCCACGGACACATGGGTATCAAGGACATACGGACAAAGCCAAAGTGGGTAGGATCGAGGGTGGAAGATGGGGATGGCTAGGGTTGAGGGGAATGGTGGGTGGGGGAATGGAGACAACTATACTTGAACAACAATTTTTAAAAATCCTAAAAAGAGTGAATTTTTTACTACATAAATTTTACCTCAGTAAATGATGTGAAAAATTAATCCCAAGAGGATAAGCAGAAAGAAATCTATATCTAAATAATATGGTGGTAAAACTGGAAACCACCAAAGACAAAGAAGATCATAAGAGTAACCAGAGTTTTAAAAATTCCTTTAAAAGAGCACAACTTAGGTAGAAAGATGGCTTCTCCACAGCAATGGAATACACAGACAAAAGGGAGTAATTAAAGATAAAGTACTGTAGGATTTCTAGTATCATTTGGGTGTGGCTAAAAAGACTTATTAACTTTACTTTTTTAAAGATTTTATTTATTTATTTAGAGAGAGGGGAAGGGAGGGAGAAAGAGTGGGAGAGAAACATCAATGTGTGGTTGCCTCTCACATGGCCCCCACTGGGGACCTGGCCTGCAACCCAGGCATGTGCCCTGACTGGGAATCGAACTGTCAACCCTTTGGTTCGCAGCCCAAGCTCAATCCACTGAGCTACACCAGCCAGGGCTAAAAGACTTATTAACTTTAGACCAATGATTCAACCTTTTTTATTTCATGGCACACAAAAGCTAATTACTAAAATTCTGTGGCATACCAAAAATAAATTTTTTGTCAATCTGACAAAAAAGTAGGTATAATTTTGATTTACAAAAATAATAATAATAGTAACTACTTACCCTTTTTGATCCAAAGTGACTTTTTTAAAAAATCAGATGCTTACCCTTGTATATAATATTTCTGGTACCAAGAATTAACCAACCAGACATAGCCTTATTACGCGACATAACCAATAAGATGCAACTTTATCATATTTTATATATATATATATATATATATATATATATATATATATACACACACACACACACACATATATAATGATATATATATGATTCAAGACAGGGCATTCACAGTGGCCAACACAACTATTTGTGTTGGCTGTTGCATTTTTTAATTTGACAATCTAAGGGAAATGAGGTCAGTGCCCTTTACTAAATAGTCAGGTATTCTATGTTTTAAAATTTTTTGCTCACCAGTTGAAAAATCACTGCTTTAGACACTGATAAATCAAGTATACGTATGACAAACAATGAACACAAGAGAAACCACATTTATACAGTGAAGGAAAAAACTGAATGAGGAAAAAATCATTTGTCAATCAAAAAATGAGAAGAGAAAAATAAACACAAGAAAGTTGAGCTAAACAGAGAGACAAAAATAAGATTGTAGGAAGGAGTCCAAATCTAGTAAATAAAAGTAAACTAACAGCTCCAGTCTTCAAAAGACAAAGGTTGTAAGAGAGGATATAATAAAATGTTATTAGACATCATTTTAAAAGATGCACTACAACATACAGATACAGAGAGACTGAAAGAAAGGGGAGAAAAAATATATACTGGGAAAATACATCAGAAAATTTTACTTTAAGGCAAAAAAAAAAAGCATTACCAGAGATAGGACACATTACATACAGATAAAAAGGTTCAATTTATTAGCAATACACAATGATTCCAGCCTTGCATGTACCCAAAACAAAATCCCAACATCAGAAAACGAACAGAAAATAGATAAATCCCCAATCACACGGTCAGATTTGGACACCACTATAAATGGGATCAACACACCAGCTACAGAAAAATATCTCTAAGAATAGAAATGATTTAAACAGGATTACCAGGTTTCATCTACTGAACACACAGAGCTTATACTCCATGCCAGCAGGCATACTCTGCTTTGAAACCAGAACATATACTACGTGCAACCACACACAAACCACCCTCCACGCACATAAGACCATGCAGAGAGACTACTTCACCCATAACACAGTAAGCCAAAAAAATTGAAATATTTTAATATACTGTATATATAAATATAAGTGTATATTGTAATATAGTTTGTACTTTTTAAACTTGATGTATTTGGAACTGAAGCTTCTAAATAACTCCTAAGTCAAAAAAGAAATCATAGTAGAAACAGACAACATTTATGAATGAAGGATAATAAAACACCAGCTATCTAAATTTGTGCACTTCAACAAACTGCACATTAAAAGAAAATGTTAAATTTTAAATGCTTATTTATATGCAAAGAAAGCTGAATATGAATGTGCAAAATCCAATATAAATTTTAAAAAAGAACAGCAAAGTAAACCCCAAGAAGCAAGAAGGAAATAAGAACAGAAATTAATAGAATAGAAAAATAAATATTCCATTAAAAATCAACATATTAAACATTTTACTTAAAAATAAATTAACAAAAATTAAACTACACAAGTACTAGGATAGAACATGAGTAATTTTCTCTTTAATCTGAGTGTAGAAAAAGGATATATAAATGTGAATAAAAAAAAGATTCAATAAAAGATATATAAATTCAACTTTATAAAAAATAAAAACATTTGGCATGGCAAAAATGCCATGAGAAAACATTTATGAAAATTAATAAATAGAAAATTACAACATACATCATAGAAAAAAAGAAATAATATTCCAAATGTACAAGAAACTCCAATTTTTTTGAAAGGCAAAAAATGACCAGAAATCCTACTTAAAAAAGCAGAAGACATAAATAATGATAGAAACCTGTCTTTAAACTTGTGAAAAAGTGTTCCATTTCACTCATAGGAAGAGAGAAATGCAAATTAAAACTACACTCAGCTACCACAGCTCTCCTGTCACTCTGGCAAAAACTGACAAGCTTAAGAATACACTTATTTAGCAGGGCAGACTGTGGTGGGAAAGGCATGCTGATACACTTGGTGGTGGAAATAGCCAATGGGACAACCCCTAAGGAGGTGAATGTGGAAATATCTAGCGAATGACACATGTACTTTCCTCTGAACCCAGCTGTCACACTTCTAGGAGCCAACCCAGAAGACAAGATAAAAAATACCAGTGACATGGCTATTCGTCACAGTCTGTAATAATGTGAATTTAGTTACACTAGAATCAGGGGGAATGATGAGATAAACTACAGGAGAGTCACACAATGGAGCAGCACCAGACAGCAGGAAAAAAAGAATGCAGAAGTCCTTTGTGAACTGGTGTGAAGTGACTTCCAGGAGATACTGTCAGACAAAAAACACCAAGTACAAAGGAATACATACAGATAGCTGCACAACACTACAAATGCAATGAATGCCACTGAATGACATACTCACAAATGATAAAAATGGCAAATTTTGTTATATATTTTACCACAAAAAACAGTAAAAAGCATATTTAACAACATATGTTACATATATTTTGTATAAGAAGAGAAACTTAGAAAACATATATATATTTGCTTTTCCCCCAAAATGTAATACAAGAAGAATAAACCACAAAAAAGAGCGACAGAGAGAGAGATTTGTTTTCCTACAATAGCATGCTGGTGACTGTTTAACCAGTGGCCCTTAGGAATGGGAGGAGAGGCCCAGTCCAACCACTAAAGGAGTCAAACCACCAACATGATGTCACTGAACATGGAGTAGAACAGGAATGTACAGAAGTGGCTCTCAGTGGCTGGTGAAAGACTACTTTATAATACCACCATCATCTATAAGGGGTGGGCTAATGGGAAGAGAAAGGATTGTAAATATTGTAAATATAGTAAATGTTGCATTTATTACATGCACACACATAATATATGTGTACGTGCATTTATACATGTGTGTGCGTGTATGTTTATGTGCATGTGTATGCACATAGTTCCCACCTCTGTCCATGGACAGGGGTTAGAAGTGAAGGCACCCCAGGAACAGTAAGCACACCTAGTACCCAAATTCTGGTGTTTAACAACATTTCCATACTACAAGGAAGTACAGCCCTTCAAAGAAATGCCGATTCCAGGGCTGGGCAGGTTAGGTACATGAGCCTGAAACATGATACAGGAAATATTAAAAATAAAAATTTAAGAACAAATAGGGAGAGGGAAGAAAGGGAAGAAAGGGAAGGAGGGAGGAAGAGAGGAAAGAAGAAAGGGTGTTATGGACTGCATGTGTCCCCCCAAATTGGTATGTTGAATCCTAAACTCCAATGTGATAGTATCAGGAGGTAGGGCCTTTCAGAGGTGATTAAGTAGAGAGGGTGGATCCCCATGATGGGATTAGTGCCCTTATGAAAGAGTCCCCAGAGAACTCTCTGACTCTCCGCTATGTGAGGACAGTGAGGTGTCTAGCTGCAATTGAAGAGGGCCGCACAAGAACCCGACTATGCCAGCACTCTGATCTTAGACTCTCAGCCTCCAGAACTGTCAGAAATGAGTGTCTGTTGTGGATAACAGACCACAGACCTGGTCTGTGGTACTTTGTTACAGTAGCTTGAACACACTGGCACAGAGCTAAGACAAGAAAGAAGGGAAGAGGAACATTCCATAGGGCCAAGAGTCAGCCTGGAGAATTCCTGCTGATCTGGGATAATTTGTGCTCCAAAGTCATGGAGGACAGTGAAGAATTATAAAGTAGGACAGTGATGAATTAAAAAACAGGAAGCCATGAAACTAAACTGATAATACACAGATAAATAAAGAGAAAGGGAAGAGGGGGAGGGCTCCTGCTCACAGTAGATAGCCAAGCGCTAACAGGTGTATGCGGAGAGTGTTGGAGCTGGACAAACATCATTTTGCAACCATCAGAGTAAAGACTGGCCTAGCCAAAAACATCAATGGATTCTCAGTTTTCCTGAAGAGCAGGATATCTGCATGTTCTTAAAATACCTTCCCCTCTACTGCTTATTATCAGCAGTCACAAGAGGGAAAGTAGTCAGGATCCTGGGAAGAGAACAGACAAGTCCTTGACTGGGTGAACGGTCTAACATCCCCAAAAGGGCAGCCGGACATTGAAGCCCTGAGAAGGCCTACCTCATAGGTGGAGAGTCCACCCAAGAATGCACAACTGGAACCTCAACATGAAGAACTGAGAAAAGGGAGGGACCATATTCTTCATAATCTCAATGTCATAAGGGTGACAGAAAGGCTGTGAATATATCCCAGGTTGAAGGAGACTGAAGGCCCAAGACAGCTAAGTGTAACACCTGCACCCATACTGGCTCCAGCCCTGGAGAGGAGCTGGGGTTGTGGAAAACATGGCTGAGCCCATCGAGAACACTGGAGGGCAGTACAGAGAGCTCTGTTACATCAGCGACCACCGTCAAGAGAGCCCTATTCTTAGCAAACAGCAGCTTTGCCATCTCCACATCCAAATCTGTGCTCCTTGGGGACTCCTTGGGGACAGACTTCTAAGCAGCTTCCCACACTCTCTGTCTCTTTACTCTTCAACCTTTGTCTCTTTGTTAATTCTTCTTTGGGTTTTAAACTTATTCAGATAGCTCCTATTAAAAAAATACAAACAAACAGCTCTCTCCTAAACCCGTATTTTCAGAGTCAGACATGTGAACAGCACCCCCACCATCAATGCCAGCCCAGTCTACATTTTCCCACACCACCGAACTGAGCTTCCTTCTCAGTCACGCCAAAGCCAGTGACACCTCTAGTCCTTATTTTACTTTATTTTCCTCCATTAACCTAAAAAAAGGGGGGTTTGTGACAATGGATGATGTTACAATTAAACAGGCATGCTCCAAAATTACTGGTGAAAATGAAAAATGCTCCAATTTCCTGGAAGATAATTTGGCCATGAGTATTTGAAGCCTGAACTTCTTACAGTTTAATACTAATGAGATGAAGGGGTTAAGAGAAATTCTGGAATGGGATATCTGGACTTGTCTCTGCTCTGATGCTAACTCCAGTGTCCTTACTGATGAAGCAGGATAATCAAACACCTTGGAGAATTGTGGGGACTGAGTGAGAAACTAGGGCCCAGAACACAGCAATGACTGTGGAAACTGTCTTCTCAAATGGTCACATACTTATTCCTGGAAAGACACCAATGCCCTCACCCTCTGGTGAAAGCTTAAATGCCTGAACCTGTCATCCTCTTGGCTAGGACACTGCTCCTCCTCTGAGACTGGGCAGAACAGGTAAGGAGATCTTGTCTCACAGAGGGGGAAACAGTGCAAATGGCAACAACCCAGCCAAGGTAATAGGGTAATAGGGGCAAGAGCTAGAAGCAGAACACCATATTGGGGTCCCCAGGCTGTCTCCACCAGCCCAGGTAGGCTCCTACCAGAAAGTTTTTACCATGATTTCTGCTCATGCTCTCCCAAATGTATACAAGGGGATAATAAGAACAGCTCACTGTCATGCTCCCTATAACAGCTGTACTCCAGCTACCACCAGCCCTGCTAGCTCTGGCCTGAGGCCCAGGCCCTGCAAAGATGGTGCCCTGCTTTAGTAGAGTTGAGAGGCAGCCTAATAACCAGCATGTGAAGAGGGCAGGAAACAGTGTTAATATCCAGCACGTTTCCTCAACCACAGGGGGAGCAAAGCTGTGGGTTAGTCTCATGCCCTGAAAGAGTAAAATAGCCAGAGCACTTGGGAAAAGGTCGAAGCCTACAATGAAAGCCTCCTTTCTGCCTCAGTGCAACCGCAGTGTCACTGCTACCCTTCATACTCAAAGATAAGGTGGACTTCCCCATAAAAGTAATACAAGATTCACGGTAGCAGGGGAGTACGCACTAAATCAAATGGTGTAATCTGTAAGGGCCACTGGATTTCTGGAGAAAGAAAGCAGAAGCCTGAAATAGCAGAATGAGTTTGCTTAAGCATACAAGTAAAGCATCCGTGGCTCCTCTGACTGTGCATAACATTCCCCAGGCAGAACACATCAGGCTGCTCACAGCCCTCAACACCTGGGAGCACCTGACTCAATTGTGCTAAAGAACACTGGTCAAGGGGCCCTGTGTGAGTGGAATGGGCCATGCACAGACAAGCTGGCTCCTGCATGTCTGAATGTCTCCTAGAGGGCACTCCTCCACCCCTGTACACCATCCATGGCTACCACAGACCAATGACAACAGTTCTCAGATCCATCACTGTCTCTGCATACAGGGCCGCCAGACAGCCTGGCAGGGCGGCTGCACAGGGAAGAGTGAATGAGTCATCTCATGAAAAGCAACCAACCCCTTCATGCCAGGCTGCAATACGACCTAACCCTCTGGGAGCACAGCATGCTCCCACATCCCTGTGAGAGGAAAAAGGCAAAGAAAGATGAGTGCCCTGGATGAACGCCACTCGACCGCAGAAGAAAGGAAAACTAGAGGAGGGAGCAGGTGAAGCCCCCAGTGCCTGAGGTCTCCATGGCTGTGGCACTCAGTTCTCTCTCAGAGCCCTGTGAGTGCCTATGCCCACTATAAATAAGGAGTATACGTAAAATGAAGGGCAGGACTGTGAAACCTCAGAGGGGTCTGATGTCAACTGGGCCGGAGGCCTCTGCAGCCATCTGCACTTCACCATCACTCCTGGAGAGGATATAAAAATGTCCTCCCCTCCTGAAAACTAGGATCTCCACACCTTCACTCATCTTCCTGGTCCCAAGGCCCACAGTTCAACAATGAGATGGTATCTTGGTGCGGGGGTTGAGCAGGTGGGCAGTAACCATCGATGCTGGACCTACTGCCAGCACGATGCCCAGGATGAGGCCAGCACCCTGGCAGCACTCCCTCAGGGGGCACTACCAGGTGACAGAGGGCAGAGGTGACACTGCCCCTAGACTATAGCCTCCTAGATCAAGCCAGCACCCTGGCCTAACAGCATGTTGACTGTATGCCTACCTGTCAAACAACAAATCCTCTTGCTAGTCCCCTCCCTCACTCTGAAGTACAGTGAAATCAAGCTACACGCACTCCATCCATCTCTGTGGCAGACAGCCAGCTATTCCTCCCAAGTCCATTCTTCCTCCTTCATGACCACAGAGCTGTGAATGAGCACTGAGCCTCCCAGGAGACGGTATGGCCCCACCTTCCAGGAAACCGGGGACCACTCTGCCACATTACTGGTATATAGTTGTCCTGTATAACATCATTGGTATACAGTGATCCTGTATAACACTATTGGTTTATTGTGGTCCTGTATAACACCCCCAGTATATAGTTTTTCTGTATAACACCACTGGTATGCAAGGTCCTGTATGCCACCATTGGTGTGCAGTAGTCCTGTATGACACCACTGGTTTGCAGTGGTCCTGTATCACACCGTAGGTGTACAGTGGTCCTGTATGACACTGTTGGTATGCTGTCAGTCTGTGTGATACTGCTCATGTATATGGTCCTGTATGACACTGCTGGTATGCAGTGGTCCCGTATAACACTATTGGTATACAGTTGTCCTATATTACATTGTTGGTATGCACCTGTCCTGTTTAACATCACTGGCATGCAGTGGTCCTTTATACAGTTGTTCTGTATAACACCATTGGTATACAGTGGACCTGTAGTTGGTTTGCAGTGATTCTGTATAATATTGCTGGTATGCACTTGTCCTGAATAACACCACTGTTTTGTACGGGTCCTTTATAACATCATTGGTATATAATTGTCCTATATAACACCACTGGCAAGCAGTTGTCCAGTATGACACCATTGGTATGCTGTTATCCTATAAAACATCACTAGCATGCAGTCACCCTATGTAACACTATTGGTATGCAGTTGTCCTGTGTAATTCTATTAGTTTTCAGTGGTCTTGTATAACATCATTTGTTCACAGTGGCCCTGGATGACATCAGTGGTATGCCGTGGTTCTGTATAACACTCCTGGTATGCAACGGTCCTGTATAACACTACTGGTTTACAGTTGTCCTGTGTAACAGCATTGATAAGCAGTTGTCCTATATAACACTGTTGTTATCCAGTGGTCCTGTATGACACCACTGGTTTGCAGTGTCCTGTATGACACTGTTGGTTTGGAGTGTCCAATGTGTACCATGATTCAAGTTGCCATAACTCACATTTCACATCCTTCAAGTGCTATTGTTTACCCTTTCTGCTTCCACATGGTGATAACAAAGAAGATGCACATACATTTTGTTGTACCAGAAGTAATGCCAACCGAGTGTGGTAGAACCATACACAAAAAGGCAGGCCACCCAGAGTCTTGGGTGGTCATGACTTCTGGGCAGGAGACCTAGCGGAGCCCAGCCTACCCATCTCCAGGGCTGTTATTTCCAAGAGACAAACTTGACTTATTAAAGCTGTGTGTTTGGGAAACTCTGTTTCAGCCACTGATCTCTCTCTAGTGCAGCCCCTATGGGCTCAGCTATGCTGTTGTCACATGTATCTCCCAGGTCTCTCGTCCCCACCCTCATTTCAGCTCACAGCAGGGATCCAAATGCCCCTGGAACACTTTTCCCTTGGATCCCACATAGGAGTGAATCTGCTCCCCAACTCCAGACTCAATTCTTATTGTATGTGCTCTTCCCCTCTCTCCAGCCCCAGGTGTGACATTCCCTTGGTGTCACTCTTGTGCCACCCTGTCTGTGTGCTCTCACCTTACCCTGGTGAGTTGTGGTGTGTCCTCCTCTGTAGGCCCCAGCCAACAACCACTAGCCGTGGTCAAGCTCGGGTCACTGCTGCTACATAGCCCCAAGGGATCACTGTGTCTACCTTCACTGAGGTAGACAGGCCATATCCTCTAGAATGTAAAGCTTTAAAATGGGAAACAACAACAAAAGCGCAGTCTTCCTCAAGAGGGCAAAAATCATCTAGAAAATTTTAAAACAAAGACTGGAAATGACAAACACCTGATGAGAACAGGTCATATCAAACCAATGGGATGGGATTTAAAGTGTCTTGAAAGAAAATGGAAAGCCAGATGCATTGCTTAGAAAACAGGTTAAAATATCCCAAAGAACATTCAAAAGGCTAGAGAAATAACAGGGTGAAATTAAATGTAAATAAAACTATAAATAATTAACATATCGAAAGCTATTAAAGAATAAAATAGCTAAATAAAAAATGAAGACAAATTTGACAAATCTGATGAAAAAAACGAAATAAGCATTATAAATTAAAAGAATGCAATAAGGGATAAGAAGATGGAAAAAGTCTAAAAGCACATATGTATACATCTGTGCCCACATGCCTGAAAACTCCCTTGAAATGGACTATTTTCTAAGGAAAAAAATTAGAAATTGTATAGGCAGTCAACAATCTGTCTACAAAATAGACTCCAGGCTTAGGGGCCTTGATAGAGGAATTCCATCAAATATTAGGCCAACAGCATTTGCTTTCTATAACAGGTGACACAAAAATATGTACTTAGACAAAGGATACAAAAATAGGAGAAGGAACTTCCAGTCAAGATGGAGGCATAGGTAAACATGGCTCGCCTCCTCACATAAGCACATCAAAATTACAACTGAACAATAGAAACACCATTACTCAGACTGTCAGAAACTGAATTGAATGGAAGTTCAACTACAGATTAAAGAAACCACACCCATCCAGACTAGTAGGAGAGGTGGAGACTAAGAGATGGTAAACAGACTGGTCTCATACCCATGTGTGGTGGGTAAAAATTTGGGAAGGATATCTCAGGAGTGAGGAGTCACAGGCCCCATACCAGGCCCCTCAGACCAGGGTTTCAGTGCCAGGACAGTAAGTCCCCATAACTTCTGGCTGCAAAATCCAGCAGGCATTAAGTCTGTCAAAAAAACTGCTGGAGTCCCAAGCAGTTCCTCTTACAGAAAGAGCACACAGATTTACTTGAACTCATGGCCTCTGAGCTCCAGCACTAGGGTAGCAGCTTGAAAGGCATCAGTTATGTCCATGGAGAAACTGAAGTGTCTGGCATCAAGGCAAGAGCTGGAGAACAGCTTTCTCCCAAACAGAAAGGCATGCAGAGGCCACTGTTCCCTTTCTGAACCCTCCCCCCATCCAACGGAGCCACAGAGCTGGCAGGTGGGTGCCATATCTGACACTCTATCAACCCGGCAAACACTGTTTGCCCTACTCTGCAAATCCCCTGAAGCTCTACCCCACCCAACTTAAGGGCTCTCCCAAGCTGTTAACAGTGGTCTTTCCATATGAACAGCCTGTTTTGGCCCATGGCTGCACAACTTCCTAAATTGTTTCAAACAAGCAATACCTAGCTTCAGCGAGCCCCCAGCCCTCATACCTCTTGCTAAGTGGCCCTGGGCCCGGCACTAGCAGCAGCCAGCCTAGGTTCACAGCTTGGCTTCACCTGGGAACCTCCAAGCCCAGCACAAGTAGCTGCCATCTCAGATTGTTTTGTAGCTCATGCAGGGTGGCCCCATGCAGAACACAGGTGGGGGATGACCTTGGCCTGCACCACCTGGGAACCCCCAGAGACTGCATACCCAGTGGCTAGCTACAGATCATGTTAGAGTACCACCACCCTGCCCCTGCAGAACTGATCCTCCATTGAGGGTGGAGGTTGGTGGTCAGTGGTCACAGCCAATCCTTGCAGCTGACTGGCCTGAGTAAATCCCTACCATTGACCTGCCAACAGCAATCAAGGCTCAACTACAAGGGCAGGGTTTACTCAGCCCACACAGAGGGCATACCTTGAGTACCCAACTTGGGTAATAGAGGAGGCTGTATCACTGGACCCTACAGGACACCTATTACATTAAGCCACACTACCAAGACATGGAGTCAAAGTAGCTCTACCTAATACATAGAAACAAACACAGGGAGGCTGCCAATATAAGGAGACAAAGAAACATGGCCCAAATGAAAGAACAGATCAAAACTCTAGAAAAAGAGCTAAATGAAACAAAGATAAGCATATGCAGAGCTCAAACAACTGGCTCCAAGGATGCTCAAGGAACTTAGTGAGAACCTCAAGAGAATAAAAAAGACCCAGTCAAAAAAGAAGGATACACTAATTGAAATAAAGAACAATTTATAGGGAAACAACAGTAGAGTGGATGAAGCCAAGAACCAAATTAATGATTTGAAATACAAGGAAGCAAAAAAACAACCAATCAGAAACAAGAATAAAAAAAAAAACAAGGATAGTATAAGCAGACTCTTGGACAACTTCAAGAAGTCCAACATTTGCATGATAGGGGTACCAGAAGGAAGGAAGAGAAAGTATTAAAAGATGAGGATTCTTTTGTAATACTTCCACAGAACCATTATGACACCTAAAAATTAATAATAATTTCCTAACATCATTAAATAATAGTGTTTTTAAAAAGAAAAGTAGGGGAAGTTTGTCAAGCCATGTGTGGAAGCAGGTTATCATTTACATGACACTGACATAAATTATAAATTAGAAAAAAAGAAACATACAGCAGTAGCACCTTGGCTCTAATCCTAACCCTCACACTAACCCCCACACTAATCTGTACAAAAACTAATGCTCACCCTAACCCCAATCCTAATCTATACAATAACTAATGTTTACACTAACCCCTAACCCTGGCACTAACTGTAACCCTCACACTAACTCCCATGCTAACCTGTACAGTAACTAATGCTCACACTAACCTCCACCCTGGCCCTAACCAGAATTCTAGCCCTAACCCTATTAATAACCTTTATTCTAGTTCAAGTAAAATATTGGGATGGACCCTGGCCAGTATGGCGCAGTTGGTTAGAGTGTCATCCCTATAACGAAAAGTCTACAGTGCAGGTATGATTCCGGATCACGGCACATACTGAGGCTGTGGATTCAATTCCTAGTCCAGGCGCATATAATCCCCAGTCGGGGCACATAGGGGAGGCAACCCATTTCTCTCTCTCCTTTCTTCTCTCTCTAAATGCAATGAAAAAATGTCCTCAAGTGAGGATAAAAAAATAAAACAAAATATTGGAAGAGTATTACAATGGGAGAAAGTATTAAAATATCAATAAGCACTGACAGGATTTATTCCAAGAATCAGCACAGAATTTCATCATGAATTTTCTATATTAAGAAACTGTAGTACTACTTACACAATGGAATACTACACAGCAGAAAGAAAGGAGCTCCTACCCTCCAGGACAACAATGGATGGAACTAGAGAGCAGTATGCAAAGTGAAGTAATCCAGGTGGTAAAAGACAAATACTATATGATCTCATCCATAAGTTGAACCTAATCAACAAAACAAACAAACATGCAAAATATAACCAGAGACACTGAACTAAAGAACAAACCGAAGGTAACCACAGGAGGGCGGGAAGATAACGGGGAAAGAAGGGAAAGGGTCATTCAAGGAACATATATAAAGGACCCATGGACAAAGCCAAAGTGGGGAAGGATGGAGGGTGGGATGTGAGGGTGGGTGGGCAGGGGTTAAGCAGTGCTAGGAAAATGGACACAACCACACTTGAACAACAATTTAAAAAAAAAGAAATGAAAGGAGGAATCATGTAACTAACTTAGCAGCAGCAATGAACACATTTAGTGAAACATAACTTTTGTTTGGCTTTTTAAAATCAAGCAACAGATTAGCAATAATTAGGAGAAGACTTCTGTTACTTGATGTAAAGGATTTACCAAACAGCAAGCAAACTTCACGGTAAAAACACCTGGGTCAAGTCTGGGATAAGTCAAAATCCAACAGAGAAATCTATTGCAACTAAAAGCATTTTTTAACATATGGCCACACTCAAATGCATAAAAATTGATAGCTTTTCTATAAACTACTAAGTGTTAGAGAAATATAATAGGGAAATTCCCTATTACAATAACCAGATATTGGAAAAGAGTTTTAAAAAGTACCTACAGCAAGAAAACTACAAAATGTAACTGAAGGCTAATAACAGAATGGAGAAATAGAGTATCTTCCTAAACTAGAAACTAATATTGTTAAATTACAGCTGTTTACAATTTAAATTACAGGTTTTATTCCTCTAAAATGAAATCCCAATCTCAGATTAACTTTTTTAACTTGAAAATCATCATTCTAAATTTCATCTAGAAAGTGAGTAGCCAAGAATAGCCAAAATATTTTTTCAATAATGGTGATATTACATAAATGTACCATAAAACTAAAATAATTAAAATAGTTGTACCAGCACAAGAACAGATCAATTTGAGAACCTGGAAACAGACATGAGTATATACAATGTTTTCATGTAAGATGCACATATAGGACAAAAGTAGCAACACAAATTACTGGAAAAAGGAAGTACTTTTCAACAAATAAGTGTTTTTAGTACTTAGAAAAGAAAAATAACTTGTGTCTTCACCTAATAACACATATCAAATTAAATCCCAAGTGGATTACATAGGTCAATGCAAAAAGTAAAAGTGGAAAACGTAAGTGATCACCCCAATTTCAGGATGGAAGAGGTTTCTAAATGTAAACACAACAGATGATGACATTACAAAGGAAAATTCTGATGTAACTGCCCAAAACACTAACATCAGATTGTAAGATGAATGAGTTGACTGGGGAAAATACCAAGAATGTAAAAGCATAATGTAAACTGTTTTACATATAAGGAAAAGATTAAATTAACTATAGCGACAAAGCCTGATCCACTGTACACATTACATTGGTTTCCCATGTTTTCAGGGACACAGTAACACAGACACTGTATGCTGCTCTCATCTAGCCATCTTGAGATCAATTTGGCAGTGAGGAATTCTGCCTCTTAAAATACCCATGTCTTTTGACCCAGGAATTCTATGTGCATGAATACTGCACACTGCCTCACAACGAAGGGAAGCTGATTTATCCATAAGGATTGCAAATCACTGACAGAGCTGAGAAAAACCCAAATTTATTAAACAAGAAGGGAATGATTTAATAAATACCTACATCCATAAAGTGGAAACCATGCAACCTTTAGAAACTGAGACTTTCACCATGGCAGGGTGACTCAGTTGGAACACTGTCCCAATACACCAAAAGGCTGGGAATTCAATCCCCAGTCGGGGCGAGGACATTGATGTCTCCCCCCGTCTGTTTCCCAACCACTTTCTGCTCTCTAAAACCAATAAACATACCCTCAGGTGAGAATTTTTTTTAAAAAATAAGATTTTCAACTGGATGACATGGAACATTTTGCAGTATATCATTCAGTTTAAACGCAGGGCACAGAAGTGTATATATACCTTGATCCCTGATGCAAAACCCGGAGTGAAACAGACCAAAATGTCTGCAGCAGTGCCGTGGGCCCAGTAGCCCCCTAAGCACCAACCACCAGCAGGGTCTTCACTGAGCATCATGAAAGAGTGGCTCACATGTGTGGGGGAAAAACAGGACAGACAGATAAACAAACATGGGGACCTGGGATGCATGGCGTCATGGGAAGGGGTTGCTCTATGGGTCTAAAGCTGTGGAGCTCAAGCCCCTGAGGAGAAAGATTTTTTTCACCGGATTTGGGGGAGGCAGAGACCACGTGAACCAGCCCAACGGTGCAGACAAAGCCCTGCTGGGGAGGACCAGATGGCCACACAGTCCAGCTTGGCCCTGCAGGAGACAGAAGAGAGTGGAGAGGCCTTGTTTTCATGATTATTTTTTTTGAAAAACAGTATTTGCTATATTACCTCTCAATTTTATTTTTAACAGAATTGTAAATGTACATGGTTTTCAAGTCAAAGAATTTCACAAAACTTATGGTGAAAACAGTGTCCCCTCCCACGGGCATCTCTCTTGGTTCTTCTCTCCTCTTTTGGTATTTCTCTCTGCATTTCTAATTCCCACGTTGAGTTCGCTCTTCTTGACTTTACAGTCTGTGTCACCTACTAACTTCCGACTATGAACATGAAATTAACCCTCAGAGCCACCCACACACCTCTGCCCACTCTGATCTGACCACCAAATCTCCAGTACACACTGTCAGGACAGGCACATGGGAGCTCTGTGACCTTATTCCTCCACCTGCTGCATATCCCTTCTTGGGCTTCCTAGAGTCAATAAGGGTTTGCTGAGTGTCCTGTGTACTTTTGTCAATTTATCTCCAAACACTTGGCCAGGAATCACTCAAACATAGCAGGGAACAACGGCCTGATCTACTCACACACATCCAACAGTCCATGCCAGGTTTCCAATGTTGTGAGGCCATTAGGGCAGGAGCTAGCTCCACTTCCTGTTTAGAACTGTCCCCTCTGCTGTGCCCAAAGACTCCAGTCCACCCGCCAGGGGAGGAACCTGCAGTCTTCAGCCAGGGTGGGGAAGGACTGTCAGGCTTGCCAGGGGAGGGGGCTGAGAGTCTGGCTGCTTCTTAAACAGGCTTTCCACTAATTTCCTATTTCAGTCCTATTCATTGCTGCCCCCTTCCACCCCTCTCCCACCATCCCATTTTCAGAATGAGTCCTGAGTCTTGGTGGAGGGGGTTAAATGTCTGCAGTGCAGTATATTCACCTCCCAGGCCCCCCAACACATACATACACACACATGCCTCTCAGCTTTGTTTTTCAGATCTGCTAGATCTCTCTGTCCATCTCCTTCCCCAAATCTCCAAATTCTGTCACCTCCTCTCTTAATCTCTTGGTAGGTTGTGCCCTTTTAGTGGGCTTTTAAAAGAAGCAGAGGTCACTGTAAATTTAATCTACCAGTCTGACTGAAAATCAAGGGAGGAATTTTTAAATTAATTTTAAGATGGGAGCTATCAAGTCATCTTGGATACTAACACAGGTGATCTGTCAGAAAGAAGAAGCTGAGGTCCAGGAGTGAGGCGGCACAAGTGAGGCAGCAGCAAGTCCCTAAGTAACGGAGAGAGGGCCTGTCCGGGGATGCAGGGAGCATCAAGTGCAAGGGCAGGTTGGCAACATTCCAGATGGGAAAGAGGCACAGTACCGGCTGAGACTAAAATCTGAGGAGGGAAGATCAGATGTACAAGCATGGCCCCAGGTAAAAGCAAGCCTACCAGGGACGTGCGGCCAGAGTCGGGGTAGGGATAGAAGCTGTGCCAAGTCCCTTGGCCAGTCTGCAGGGCTGCATGGTCTCCCTGCTGTGCTGTTATTGTGCCTAGTGGACACTCCACTACATGAAGGAGTCAGAGGTGTTTATGAGAAAGTGATGGCAGGGCTGCCCTCTATGCAGACTATGTGTGGCAGGGTCACCAAAGACACAGCAGGAAGGGGGCCTCTGAGGGAGGAGTCCCGGCCATCAAGTTCATTGGCACAGTACTCCTGTCTAGGTGAGTTTTAAAGTTATGTTTTAATGTTCCAAATTTTCCAAGTCTATAGTGAAAGTTGTTAATGTAATGCAGGAAAAAAGCTGTGAAAAGCAAATAACCAATTCAGTATTACAAAGACTAAAAGACTTCAAAGTAAATAAAAATGTCAACAAAGTTCTTGTTATCATTATATCTTAATTTCCTACTCTTAGTGTAGCCTAAGGCCCAGGCCTGAGTTCGGCAAGGAGGGGTCTCTGCCACCAGACAGTTGTAGGATACCCGATTCCCCTCTGCCTAACAAAGTGGGCTTTCAGGAGCCCCAGCTTTATCTAAGCACAGGCATCACACTGAGGCCAGAAGCCCATCTTCAGCTTCACTAAGTCAGAATGCACTTCACCTCAGTCTAAGGAAGTGTGGAAAGTTCTCAAAGACGTGAAAATGGAAATCCAAGTTCTTCCAAACCACCAGTTCCCCTGGGCATCACCCACTGCAGATGAACTCCATACTGGCTCATCACACAAGAATCCCACTGGAAGACACTGCAGGACTCAACCAGGATTGCCAAGGGAAGCAGAACCATTTCTGTTCCAACCAGATGAGTGTTCCTAATAGCTCCCTTCAAACCTGCAGAAGAGGCCACAGGTGCCCTATAAAAAGCTGGCTGCCTTCACTTAACCAAGCCTCAGGGAATTCCCAGATCCCGGCTGCAGCCCTCTGGAACTGCAGTCTTGATGGCTCAAACACATTATTTGTCTCTGCCTCTCCTATGGCATAGAGCCAGCGGGCACTGTGCTGCTCCAACAGGGTCGGTAACTCAGCCAGCCCGTCCCACCCAGGCAATGCTTATTCATCTCCAGAACTGCAGTCGGTCCAAACTAGGGTGGAGGAATTTGGACAACACCAAAGTCTGTGGGGAAAGAGGCCCAGCATATCCGAGGCATTGTTTATATGCCTGAGTTACAGGGGCCCTTCCCTTGGGGTTTCTGTGAAAATTAGATCCAGATTTGCACAGTTACAATGTTGGTCCCAAGCCAGGAGGAATCTGGATGTTTTCTATGTAACAGCTTCAGTTTGAAAAAAACAATCCAACAAAGACAGAAAAAAAAGACTACCTGGATCCCCACTCCCACAGTCAGCCCCCATTCCTGACACAGCCACGTGGCCTCAGGATGTTCCTCTACGGCCCCGATGTGTCTCTGATACCCACTGACATCAGCTCCTGCCCCTGCTCCTTCACTCCACTTGGGTTCAGCCATACTGACCTCCTTGCTGCTCCACGAACATGCCAGGCACATCGCCCAGAGCCTCTGCTCCAGCTCCCCTGGGGCCTGGAGCCCTTCACCCTCCAGCACCCATGGGGCTTGCTCCTGCACCTCCTTCATGGCTCTGCTCAATTGTTCCCTTCTCAGGGCCTGCACTGACTGCCCATTCAAAACTGCGCCCAGTACTCCCACAGCACTCCCGGTTCTTCATTTCCTCCACAGCAGCATCACCGCTGGACACACTGTTACTTACATTTATGTTTTGTAACCCCCATAAGGATGTAAACTAAAGGTATTCTAGAAGAGTGCCTGGCACATCACAGACATTCCACCAATACTTGCTGAATAAAGGAAAGAACAAACAAGGTCTTTGTTCAAACAATTTGTTAAGTAAGAACGCTCCTCTTCAAATGTTCAGGATTGGGTTAACCAACAGCCCTAAACACATATGTGCACATGCTCCCAACTCCTTGCCACCATCTCCCAAGGGGCGCTGCTGATGAAGTCACTGTCTTGCTGCTACTGACAGGCCCTGGAAAGTCAATGGGCTGTGCCTGTATCGCCCTCCCACCAGGATGGCTGAGCTCAGCACTCCATGGTGGTCACTTGGGGCTGCCATCGAAACCACTCGATGGGAAGGGCAGACACTGAGTTCAGGGCCCACCTCACAGCATCCAGGCAGCTCCCACTTATCCTACCCTCGTGAATTGGACTCAGGCTAATGAACTCAGAGGTCTTGGCTCAAATTGCAGTCTTACCACTGACCGCCATGGTAACATTACTTCCTTGAGCCTTGGAAGTGAGTAGAAGAGTACCTACTTCACGGGGCACATGGGGACTAAGCAAGACATTAAGACCAGCATAGCTGACACAAATCAGGCATTTTGTAAAAATCAGCTGCTCATTTGTACACCATGCAAGACTGCTGAAAACTTTTAGAAAATATTATTATAAGTCTTAGAAAAACAGATCTCTTAAGGATAAATTTAAAAGGAGTCATTTCAAGGTGGTTTTGCAAAACTGGAGTCACAGCTACAAAGAGGTGTCCACATGGCCTGGACATGTCATCATGGGCATAGACCACACTCATCACTACTGGCTGGTGAGCACCACTGGAGCATGAGAAAAAGGCATGTGTCTGTGCAGGGCACACTAACAACTGGCCTCAGGTCCACTACTGGACAATTTGGTCAGGTTAGCTTTGGAGAAGAAAGGTTAATGGAAAAGGAGAAAACTGCCTCTTTTTCAACTTTGGTCCTACAAAAGCCAGACATAAATCGTGCATATCGCTGCTGGCACTGTTGTTGCACCCTGACCTGTAACAGGTCCCTCATGTGACATAAAACCAGGCCATAAGGAAGGGCAGCAAGATATATAGCTTCAGGTGCAAACAAGATTTTAAAAAATCAACTGCTGTAGAAAAAAATCACTCAAATAAAGACATACCCTCTATAAAGGCATTTTAAGAAGCACTACTTACATGGAACCATGTGAAGATCTTCTCTCTCTGGACACAGCCCTGTAAACAGGTTAAAAAATGATTATAATTGAAAATCACAGGTAGAAAATAACACAATGAATGTTCTATCACCTTAGACATCAAACTTCATCAAACCAAAGTAATTTATTAAAAAATGTAATCATAAATCAATTATTTGGAAAGTCAAGGCAGTTTTCCAGAGAAGGAATCCCACAAAAAGTAGTTAGATTTGAAACTGAGTCTGGAACTTAAAAAGTATCAATAAACGCTCAGAACCCTAGACTGCCCTAAACTGTGACCAGACCAAGGAGGCCTGCTTGTGCAAAGACTTCAATGTTATGTAAACAATGTTACTGAAGACTCCTTCTGGCAGCCCAAAAGCCTCAGTCTGAAGAGGACGGAGGTATCAGAAACTGCCAAGGGAGGACATCCGTTTCCATCCATGACAGAAGAGGAGGGATTGACTCTCCTGCCTCAAACAATTGAGAAACAGATGAAAGACCTGAGACAGCGTGTTCAGACACAGGAGAAACAGGCATCATGGGACAATGATCGCTGAGGGAAAGGAAAAAATGTGATGCATCCTGATCACACAGCCTGCAGTGTGGAGAGCTTCCAGGCCACAGTGCAGGAGAGGGGCCCAGGCAAAGCAAGCGGAGTCCTGAAAGGAAGAAACAGCCTTGAGATTCAGGGAGGCAACGACAGATAGAATGAGCAGGGCAGAGTACCAGAAAGGAGAACACGGCACAGAGGAATGTTCCAGAGACCTGTGGAGTGGGGGTGGTACGGTACCTCAGTCTTCCCCCGAACGTGGATTAGCACACGTGATTGAGCAAACTGTCTGCAGTCAGAGAGAGCCAACAGAAGGAAGCAGGGCAGCAGGAGTTGTAGTGCCCACGGCTCTAGAAACGTGTTCATTCCCAACGACCAGACCAGGGAGCCCTGTGACACAAGGCTGAGCTCCTGGAAGAGTGTCGCCTCAGCAGCAGAGTCACATCAGCATCAGATGAAAGTGGTGTACTAAACTAAGAGCTGCCTAACAATGTCCAACAGCAAGCCACTAAAAGATCTAAACTTTCTAACTCAAATGGATTCTAACAAGAAAGTTTAAAATATTTAAAAGAATACAGAACCCAACAACATAAATTGCACTATATCTTCCTCCTACTCAAAAAATAACAAGGATGCAAAAAAAATCTCATAATGAGAACACTTGATCAATAAGAAAATGATTCAGACATTACACCCAAGAATAATTAGTACACAAGGTCCTTAAAATAGCTATTATAAACGCATATGTTTAAAAAACATATGCGTTTGTATCTGCATATGTTTAAGAAAATAGAGGAAAAGATAACATGCTATGGAGAGACATAAAAAGCATAAAAAGACCCAAATCAAACATCTAGAAATAAAAAGTATTACATATCAGAGGTGAAAAATACACCGGATGGGATTAATGTTGCATTAGTCAAAAGGAAAGATTAGTCGATAGGCAGACAAAACAGTATGTGCAGACAAAAACTATCTAAAATGAAAGACCCCTCTTCCCTAAAAAAAAGAAAACAAATATACATGTAATTGAGGACATAAGAGGGGAGTCCAGGTTGAGAAAAAACTTATTTAAAGAAATAATACAAAAATTGATAAAAATTATGAACCTATATATAGATCAAAAAAAGTCAATAAACCCCAAGCAGAAAAAACACGAAGAAAATTAAACCAAGGCACATCATAATCAATTCACCTAAAGAGAAAAACTTACAAGCAGCCAGTGAATAAAGAAACATGGTGCTCACTTTGGCAGCACATTTACAAAACGGGAACAATACAGAGGAGATTAGCATGGCCCCTGCATAAGGATAACATGCAAATTTATGAAGTGTTCATATTTTCGACATTTTTTAAATAAAAAGACAACTTGAATCCTAGCTACTTACTGAAGGTCCCACAATGTTGCATTCTAATCTTTGAGGTAGATAGTCTTGACTCCACTTAAAATATGAGATGACTGGGGCTGAGGGAGGTTGGATGGCCTGTTTAAGGTTGATCATCCCAGGATGGGAGTTTATGTTTAAAACAGTGGTCCTCTCTCCTGCAAACTCACCCCACCTGGAGATCTTCTGTTTTTCTCAAAGTAGCTGGAGTCAAAGGGGCTATTAGGAAGAGAGGTTCACTGCAAGTGCTCATCCCCACCTCCGTACTCCACCTTCGTTATCAGGGCTAAAGTGGAAATAGATCCAGTGAGGCCCAGCAGCACATGGAAAGTTTTAGCACTCAACACCTTCCCAGCCACTTCAAGCCCTGACTCTACCGGCAGTCCTGAGGGGGAAAACCAGATTCTTTATCACTTGATGACATATTTCTTCCTGCCTGAGATTGTGAAAAACATAAAAATATGTAAAGAAACATCGTTTAGACATTAAATATACTGCCTCCAAACACAGACACCTAAATAAATAAATAAATAAATAAATAAATAAATAAATCATGTACAGAAAAACAAACACAGATATGGTGGACAGAGGACTTTTCAGAAACAATGCAAGCCAGAAATTAATGAAATTATCTCCCTAAAGTAATGAAGGAAAAAAAACTGTCAACCTGAAATACCACAAATAGTAGAAATGACTTTCAAATATGAAGGCAAAATAAAGACTTTTTCCAACAGACAAAAGCTAAAATAATTTATGTCCAAGATACCCAAAGTAGGAAAAACATTAAAGTTATCCCATCACACAAAAAGAAAATAATATCAGAAGACAATCTTGACTTACAAATAAAAAATGAAAAGCACTGGAAACAAAGTTCATGAATAAACAGAAATGTGTGTTTGCTTAATTTTTAGGTTGTTTTAAAAGATAATAGACCATTTAATGCAAAAATAATAACCATGTATTGTGGGGTTTGTAAGAATACAGAAGGCAAAATGGCATGACAATGACTTAAAGGCCAGGAAAAGTTACGTAGAAGTTACTGTTCTTAGGCGGGGGCTGTTTGTTTGTTTGTTTGTTTGTTTGTTTGTTTGTTTGTTTTAGAGAGAGGGGAAGGGAAGGATAAAGAAAGGGAGAGAAACATCAATGTATGGTTGCCTTTTGCACACCCCTCACCAGGGACCTGGCCCATAACCCACACATGTGCCATGACTGGGAGTTGAACCAGCAGCCTCATGGTTCATAGGCCAGTACTCAATCCACTGAGCCACACCAGTCAGGGCAGTTCTTAAGCTTTACACTACAAGTAAATGAGTATAATATCACTTGAAGACAGGCAGTGATAAGTTAAGCATATATACAATAAATCCCACAGCAACCTCTAAAAGCAAAGAGTACAACTAATAGCCTAGTAAAGGTGATAAAATTGATCATAAATAATCCAAAATAAGCAGAAAAAGAGAAAAAGATGGTCTAATTAAAAATGAGACAAATAGAAGCCAATGGAATATCATATCAATATTCACATTAAATATAACTGGTGTAAAAATCCTAACTGAATTAAAGAGATTTTAAGATTGGATAAAAAAATAGGACCCCTCATAGAGTTGCAATTCAGCTGGCTCATAAACACACACAGCAGATCATTCTACCTTTTAAAGATTTATAGTAGAAAAGCCAACATCTGCTAGGTAGTACCACACAATCTTTTAGTCCAGAACAGCTTAGAATACTGAAAGATCAATTTGAAAAGACCAAGCACCCACACTGGGCTACCATAGCAGAATTTCACTTGAACAACTCAAATTGATGAGTTAGTAATAAAGACTTGGTTCAAGAACCAGCACATCAAAAGGAGGAAGCAGCAGCTACAAACTTGGCCAAGTCTGGCACTAGAAGCACCTAACCAAATCATTTCAGTAAAGGAGAACTCTTTACCTGTAACTTCTACAAACACTCATCCCATGAGTCCTGGCATTGTGAATGTCTATGATCATGAACCAACTAAGACTTCTTGTATTGAGCAACCTGGAGGGTCCAGTACCTAAGTGTGGAATGCATCATGGGATTCTCAGCCTCGTGATCTCCAACAGATATGTCCGGGTGTCTCTGATCCTCCTTGGGCCTCAATTCCCTGTGACACAGATCAGTTTATACACTGTATTACTTACCCGTGGATGATCAACCCAACAGTCTAGATCAGTCCCTCTTCCCACAGTGTCCTGGTTGAGGGGGTATGGCTAGACTGATCTTAATTGTGATAGCTAAGCCATCCACAGCTCTTGAAAGAGATCTGTGATCCAAATCCTGCCAAACTGAGAGACATTTCCAATCTGAAATGGGTCAACTCCAATCCAAACAGACCAGTTATTTATCATTTTCTATAAGAAGAAATCCCTTTAATTTTCATCATTGCCCGAAATTTCTGTCCTCTGAGCCTCATTTCAGTGTCAAGGACAGTCATCAGTGCCCTAGGAGGAAGCAGAAGTCAGCTAGTTTTCCTTGGGTCCTAATCTGCCCCAATTAACCTTAGCACCATGAAAGCACCCCAGCTAAAGTCAGTATCATGTGAAAATGCCTGTTCCCCAAGGATCATCTTTCTTTCCTTTATTTATTTATTTATTTTTAGAAAGAGGGGAAGGGAGGGAGAAAGAGAGGGAGAGAAACATCAAAGTGTGGTTGCCTCTCACATACCTCCAACTGGGGACCTGGCCTGCAACCCAAGCATGTTCCCTGACTGGGAATCAAACTGGCAACCTCTTGGTTTATAGCCTGGCACACAGTCCACTGAGCCATACCAGCCAGGGCCCATCTTTATTTCTTACACAAAGAAAGAAAGAAACAACAAACACTTAGGAGTATGACATCAGCAAGATTGGTCGACTAGGAGGTCCCAGCACTCGCACCTCCAGAAAAACAATGATTAATAGACACTACTTATGAAAATAGCTCTGAGAGAGCTCTGAAGTATAATGTAAGAGCTACAGCAACCCAGTGGAGCACAAAAATAAAAGATGGCAACATAGAAAAACATAGGCAACATTTTACCTGTATCAATCCACCCCCATTCTCACACAGCTTGTCACCAAAAGGGATCCCCTCAGCTGTGGCATTCCCCTGTGGAGGGAAAGGAGAGCAGAAGACTCCAGCAGCTTTTACCACCAAGGACCCAGGCAGCCCTCATGGCTGTCAGGGACACTCAAAGTTTTGCCACTAAGGACTCCCTCAGTCTTTGCCTATGCTAATCTCAGCTGATGGAGCTTCCCAGAATCCATGTCATTGAGCACTCCAGAGAAGGAGCCAGTGCTGCGACCCCAACCACAGCAGCCCTGGCCCAACGCATGACCACCCACACCCTCAATGGTTAGGTATTAATAAAATGGACAATGATGGGGTTCAAGCAAAGGTTTTAAGCAGGTCAAAAGGATTAAAGAGGCCCAAACGAGTCTGCTTTATTTATCCTGGTTTGTATGCATTTTGAAAGCCAAGCTTCAAAGATTATAAAAAGATATCTGACCCGCAATTGCTTCAAACTATGATTAGAGAGATATATCAAGATGAAGGTAGACAAAAGAACCAGGGTCCCTTGACTCAACCTCTCACTGGGGCCCAAAGCCTTTGCACCAGAGTGGGTAAAATGGTCAGGAGGTGGAGAAGTTTCTGGACTTCTTGACATGGAAGCCCCACGAACTGTAGTACTCAAATCCATTGGTGAAGCCCTGGTGCAGACTACAATTAGACTGAGAGAATATAAAGGCTGTTCTCCCAACAAAAGCATTGATAGGATTACGAACATTAGGATGTTTAAACAGGTTTATGCTAATAGCTTGTGTCATCTTTACCTGAATGTTTTTATGAATGTTTTTATGGGAATGGATATTCTATCTGGCTAGGAAATACTTACCCTACCAAGTGTTGTAAAACCAAAACTGTCTGCTATTTATAAGGAAGACACTTGAAATATAAATATATACATGAAATAGGAGAAAAATGATGGAAAAAGATGTACCATGCTAACCCTAACCAAAAGAAAGTTTGAATGGCTATATTAGCATCAGAAAAACCAGGGCTCAGAGCAAAGAATATTATCATTAGTTAAAAAGGACATTAAATAATAATAAAGGGCCAAGCCAACTTGATAGAAGATCAGTAAAGGACATAGGGGACTCAACACTATCACCCACATTCCTTAACTGACATTCATAGAGAACTCTGCACCAGCAATTTTCAACTTTTCTCATCTCATGGCACACATAAACTAATTACTAAAATGCCACAACACACCAAAAATACATTTTTGCTTACCTGACAAAAAATAGGTATAATTTTGATTCATTCACAATGGATGGCTATTGTTGTGTTGGCTGTTGTTAGTTTTTTATTTGACAATCTAAGGAAGGGAAAAGAAGTCAGTGCCCCTGGCTAAATAGTCAGGTATTGCCTATTTTAAAAATTCTTGTGGCGTTCCAACGTGCCATGGCACATCAGTTGAAAATCACTGCTCTACACAACAACAACATAATACACTCTTTTCAAGTAATCATGGAATATTTTTAAAGATCACTGTAGCCATTAAAAAAATGCAATAAAACTTAAAAAGTTGAAATCAGAAAAAGTACGATCTCAAACCACTATGGAATTCAATTAGAAATAAATAACAGAAAAGTACCTTGAAAATCCTCCAAATATTTGAAAATGAATAGCACACTTCTAAATAACACATGGGTCAGAGAAGAAATCACAATAGAAATTAGGAAACATTTGAACCGAGTAAAAATGAAAACACAAGATATCAAAATGTGTGGGATGCAGCAAAAGCAGTACCATGAAGGAAATTTATAGTAGTAAAATGCCTAGATTAAGGGAAAAAGAAGTTCTCAAATCAATAACCTAAGCTTCTATTGTACAAAACTAGAAAGAAAAAAGAGCAAATTAAGTCTAAAGACAGCAGAAGAAAAGCAATAAAAATGAGAGTAGAAATCTATGAACTGGAAAGCAATTAAAAAATGCAGAAAATTAATGAAACCAAAAGTTGGTTCTTTGAGATCAATAATATTTATAAACATCTAGCTACATTGATCAGGAAAAAAAGCCAAGATGATACAAATTACCAATATCAGTAACAGTAAGTAAAATATTACTATTGATACGAAGGACATTAAAAAGATAAATCAAACCACAATGTGATACTAATTTGACACCTACTAAGATGGCTATAAACAAAAGACCAGAAAATAACAAGCATTGCTGAGGATGTGGAAAAATAGGCACCTTTATACATTACTGGTATAAATGTAAAATGGTTCAAGTCTGGGGAAAGACTGCCAGTTCCTCAAAACATCAAACATAGAATTACCATGTGACTCAGCAATTCCACTCCCAGGTATATGTCCAAAATAAATGAAGACAAAGACTCAAATAGATATTTGTTCACAGCATCACTATTCACAATAGCCAAAATGTGGAAACAACCCACATGTCCATCAACAGATGAATGAATACACAAATTGTGATATATCCATAAAATGGAATATTCTACAGCCATAAAAAGGAATAAAGTACTGATACATACTACAACTCAGATAAACCTTGACACATGATACTAAGTGAAAGAATGCAGACAAAAGGTCACCATACTATATGATTCCATTTATATGAAACATCCAAAATATGTAAATCCATAGAGATAAAAAGCAGATTAGTTGTCCAGGAGGTGGGGGAAGGTAGAAACAGGGTGTGACTACTTAGCGGATGTAGAGTGTTTATTGGCATGATGGACAAATTTAAAAAATTCTGAAACTGGATGGTGGTTGCGCAACACTGAATGCACTGAATGTCACTTAATTGTATACATTAAAATAATTCATTGATCCCTGGCTGGTGTGGCTCAGTGGACTGAGTGCCAGCCTGTGAACCAAAGGGTCTCCAGGTCAATCCCCAGTCAGGGAACATGCCTGGTTTACAGGCCAGATTCCCCAGTAGGGGGGCACTCAAGAGGCAATCACACATTGATGTTTCTCTCCCTCCCTTTCTCCCTCCCCTCCCGTCTATAAATAAATAAATAAGTAAGTAAATAATTACACCTTATGTGAATTTTACTTCAATAAAAAAATAATAAAATATAACATAACAAAGGTGTTAGAAATGTGCAGGAGAGGCAGGAGGAACCAAATGATCTGATCCAAATGTCTTTATTTGATGCTGCGCTTATAGGCGAGCTGAGTCAGCCGACTGCAGCCGGGGGGGGGGGGGGGGGGGGGGGGGGGGGGGGGTCGGGGAGGCTGGAATGGTGTTTTTAAAAGAAAAAGCACAGGATTTGTGAGGGGATAGGGGAGGGGTAGTCTCTTGCTCTTCTGGGTGGGTACCTCAGGGTTTGAGGATGTGAGCCAGGACAATGGGTCAGCTAAAGAGCGGGACTGTTCCCAGGTACAGGAGGGTCAGTCTGACCACAGGCCACTGAGGCTGGCGCCAGATGTGTATTGTGCCCTGTGGGAGAGAGTGTCAATTAAGCCTCGGGCTACCAAATGAGTCAGAATAACTGAGTCATGGGCAGTCCAGTGGGTTAGGAAACTGGCCTGATGGGTCATGAGTAGTCTGGCCGGTTGGGAAACTGGCCTGACCCTTTTGAAGGGAATGTTAGAAACTACTGCATGGTAATGAATTTAACAACTTTGATGAAACAAATCCTTAGAAGAATCAAGCTATCAAAACTCACTCAAGAAGAATTAGATAACCCTATCTATACTCAAGAAATTGAATTCAAGCTAAAAACCTTCCCACCAAAAAAAGTCAACCACGTGGCTTCAGTGGTGAATTTCACCAAATATTCAAGGGAGAACTAATACCAATTCCTAACTCATTCTGAAAACTGAATATAAGGGAGCACTCCCCAATCCATTCTATGAAGCTAGCACTAACCTGATATCAAAACCACAAAAAGACACTGCATTAACACACCAATATTCCTCATAAATGCAGGTGTAAAAATTCTTAAATTTTAGCATATGAAATCCTACAGTATACAAAAGAAATCATGACAAAGTATATTCCAACCAGAAATGCAATTAATTGGTTTAATGTTTTTTTAAAAAATCAATGTACTTGATTTGTAATTGATATGGATGGCCATATAAACTCACTAAAAATGAAAAACTAAATAAAAAAAGAAAAATTATATGATCATCTCAATAGATGCAGAAAAAGCATTTGGCAAAATTCAATATCAATCATAAAAAAATTCTCAGTGAACTTTCTGAATCTGATGAAAGACCTCAGGTTAAAACACCCAGCTGACATCATTCATAAGGCTGAGAGACTGAATGCTTGCTTGCCCCAAATCAGGAACAAAGCCACTTTAACAAACAATTCTTAGTGTGATACCAAAGACATGACATATGTAAGAGAAACACTGATAAGGTGAATGTCATCAAAATTTAAAACTTTTGATCTCAAAAGACACTTACAAAAATGAAAAGTCAAGCCACAAACTGGGAGAAAATATTTGCAAAACAAGTAACCCATAATAAAGGACAGTATCCAGAATATACAAAGAACTCTCAAAACTGGATAAGAAAATAACATAATTTTTTAAATGAGCAAAAATACTTCACCAAAGAAAACATATGAATGGCAAATAGGCCCACAAAAAGATGACCTAGCAAAGAAACAGGCAAGCCACCAAGGCCAACCAGAACCCAGTCCAGGAGGAGAGTGTGTAGGCCCAATAGAGACCCCTCCCTCCCCATCCTGAATGCCATGGCAGAAGAAATCTAAGATACATAAACTTTCAACAGTGGGACATAGACATAAGAAATGGCCTTTCCCCAGGTACAGGCAGACATGATGGGATCACTTGCTTCCAGCAGCTTACAATGTACTGACAGGAAAAAGCACAGGGCCCCAGAACATACATGGGGACCTGGGGCCAGAGCGCTAGGCCCACCAGGTGGCTCCAGGCAAGGTCTTCCTGGGGTTGGACCTGGTTCCTCTGCTCCTCCCTACTGACCACACTCACTTCCTTAGGTGAGCCCACCCAGTCTATTGTCATAAATACTTCCTACCCTGATGATTCTCTAAAGTAATGTCCCTGACTCTGCCCTCTGTCCTGAGCTCCTATATCAACTGCCTACCTGACCAAGACACCTGGATGTCTAGATGGAAACTTCGTAAGACCAAACCTGACCCTCCAGAGGTCTTCCTGCCTCAGTTATTCAGGCCCCTAGGAGTATCTAGGCCTTTTCACCCCGTCTCTCTGACCCTACTCCAGCAAGTTCTGCCTTAGCAGGGGCCCTGACCTCACCCTCCCACCAGCTCCCATCTTGGCCCACCATCTGCTCCCCTACAGACTCTAGCCAGAGTCAGCTTCAGAGAACAGGAGGGTAGACCTGACTTCCTCAGGCACTGAGGATGACATCCAAACCCTCATCCTCCTTTCCCATCTCCACCCCTCTAAGGTCGCCTCACCTGGGTCTGCTCCGGTTATTGCTGCTGCAGCTGGGGGCTCACTGTGTGAGCTCCCTCAGGCCACCGGCTCCATTGCCACCTCCTCAGAAAGGCCTCCCTGGACCACCTGCCAGGATCCCCCTCCCTTTTGTCAGTCTTCCTATTCTAATCCATCTGTCATGTGCTGTTTCATGTTGAAGCCACTTCCTTTTTTGGGGGTCTCCTGCCTCGACTCCTCACCCCAAGTGAGCCACTTGGTGGCAGGAGCAGTGTGTGTTCCCTACCACCCAACCAAGCCTAAGAGAGTGCTGGGTGGGAGGAGGGCCCTTGAAGCCTTTTGGACGGGTGCACACACAAAGAGACAAATGAACAGACAGGCAGCTGCACCAAGTCGGGGCCTGCACACTCTCCCTGGAGGTAGGGCCCTGAAGGAAAAGAGGCGGCTGTAAAAAAAAAAGATGTGTCTACATCTGTGGTTCTGTTTCTTTTTTCAAAATCACAGAATAAAATAACAAGTAGGGGGAAAAATGAAGACATTGTACCCACCATAAGAGACTTGTACGTCAACTAACACAAAAAAATAAAATAAAGTAACAACCACAATCAGGACATATCTGAATAAAAGTCCTCATCTGTTCGGAGTTTACATGTCCCAGCTGAAAGCTGCTGCTGGCCACATGAGACACAGCCCAGAGCCCAGGCTGTCCCATTGTCATCAGTTTGAACATGACACCCTAGCATCATATATGTAACCCACACCCACAACATAATTTTATCTTTGGAAAGACATTTAAAAAGCGCAGACCAGAAATGAGAAAATTAACAAGTAAAATTTTATTCCTCCTGTGGATTTAGCCAGAGATACACAGAGTAGTCACACTCTTATTAAAACTACTATTTGTAATTTTTCTACTTTTACAAGCATGAGCACCCACCAGGAATGAATGCACTCCCTTCCTGAGGGACAGTTCTGTCCTCCTACTGCCCCTCTCAGGCCCAAGCAGCCCCCATATTCCAGCAGTCTGAAAACCATCAGCAGACAGCTAAGGGAGGCAGGTTTTCCTCTAAATCCCACTCAGGCCCCCATCCCAGTCCCAGCGCCCCTGCCCTTGCTTTTTCTTCCTCCCATGGTCATGTACACATGTCCACATAATCCAACACCCCTGTCATCCTTTCGACACTGCTGACATTTTACATCCAAGTTTAAATGTTCATGTTATGAAATGGGCTGTCCCACATCATTGTTCAGGGGAGTGGGGCTGGGATACTTCAGGCTCCCCTTGGAGCGGCTCCTTCTGACATGAATTCTTGATTTCTAGGGCTCTCCTGTCAGGAGAGAACAAGCAAGCAGAGACCAGCTGTGAGTGGAGGCAGCGGCTGGGGGCAATCCCATAGGATGTTTAGCCTACGACTTCCAAAGACCACTTACTGAGGACTTGAGATAATACTGGCCATTTCATGGTGGGACACACAAGTGCAGCTCCTAGGCATCCGCTCATAGGTTCCATTTTGCTAAACAGGAGCTCGTGCTTTGACAGATCTCAGTGAAGGAAGAGCATATACTCCTATTTTTACCTAAAACTAAATAGGCCATTGCAAAGATCTGACTTCAGGAGGAAGACAGTCTTGAGTCCAAATTTCTTCAGATCTGGAAGACCAAGTTCCTCATTAACTCACCCCCCGCAGCAGAGCAAATTCAGAGTTCTGCAGTGCCAACCAGAAATCGGGGTTAACTAGAGTTTAAAAGAGCTTCATTCCCATCACAGAACCCACTAATGCAGTTACTGTTTTTGAAGTAATTATACCCTTGGTGATGGTCTCAGCAGAAAAGAAACAAGGTGGCAGGGGCGGGGGTGTTGAACTTGACTCCTCAACCTCAAAAAATACTATCTTGAGGACAATGTGTAGCAGTGACATAGTGGTGATGTAGTCAAGGAGAGCAAGGAATGCAGACCCTGAGAGCCCCTTGCCTAACGTGAGCCTGTGCAGCATGCCAACTGTGCTCCCTGCCCTGGGACAGCAGGTCCTTCATCCTTCTACACACCCTAGTGCAAGGTTCCTCCACTCTGAAGCTCATGGTTATGTGCATGGCAGCTGCCACATCCCAGCAGGGTGCATTGCTTGTTTCATTTCCCATTTAAGATATATCATACTCCATGTGTGTGAATAGAGATATGAATAACCATATTTCAATCCTTTTAAATTATATTGAACTTTGTTCACTATCAACTTCCAAAATCTGTTTGGTCTCTCACCAGGGTATTGAAGTTGCCTAAAATACACCTACTAGACTTTCTAGACAACTCTCCAAATGAAACAGTTTTTCAATCCGTGAAAAAGAATTAGCTCTGCACACCCCCACCTGGACCTCCCCAAAAGCAAGCTGGCAAGCAGTGACAGGCTCTGGCAGGGACAGAAGGCCAGGTGCTCAGTCCCTGCTCTTTATAATGAGTGTGTATCCTGTGATTGTAAAATACATGCTTGCTCTTGGCGTATAAAGCTTGGAAAGCTAGAAAAGTGCAAGAATATATTTAAAAAATCTCCAGTGCCCAAAAAGAAGCAATGATAGCAGCAGAACATATTTTCTTCTAGTAGTTTCTCATTATAACATTATCTATATATTTTTTAAAACAAAATGAGATAGACCCTATGTGCTTTCAAAACATTATAATATATCCATGTTTGTGATATTTGTAGAAAACGTCCATTAACAGCTTTTTACTAATATGCATTCATATTCAAAGAAATTTCCTATAAGTTTCTATATAGGAACTTATCTATTATTTGAAGTTGCTTGCATTGTTTTTATGCATAGAAAAATGTTTCTATATGTCAAAAATCAGACTTTTCACCATACTTTTTCTATGAGTATAAAAATGACATATGTTCATTTTTTAAAATTTAGAAAACTCAGAAGTATATGCAAACAAATACAAGCAGTGATAGGAGCTCAAAGAAACAGACACCATAGACCTTTGGTTTGTACCTTCTTCAGGACTTGGTTTGTATTTAAAATACACAAAAGCACACTTGCACAACATGCATGCACAGGAACACACATATGGTTATATGTTACATCATGTAGACTATTTTTATGTGTATTTTGGCCTCATATGCTGGTAGATTTCTTCATCTCATGACTCATTCCTGTAAGCACTAATAGCCACCTAATAATGGACTGTGCTGTGAGAGCACAGTAACTGACTTATTGAATCCCCTACTATTGTGTATCTGGGCTGCCTCCAACTGTTAATGATTTGAACTCATGATGTAATGAGCATTTTCTGTACATAAATTTAGTGGTTATCTGATTATTTGCTGAAGATAAATTCTAAAGAATAGAATTTTCAGCCAAAATAACTGAATGTTTCTAAAGCTTCTGGTACATCAGCACTAAGAGCCCTCCAGAAGCTCATCTCCCTCCAGTCATAAAACAATGATGTGTGTGAGTTGGACCTCTGTGATTCCTTGCAAAACTCCTTATACTTTTATTTTTTAAGTATATTTTATTGATTATGGTGTTAGAGTTGTCCCATTTTTTCTCCCTTTTATCCCCCTTCCCCTGCTGCCCCTTCCCTCCAGCATTCCCCCCACCTTAGTTCATGTCCATGGGTTATACATACAAGTTCTATGGCTTCTCCATTTCCTATACTATTCTTAACCTCCCTCTGTCTATTTTGTGCCTACCAATTATGCTTCTTATTCCCTGTACCTTTCCCCCCATTATCCTCCTCCCATTCCCCACTGATAACCTTCCATGTGATCTCCATTTCTGTGATTCTGTTCCTGTTCTAGTTGTTTGCTTAGTTTTTGTTTTTGTTTTTTAGGTTCAGTTGTTGATAGTTGTGAGTTTGTTGTCACTTTACTATTCATAGTTTTTTTATTATTTTTTTAATTGTTATTCAAGTACATTTTTCTGTCTTTTACTCCCGTCCCAGTCCATACCTCCCCAGTGCTCCCCACCTCCCTCCCATTTCCACCCCCCTTAGTTTTTGTCTGTGTGTCCTTTATACTTGTTCCTATAATCCCCTCCCTTTTCCCCTGAAATTCCCTCCCCTCTTCCCTCAGGTTATCCCATTTTCTATTTCAATGTCTTTGGTTATATTTTGCTTGCTTGTTTGTTTTGTTGCTTAGGTTCCTGTTAAAGGTGAGATCATATGGTATTTGTCTTTCACCACCTGACTTATTTCACTTAGCATAATGCTTTCCAGTTCATATTTTTTACCTTCTTTTTCTTAGATAAGTCCCTTTAACATTTCATATAATAAGGGCTTGGTGATGATGATGGGCTTGGCTCCTTCAACTTCACCTTATCTACCGTTTCTTTCTAAATGACAGCTTGGCTGGATAGGGTAATCTTGGATGTAGGTCTTTGCCTTTCATGACTTGGAATACTTCTTTCCAGCCCCTTCTTGACTGTAAGGCTTCTTTTGAGAAATCAACAAATAGTCTTATGGGAATACCTTTGTAGGTAACTCTCGCCTTTTCTCTTGCTGCTTTTAAGATTCTCTCCTTATTTTAACCTTGGGTAATGTAATTATGATGTGTCTTGGTGTGTTTCTTCTTGGATCCAACTTCTTTGGGACTTTCTGAGCATCCTGGACTTGCATATCTAGTTCTTTCACCAGATTGGGGAAGTTTTCCTTCATTATTTGTTCAAATAAGTTTTCAATTTCTTGCCCTTCCTCTTCTCCTTCTGGCACCCCCATGATTCGGATGTTGGAATGTTTAAAATTGTCCCAGAGCAACCTCCTTATTATAAACCTTCTCAAAATATGCCAACAAGATGGTCCAAGAATGACAGGAATACATGCATCATAAACAGTCAGGCTGGTGTCTTCTGACATTTGTCGGTATTTATGTTCTTTTTGTAAACTGCCTGCTCAGCATTCACCAGCAAAGTAACTAGATGAGAGTTAATGAAACACAGGAGAATTATAAAAAAGGAGGATGAAGAATTAATTTCTGGTCAGAGTTTCAACAACTATAAGTAAACATATTGTAGAAAAGAACAAATTCAGGTGATTTTATATTAGAATAAAAAATTTTAATAGATCTAATAATAATCCAATTAAATTAGGAGGAAATCACTGTGAATTCAGGGCCAGAAAAGGTTTGTCTCTAGTTCTCTCACTAAAAGTGGCCGCCACACTCACATGCAGCCTGAAGCCAAGATTTTAGCCTCTAACACTGCTTTTCACAAGAAGAAAAAGAAGTCCTTTGCCAAGTAGCTGTTCCATGACTTGAGGCAGGAGAAAGCAGAGGGCTGAAACACAGAGTTCTGACCAGAAAGCAAGGTGTCTTCAAATGTCTGGGGCAGCACTGGGGCAGCAGCTGACAGGGTCTCAGGCCAATGTGTGGGAAACTCAGCATAAGAGAATCATTATTATACTTTATCTGTGATCATTATTCAGTTTAATCTGGAACAGGAGCTCAGGCTGAACTCAAGGTCCAAATCACCTTAGAACCTGTGGCCAAGTCACCCAGTCTATCTAACTAATGGCTCTGAAGTGCAAAGCCTCACCTGCATCATGATCTATTGTGCCCAGGTCATCTGCCCTCTTAGAAAGGTGCAGAGGTAAGTAAGCTTTTGTAAAAGAACTGCCCCACAAAGGGGAATGATGCCAGGTAAATTCATTAAAACTACAGTGCATATATATATTTTGTAAGGTTTATGTGCAGTAATAAATTTTGTAATCACTGTATTTCCTCTTGCTTTTACTGCTAATGTATTTAAAAGAATAATTTCTAATTTTGCTTAAGTTGTTTTTAAATTGATTATTATGTATATTTAACATACTGAGCCCTAAATAAAGTCCAAATAGCAGCAAATGTTCCTCTTTAGGTACAAAGTCCTCATAGATATTATGACCCTCCCATTTCCCACTGCCTTGTTTACCTTTCATGGTCAACCTGGAGATGCCCTCGCTACTAAACACTGTCTAGCATGTGTCTCCACTTCTTCTTACTAGCTTTTGAATTTGGTATGTGGTGATCTTCCCCACAGACGTTTTGAAATCTGGCATCTTTTACTTTCCAGGTTTGGTGTCCTGATAAGAGAAGTTTAAGCAAAATCAAGGACCTGAGTTTTCTGCTACCAGTTGTTCAGCTTTCCCTACCTACTCTGATAGTCCTCGGCTGTCTTTCCTCATGTCTCAATGTGGTGATTTTTATGGTTTGAAAATGATATCTCAAATCAGAAAATAAACATAATAGGCATCTATATACTTACCATAAAGAATAAAGAGTTGTCACTTTATTTGCCTCAGGTCTCTACAAACAGTTCTTGCAGATGCAACTAAAGCCCTATCACTTCTGCTTCCCTACAGGTAGGTAATGACATAATGTAAAGATGGCACATCATCCTTCACAATCAGTGTTTACAACTTTCCCGCCTATCCAACAACACCGCAGTACATCCATACTGTTGAATTTGTTTTTTTACAGTCAACATTGCTAATGAGATTTATGCATCTTGATACCCACAGATCTGATTCTTTCACTTCAGTGCTGAATGATTTTTGACAGTATAAATAGAACAAACGTCTAGGCCCCCTTACTGAGACCAATTAGGTAGTTTCCACCAATTTGCTATTACAAACACTGAAAGACCATATCCTTCAGACACTGTGAGTTCTTCTAGAGAAAATGCCTGACAATGACATGGGTGGGTCATATGATGTGCATGTTACCAACTTTACTTATATAATCAAATTCATTTCCAAAGTAGTTATATCGGTCAAGGAGTAAGAGGTCCCATTTCTCTATACCTCAATAATATTTATTAACTGACTCATGTTTGCCAATGTGATAAATATGAAATAGTCTCTCATTGCTTTCATTCATATTTCATGGATTAACAGAAAAATTACAGGGTTTTTATACATTTATAATCTTTCTTGTTTCCTCCTTTTGAACTATTGTTTCATAGTCTTTATCTACTGTGTGCTTATTCTCTCACTAGCTTTAATATTAATACTTTTTAAAAGTTATGTGACTTTTAAACATGTCCTCCTATTTCAGAAAAAAAGGGAGGGGATTATAGGAACAAGTATAAAGGACACATGGACAGAAACTGGGGGGAGTGGAAAGGGGAGGGAGGGGGGAGCACTGGGGGGTGGTATAAAATAAATAAATAAATAAATAAATATGTCCTCCTATCTGTAGGATGACATAAAGTCTATAAACTTTAAGTCTATAAATTTTAAATCTATAAATTTTATCTACTATACAGATGATTTTTCTATTTAATTTAGTAAAATAAAGCAGTATTTTTTCCTTATACTTTGTGCTTTTTGTGCCGACACCCAGATGTCAAAAATAGTCTTCACATTGCAGTATTTTTGGTAGTCTTTTCTTCTGTAAGTTTTAGTTTTCTCCTTCATATTCAGGATTTTATTCCATCCAGATTTCAGTCTCACATATGAAGGTCTAGGTATGGATCTAATTTTATCTTTACCACATACAGAGAAGATTATCCCAGTAATGTTTACTAAAAGGTCTATCCTTTCCCATAGACTTGTAATGCAATCTCCAGCATTATGAATTTCTGTGTGTGTGAGTGTGCGCAGTGGGGTGTGGGTATGTGTGAATGTATGTACAGATGTGGGTACGTGGGTGTGTGAGTGGATGTGTGTATGTATGTCAGTAGATGTGTGTGAATAGGGGGGATATGTGTGGGTATGTGAGTGGTATGTGTGTGTGTGTATGGGAGGGTGTAGATGTGTGTGTGGTATGTGTGGATGTGTATGTTCCCTAACTTTATTGCACTGGCACATCTGTCTATTCCTGGGCCAAAAATACAAGTCCTAGATATCACACCTCCATAATAAAATTGACACTGAAAGAGCAAGTCTCCTCTTGTTCGTTTGTTTGTTCATTCCAAAATTACTTACTGTTTTGGTCCCTTACTCTTCCACTGTATTTTAGGATAAGCTCTTCAAAACCCACAGGAAGATTTGGTTTTTCATTTAATTGACAATTGTCATCTTTAAATATTGATTGTTCATACCATTAATGAGATATAACTGATACTGTCTTTTATTTTTGATCAATCTTACCAAAGTTTAGACAATTTTGTTTTTCTTTACAACTGGCCTTTTATTACTTCTGTTCTTCTTTGTCCCCCATCGTTTCACAAATTTCTGCTCTTACTTTTCTTATTTCCTTCCTTCTACTGTCTTTTGCTCTCCTAACTTCTTAACTCAGACACTTACCTGGTCAATTTTGAGCCTTTTTTAAAAATCCTCACCCAAGGAAATGTTTTGATTTTAAAGAGGAAGAAGAGAGAGACAGAAACATCAATGTGAGAAACATCAATTGGTGGCCTCCCATACACACCCCAACTGGGAATCGAAACCACAATCTAGGTATGCGCCCTAATTAGAATCGACCCACAACCTTTTGATATTTGGGATTAATGCTCCAACCAGCTGAGCCACCCAGCCAGGGCTTAAAAGGCTTTTTCTCTCCCAGTACATAACTCTAAGGATATAAAGTTCCCCCCATGAACTGCCACAATCTATAAGCCTTAATTTACATTGTTAAGAGTCGGTCAATTCAGATATTTCCATTGTGATTTCTTCCTTAATTTGAATGATTTTTAGTTTTTTTTAATGTCACATATATAAACTCTCCTTTTTTGTGCTTTTATTATTGATTTCTGACTTTAACTTCATTGGTCTGAGGACATGGTCTGAAAGGAGTAGAGACTGACTTTGTGACCATTTTGAAAATGTTTCACAGGTTTCAAGAGAATATGTATTTGCTAGTTGGTTGCAGTTTTTCATATGACCTAAAGATAGAGCTTGTTCAAATCTTGTATACTTTTATTTATGTGTTTGTATCTGACCTACTAGTTCCTGAGAAATAAACATTAAAATAACCCATATGACTGCAAATTTATCCATTTCTCCTTATAAACCAGCCAATTTTTCCTATATATTTTGAGTTTTAGTTATCTTATATATCTGTGATTTCTGAATTACTCTATCTTTATCATAACTATTTTCTTTTATCATCATATAGAAGTACATTATACATTAAAAAGCCTTTTGTCTCTACATGCATTCAATCCAGTATTAATAGAGCTACACCAGTTTTGTTGTAGGTATTAACTGCCTAGTTTATTTACTTTATATCATTGCAAAACACTGTCCCAAATAATATTATTAAAAGCATTTGAGTACATTTTGTACTGTATTGTTTAAATCTCACCTTAAGAACTTGGTGAGTGCCCTGAAACACATGATCTCCTGGAGGACTGGGTGTAAGGTTTGAGATAAGAAGTATATTCGGGTAGCTCTAGGCTTCTGGAGTAAGCAACTAAACAAAAGGATGGTGGGAAGCTTATAAGTTCAGTTTTGGATCTGTTATGTCTGACATGTTTGTTAGCCTGGCAAGTGAAGATGTCAAATAGGCACCAAGTCAAATTAGTCCAGGGTTGGTTGGAAAGGTCCGGGGTTGGAATCATCAGAACACAGAGTAGGTGAGACCCCAGAAGGAGGGAAGGAGGTGGAAGCACAATCAGCCACCACACTTTATAGACACATAAGGAGCCAGACAGTGCATTCAGGACAGTGTGTGGAGACCACCAGCCCTTTAGGGAAAAAGACAAGGCCAAGGGCAGAAACCTAAAACCCCAAAACTGCAACAAAGTAGGAACACAGCTGGAGTTTGATCAAGTGCTCTGTGCATGTCCCACCCCCAGCTGTCCTAGCAACAGGTCCCCTTCCCCAAGGCAACAAGGAGACCACCACATGCAAAGGAAGAAAACAGAAGTCAGAGACACAGCCATTACAATCAGGTTGGTTCACCCTTTGGCAAGGTTTTGACAGGAGTCCCTGAAGCAGACAATGAACCAAACCTTGTAGAAAGCAATCTGCATATGACTAAAAGGGTACATTTTCACTTATGCCCACAGATGAACTGATGGGTTGAGCTGATTCCTGTCATCAGTATGAGTCAAAAGTCACATGGGTACATATCTTTATTGTTATTCACACTGGCATCTTCTCAAAGAGCTCAAAAGCTGAGATAATATAGATCCTTACCCCAGGGAGCCTCTCATGGGACAGTTAGAATAGCAGCATGCTGAGAGGGGTCTAGCCTGCACTGCACTGCACTCCCTATACTGGTCAGGCAGGCTGGCCCCTCCAGAACAGGCTAGGAACAAGGAGTCGACAGGATGGGACAAAGCTTCAAGGAGTCCACACTGTGTTAGGAGACAGCTGCACACCAATAGCCTCAATGCCATGGAGGACAAAAGACCTCTCTGCCTCAACATGGTGAGCTGCAGTATTCAAAAGGGGAGACCGCTTCCTCCTGAGTAGATAGGGAAAGCTGTATGGCCAGACCAGGCCAGTTTGTTCTAGGCCCTATGGGTAGAATTGGCATGCTGAGTCCGCAAAGGGACAGTCCAGATGGATAGAAACCAAGGACCAGGTCAGGGGCTCTGCCCAGTCTGGCAGGAACATATACTACATAAGTGGGGGAAGTGGCAGGTGGAGCTGGAGAGACAGGTTGCAGGCCAACACCAGAAGATCCGGAACATGTGGTGGAGGGGCTTGCTCACCTGGCCTTTATCTGAAAGATAATAGGTTGCCAAGGACAACTTCACAGTGGAGGCATGTTGAAATCTGGAATTCTATTACTATTGGAGTAACTTCCTAAACTCTAGATAATTAATACATATATCCCCAAATACCCGCGTGGTGCTGGGAGATTTCCATGTCAATTATATGAAAGCAACCCGCACTAAAAATGTGTCATGATAATTTATATAAATGTAGATCTGGAAAATAGTTCAAGTTAATGAGATGCTGACCACAAACCAGTGCACATACTATCAAGGGAAGACTCAGAGCAAATCATTTGGAAAGGAAAAAGTTTACTTGAAAGACATACAAGAGGGTCAGTCTTCAAAGCTGACTTGCCAAATGAAAAAACAGCAAAGATGGAAATTTAGGGGATTACAAATTAAAATGGGATACAACTAGACACCTATTAGAATTGTTAAAATTTAAAAAACTGACATACCCAATGCTTGCAAAGTCTCAGAGCAGCAGGAACTCACTCTCATTCATTCTAGTGGGAATGGAAAAGGGTGCAAGCCACTTTGGAAATATCTTACAAAACTAAACACAGTCTTACCACATAATTCAGCAATTGTACTCCCTGGTATTTGCCCAAATGAGCTGAAAACTTAATATCCAAACAAAAATCCACAAACAGCTTTATTCATAGCTGCCAAAAACTGGAAGCAACCAAGACATCCTTCAATATGTGAATGGATAAAACTGTGGTACATTTGCACAATAGAATACTACTCAGCAATAAAAAGAAATCAGTTATCAAGCCACCAAAAAAAATAGATGAATCATAAGTACACGTTGCTAAGTAAAAGAAGACAATCTGAAAAAGCTACATACTGTATGACTCCAGTTGTATGATATTCTGGAAAAGAAAAAACTGTAAATGTCTTTTCCCCAAATAGGTCAGGGGCTGAGGGAAGGGGCTAAAGGGATGGAGCCCAGGGGATTTTTAGGACAATGAAACTATTCTGTATCATACTGCAATGGTGACTACAAGATAGTAAGCATTTCTCAAAAGCCTCATGCTTTACAATGCAAAAGTAAACCTTAGTGTATGCAACTTCTTAAAAGGTCATTTAGGCTGTCAGGGGAATCCCAGGATGGAATGTGGAATGCGACAAAAGACTTACTGTGTTAAAATTTACAAAACAACCTCTCTGAGGGGTAGAGAATAAGGTGCTGACCTGAGTCACTTTGGAAACAGTGAAGTCTGTAAGAGTAACAGCAAAAGGAACTAAACCTAAGCCCTGTGCTCTAGTTGACAAAGGTGTTTCCCAAGGGAGTGCCTTAACAGCTCTGACACTGTTGTGCATGGATACTGGGATTGAACAAGTAAGTGGATGGACAATGGTGGGAGCCAGGTGTCTGTCTCACTGTTGTAGTTACACATAAACAAAGGGAGGAAGCTAGAATGATCCATGCAGTGGTGGATTAGAGCTAGAAATATCCTCATGAATTGTTTAGCTTATAGATACAGACCGCTACATATAGACACATTTATAGATATATGTGTATACACAGGTTACCATATACACACATTTCCCCTGTTCTGTCAGCTAAGAGCACCTAGAAGTAACAACACCCAAGTAGCAATAGCACACCAGCGCCCAGGTCTTGGTTTCTTATATCATTTTCCAATTAAAGGGGCCCAGGCTCCTGAGTTTTAGAATGGGACAGGATCTACACAGAGTAAGCCTGAAGCCTCTTGTAGCAAACAAAAAGGAAGGAGGTGTTTAAAAAGCAAAACATACATACCTACACCATGACAGGGGCATGTCAAAAGGACACAGGAGCCAACTGAAATGATTTCCATTGGCCTACTCTGGAACAACAAAATAAATTAGCACAGAACTATGAACCAAAATATAAAATAAACATCCATGAGTCCATACTGATATGAACAAATGATTGAAAAAATAAATGGGAGAGACAGACAAATCCCCTACAGATAGTTCCAGCACTCCCTGTGGCTGCTCCTTCCTCAGGGAGGGTAAGCTCACCACACTCCTCAAATGTGTACTGTGCACCACAACCTCCTTCCACAGAGGACAGTGTAGGAGGGAAGGGTAATGTGGAGTAGAGAAACCTGACAGGCACACCTCCACCAGGGGACCACGGCCAAAGCCCACCATGACTAGTCATGTTAATAATATAAACTCCTGATATGTGATAAAAATGGCACTTTACTTCTGTGGTCTTCCTCCCCAAAATCTACACCCTAGTCTAACCATGAGAAAAACATCAAATTTCAATAGAGGGGTACTGTACAAAATTCCTGACTAGTAGTCCTCAAAACTGTCAAGGTCATTGAAAACAAAGAAAAGTCTCATCAACTATCACAGCCTAAAAAGACATGACAACTAAATATCATGTGGTGTCCTGGGTGAGATTCTGGGAAAGAAAAAGGACATTAGGAAATATTAAGAAAATCTAAAGACTAAACTTTAGTTAACAACAAAATATCAACATTGATCCATCAATTATAACAAAGGTCCCATACTATGTAAAATGTTAAACTGGGTGTGGGGTATATAGGGATTATCTGTACTATCTTTAAAATAATTCCGTAGATCTAAAACTTGTAAAATTAAAGGCTTATTTTTAAGAAAACCCTCAATTAAAGAAAAAAAGACCAAAGTTGCCAACTTTTCAGTAGTTTGCAGGAAAACAGCAACTTTCTCTCAGTACCGACAAATTCAGATAGATTGCATGTACCTTTGGACATTGATATTGCAGAACTCCAAGGGAAGGTGTTTTTACAAGAAAGTCCAAGTTCATGGGAAATGCTCAAGATTTTATTATTTGGGCACCATGTAACTTGTAGTATATCTGAGATGCAAAGTGTTTTTCCACCAACTAAGGTCTGCTTAGTGGTAATGAAAGCAAAACAAAGTATCAGCTTTGCCTTAATAATATTTCTATTTTTTACACTGAATTTAAGTAATAAGACATTGAATATCTGGGAAGGCAGGCTACCATTTCTGCACACCATAAAATATCTTCACACTTGCTGGTCACTCCTTAACAAAAGTCTCCTTTGCTGAGCACTTCCAACCCATTAAACACTTCCTATGCTCAGCTGCTTCCCTCACACCAACTCAGCAAGACAGAGACTAGCATTTCCATTTTCCAGATGTGGAAACTAAGGCCCAGAAAGGCTAAAGGCTTTATCCAAAAACTTCAATGAGAGCAAGCAAGGGAGCCAGCCTTTGAACTCTGGCCTGCCAGGTACTGGAGTCAGACAGCTTCTACCTCTAGGCTAGGACCTGCCAGAGGTCCCTTGGTGTGTACACACAGCCGAGATACAGCAAGGTGGTCTGCCAGCCAGGGCCTTGCCTGGCTGTGAGCAGAACTCACTGGTCAAGTGGACATTTTTGTGAACAGTGCAAATGTTCCTGTGGGAACAAAGGAGCCTTCCTATACGGAGAAAGATCAGGAGTCATCTTGAATCTGTGCCCTTGAAACAAAGCCAGGGTCTAAAAGCTTTTACGGAACCACATGCATCACAGTCATCAATATGCCATTAGATCCTGGACATTAATTCCCTAAAAGTATTTCCGAACCTTTGAAAGGATTAACCCTTTACCATATTGAATTTTCCCCCTCCCAGAAGCTATAGTTGCTGGCTTTTTTTTTTTCAACTTAAATGAGACACTGATTTTATTTTTCTACCTTCATAAAAGTTACTTAGATAAAATAAAGCAATGTTTTACAAGCGATCCCTTGCACTTTTATTTCCTGAATATTAGGATGATCCCCTTCAGTTTACAAAAGTTCTATGGTTCCCAAATCTCAAGCGGCAAAAACAGTGTAATTCCCCTCCCAGGCTTCTTGATCAGCTGGGTTCCTCAAAGGTTTTGGGAGTCAGGGTACCAAAAGTCTCCCAAAAGTCTCCCAAGAGAATTTAGAAGTCACTGAACCTAAATGCCCAGGCATGGAGAATCCCAGTGCCCACCCTCCTGCTGCCACCTCTTCCCACAAGATGGCCCCATCATCTGCCAGAACACCTTCCAAAGCCAGAGCCCCCAACTTTCTCACCAAACCTCACCCTTAGGGTAACCCAGCCTATCGCTTCCCCACAGTGACACTATAATCCTGAGTGTGCTCCTTTCACACAAAAAGACTTCAGTCCTTCTTCAAATTTGAGCCTTTCAAACAGCACCTAATACCTCGGAGGAGGGAGAGAAGGGCACTTAGCTAGATCTTCCCTCTGGGAACAGCTTTTTATGAGCTGGACTAACCTTCCTCAGTTCTGTGGCTGATACTCACTGGGGAAGCAGGACTATCCTTGGCATCAGAGAAGCCTGAGCTGAATCCTGACACTTACCAGTGGAATGACCTTGGGCAAGCTTCTTGACTCTTCTAAATCTCAGTGTCCTCCTCACATTGCCAGGGCTGCATGAGCAGTCACAGGACAGCATGGGTGAGTGCTCAGCACTGCAGCCTAGCAGATGGATCAGTGCACCGCTCCACTGACACTGGAGACCTGCCACATACGCCAGCAACAGCCTCCCTCTCTGACTCCCTCTCCAGCAGCCTAACAACAATCAGGCAGCACACAGAAACTGGTCAATCACCTCCACCATTTGTATGCCATACTCCTAATAATGCAACCTATATTTGCCAAATGCCTCTGGAATCAATCTGATTATGCTTCCTAAAAGAAGAATCATATACAATGGCCCAGAACCTCTCAAAACAGGGCAGTAGAAGTTCATCAGGAATGCAGATTCCCAGGCCTCAAGCCTGCTGGATCAGAATCTGCAGGTTTAAAGATCCCAGTGATCCATGAGTACATTAAAGTTTGAGAAGCTCTGGCCTAGATCCCTAGAGACCACAAGTCTTTCGATTCCAAAATTTCTGTTAGGGACTATTTCAGACTAGAAAGCATTCTTTTCTTCCCACTGCTACTATTAATAGCATGTATACACACTTAGACAGCATGAAGAGTAAATAGAGACTGGCTTCAAGGGCCTGAAAATAAGAGTTGTAAAAAGAAAATATAAGTGTGCTGACAAGTCTCATCACCATGAGATTTCCTGTCATCTTTTCATCAACCTCCCTCTAAGCACTTTCTCCTCTGTCTGATCAAAGTTTGCAGAGATAGTGATTTTTTTAATATAAACACTCAATTCCTAGATGTAGGTGCCACTGGGAACTGGAACAGTCTCAGATTAAAGAAGAAAGAGAGGAAAAATTCACTGGCATTTTCTGACATCTTCTGAAAGCCAGTGAGCTCATCCTTCCTGTCCACAGTAGACCAGCGCCACCTCCCTCCACCAGCTAGACGTTCTTAACTGAAGCTGCTAAAAGGCTTCCCATGCCATTTGGGGTTTGTGCTAACTGAACCAAGCACTTGCTGATTAAGCCAAAACCTTTCCTCTTTCTAGAGCATCACTACATGGGTAGTAGGTTGGGGGCTGAAGGAGAGGAGGGCAAGGTGGGGGAAGTGAAAGACAGCAATAACGAACTCTATCCACCACACACCAGTACTCTAGGCTCTACTACCAGAAACCAGCCCAACAAGGCATCTGGGCAGTGCATAACAGAAAGAATAAGCCTGTCCCCTGGATGCTGCAAGACCTAACTAGTTTGGGGATCTAAGCAATGCAATTCTGCCAAAGCCCCCAGGTGACTCTCCTGTGCATTCAGGGTGGAGAAGTATGACTCCTGGAGAAAGGGTCTGCTGGAATCATTACCACTGGCATTCTGTAGTAATGAGGTGGGTTTTCTAAAACACAGGACTGCTGACGTAATGGTGTAAGTGACTGCTTGGCTACTAGGTGTCCTGAATGGTAGTAGTCTCTAAGACAAATGGAAGGTCTTTCCAAGACTGGTGATCACAAAAGATAAACACACATGTACAAAAGCAACAGTGTGTCCCGACACTGGATATCCTCTGTGCCTCTCCCACCTCCAAGTGAACCGAATTGGGGAACCTATGGCCAAGCCAACATTTATCTCTGCCTGCTGGGCATATGGCAGGAGGCAGTGAACAATGGTGTGATGCCCATTTTCATATGGCCAATGAACTAAAAATGGGTTTTGTGATTTTAAAAAGTTGGGAAGGAAAAAAAAGAATGACACATGTCACATGGGGTCTACATACCTAAAATATTTACGTTCAGACTCCTGGTTTGTGATAACCATAGGTGCCCAGATGTACCCAGCGTGTGTCCACACTGGTAGGCACTTTCTCTACCAACCTTATAGCCAGGAAAGACCTGAAATGCCTTGAACAGAGGAAGCCAACATAACCTCAGTCATCCTAAGAAGCTCAAGAAAAAAAACCACTAAAGTAATAAGCTCCCAAAGGAGCAGGGAGAGGCTCTTGTCTCCATGTACACAAGGAGACCATCCAGTTGAGTGACTCAGGAAGAGTCTCTGCAGGCACCTCAGCTGGTGAAAGGCTCTGGCTGTCACTTACCACTGTGCCCCCAGGCTGAGTCCCACTGTGCAGCAGGCCCAACTGTACTGCCAATGGAAAGACTAAGATGCCCACAGAGGCTCTTGCCGAGGTGAGCCTTGAGCTGAAGACATTTCTAGGACTAAGTGCAACTGTTACACCCCTTCTTGGCCTCGCAATTAACCCCAGAACTTGGCTGATCCTGGGAAGGCCATCAGAGCATGTAACACACAAGAATGACCAAACTCAGGAAGCGAAGTCTAGAACCATGCTGCAAAGACAGCAACCCCAGGTGCTAATGAAGAGGGCCAGCAAGAGGCCTTCCTGCTGGGTCAGCAGCCCTCCAACCAGGCCCAGATGACCCGTCTGACCAATTCTGCAATCAGTTCCCAAAAGCCAGAATAAGAGGCATGCTTTCCTATGACAGCCTCAGTGGAGGCCAACTAAAGAGCACTAACCAGACTCCCAGAAACCAAAGGAAGGTAGTACTTGGTTATCTCCCAAATCAACTGTCATGATGTATTCAACAGACAAGAGCACTCTGTGTCGTATACCTCGCACTAGATCGCATCCCTCTGTAGGTCATCTGGCTCACAAAATTGATTTAGGAGAGATTATTCAATTCCATTTTGCATTTTCATGTTTTGGAACTCTGCCAGCAGCAACTTCTGTTCTTCCAGAGGTCAGAAAGCTATGGACAAGACAATCTCCTGCTGTTGTAAATGGAACTCCATATTCCCTTTATGAATTTCCTGTCAATCTTCAAATTACTTCAAATACGATTGCCCTTCATTTAGACAGTGTTTTATGTCTCCATGTCTACCTTCTTCCCATATTCGATTACCTTGTCGGCTGCAGACAGCTCTCCCCAGAGACCCTCTGGGCGCCTATGTCAAAGGAAGTGTTGGTGGATGGGGACAAGGGGGGGCAACTGCAACTTCTGGTTTGCAGCAAGCTGGCTGACCACAGCAAATGTAAGCTAGTATGTCCTGCATTTTAAAAACTCCTGTTCTTGGTCCTGCTTCCCCCACCAACCAACACCACAGCCCCATATTCCTTTTGCAGAAAAACAAGTGAACAATCATTGCTGTCTTCTCCTCTCACTCTGGTCAGGCTTTACCTGCCCTTTCCTCAGCCACCAGCCACTCCACATTGCCAGTGTCTCCCTCAAGCATCTTTCACATTTGATACCTGTTACCTCATCCACTCAGTGCTTCCCGAGCTGCCACTTGACCAGCTACTCTTCTCAGTCGCTCCTATTGAAGTGTGTCTTCTCCCGACCTCTTCACATCAGAGGGCCCTGCCTTGGTCCCAGGTCCTCATCTGTCTCTGTATCCCCTTTCAAAAACCCTGCCCCTTCACCTAGAAGCCCAGCAGTCCCAAACCTCTATTCCTCTCTCCCAAACCCCAACTCATTTGCAGGGGCCTGTTCTACTGCCTGTGTTGTGTATCCTAACTGGAGCCTCAGGCCTTCCAGCCCCTCCAACCCAAGGCACCAAGGGCTTCCCTATCCTTGACCACCACATGCCACCTTTCAGGCTATCTGAGCAAAACTCACTCTCGACACCACAGGTCTGTGTTTGTGAGCAAGCCCTGTGAGCTCTACCAGCCAACCATGACCAGAACCCAACCACTGCACAGTCCACTGCCCTGCTGCACACCACCATCTCCCTTTCCCAGGTTAATGAGAAGACCACCTACCTGGCTTCATTTTATTCTTGACCCAGAAAGGCAGGCAGGACCATCTTGTTAGAGCCTAAGTCCATTCATGTCACTGTTCTGCTCAAAGTCTGCAATGACTCCTTATTTCCCACTGAGTAACAGCCAAATCCTCCCACTGGTCTAGGAGGCCCAACAAGACCTGCTCACCCTCTCCCAGCCCACCACTACCTCCCACCCCAACCATCACTCTCAGCATTTCCTCACCTCCATTATGCTCTGCCATGCCAGTCTCTCCTGTTGTCCCTGCCATTTGCTTCTACTGCCCCTCCTCTGGGATGTTCTTCCTGACATTCACATGTCTAACTCCCTTACCTGCTCCACATCTGTCCTCAGATGGCACCTGACCAACAAGGGCAGCCATCCTCACTTGGCCAGCATTCCCAATCCAGCCTACCCTGGCACTACCCACTATCACCACATGCTCCTTTACACACTTCCTGTTCACTGAATCTGTTTCCCCCAACAGGAGGTAAGGCTCCTTGGGCAGGAGTCTGTACGTGTTCTGTTCACTGTTGTTGCCCAAGCACCTAGAATTGGCCTAGCACTCTATAAATTTGAATTTAAAAACTGTTGGCCTCAAAACCTCAATTTCCTGGAAACAAAAATAAAAGGGGGAGTAAAATGAGTTGCAGTTTGAACGATGTACTTGGTCTTTGAGGAAAGCCAAGGATGCCAATGTAGTTGAACAAAGTCACCCAGGGAAAGCAGGAAGAAGTGAGTCCAGGAGCAGGCAGAGGCCAGGTTGTTTGAAACTCAGAACCTGACACTTTGCCTTATACTATGAGGAACACAAGGAGACCAACCCTGGAGAGTTTTAGACAAAGGGATGGCATGATCTCACCTATATTTTTAAATAAACTTCTGATTCTGAGACAATTGTAGATTTGCATGCAGTTGTAGAAAGAGTACAGAATTAATCTGTTTCCCTCAACGGTGATATCCTGCAAAATTATAGTACAATATCACAACCAAGACACTGATATTGACACAATCAAGAGACAGAACATTGTCATCCCCACAAGGATCTCTAGTGTTTCTCTTTTATAGACACAACCACATCCCTCCCACCCCCATCTCCTCCTTAGGCTCAGAAAACCACTAATCTGTTCTCCATTTCTATAATTTTCTCATTTCAAGAATGTTATATAAATAGATCGTACAGTATGTAACCTCTGGGATTAGCTTTTATCACTCAGCCTAATTCTCTGGAGATTCATCTAAGTTCAGTCCTTTTTACTGCAGAGTATTACTCCACAGCATAGATGTATCACAGTTTGTTTAACTATCCATCCACTGAAAAAAATATCTGGTTTTTAGTTTTTCACTATTATAAATAAACCTACTATGAAATTTGTGATAGCTTTTATGTGAACATAGTTTTGATTTCTCTGGGATAAATGCCCAGGAGATAATATTGCTGGGTTATGTAGTAGTTACAAGTTTAACTTTATAAGAAACTGCCAGGCTGTGCGCAACCAGGAGGAGAAGAAGATCAAGAGTCCCAACAACAAGTCTGCTTCCTTCACCGGTAAGGTATGAAGCCTGGAGCAGCAGAATAAGATTCTGAAGACCAAGTGGAGTCTCCTGCAGAAGCAGCAGATGACTCGTAGTAACATGGACAATATGTTTGAGGACTACATCAACAACCTTTGGTGGCAGCTGGAAACACTGGCCCAGGAGAAACTGAGACTGGAGGCGGAGTTTGGCAACATGCAAGGGCTGGTGGAGGACTTGAAGAATAAGTATGAGGATGAGCTCAACAAGAGCACAGAGATGGAGAATGAATTTGTCCTCATCAAGAAGGATGTGGATGAAGCTTACATGAACAAGGTATAGCTGGAGTACTGCCTGGAAGGGCTGACCAATGAGATCAACTTCTACAGGCAGCTGTATGACAAGGAGATTTATGAGCTGCAGTCCCAGATCTCCGACATGTCCATGGTGCTGTCCATGGACAACAGCTGCCTCCTGGACTTGGACAGCATCATCACCAAGATCAAGGCCCAGTATGAGGAGATGGTCAACCGCAGCTGGGCTGAGGCTGAGGCCATCTACAAGATCAAGTATGAGGAGCTGCAGACATTGGCTGGGAAGCATGGGGATGACCTGCATCACACAAAGATGGAGATTTCTGAAACTACCTGGAACATCAGCAGAATCCAGGCTGAGATCAATGGCCTCAGAGGCCAGAGGGCTTCCCTGGAGGCCACCATCAAGGATGCTGAGCAGCATGGCGAGCTGGCCATCAAGGATGCTCAGGTAGAGGTGGCTGAGCTGGAAGCCGCTCTGAGAGCCACCAAGCAGGACATGGCCCAGCAGCTGCATGAGCACCAGGAGCTTATGAATGTCAAGTTGGCCCTGGACTTGGATATCACCACCTACCACAAGCTGCTGGAGGGCGAGGAGAGCCCACTGGAGTATAGGATGCAGAACATGAGTATCCGTACCAAGACTCCAGCGGCTACTCAGGTGGGCTGAGCCAAGCTTACAGGAACTTCAACTACGGCCTGGGCTTCCAGGCCAGCCTGGGCTCTGGCAGGAGCTCTGGCTCCTTCAGCCACATCAGCACCAGCTCCTCCAAGAAGGTGGTTGTGAGGAAGATTGAGACCCGAGATGGGAAGCTGGTGTCTGAATCATCTGATGTCCTGTCCAACTGAATGACTACTGTGGTCCCTCCTGTCCTCCAAGCTGGCCAGAAAGGAGCTCTGTAGGGGAGTAGAAGGTACAGGAGACCCAACTGAGGCAGAGCCCCTTGGGGTAAGTTGTTTACTGCCTGGGGCACCACATCTTATCCATGCCCCCAACTAAAAGCCAAATCAAGTGGGTTTTTTTTTTCTCCCAAAGTAAAGCCTCAGCTGGCTCTGCCAAAAAAAAAAAACCAAAACTGCCAAACTGTTGTCCAGAGAAGCTATACCATTTTACATTTCCACAAGCAATGTATGTTCTTCCACATCCTAACCATCATTTGCTATTATCACTAATTTTTTTTGTCACAGCAATTCTGACATGAGTAGTGATATCTCATTGTGGTTTTAATTTGTACTTCTAAATGGCTAATAATGTTGGGTGTATCTTGTCATGTGCTTATCTGCCATGTGCATTATCTTCTTTTTGATGAAATGTCTCTTTGTGTCTTCTGTGCAGTTTCTAGTTGAATTGTTTTCTTTTACTGTTGAGTTTTGATAGTTCACATATTTTCATTACCAGTCTTTTCTTAGTATGTGGTTTGTAAATATTCCTTCTAGTCTGTAGCTTTCCATAATCTTATCAGGTTCTTTTGCAGAGAAAAAGTCTTTAACTTTCATGAAGTCCAAATTATTAATTTTCCTCCTATAGAAGATGTTTTATGTCAAGTCTAATAACTTTGTCCAGCCCTTGCCCTAAAATACATTTATCCTATTTCTAAGTTTTATAGATTTGCATTTGTGATACATTCAAGTTACTTTTAGTGTAAGGTATGAAGCAGATAGATTAAGGTTCGTTTCTTGCTTATGAATGTGTGATTATTCCAGCACCATTTGTTAGAAAGGCTAACTTACTACCACTGGATGGCTTCTGCAATTCTCTATCATTTGAGAAAATAATTTCTCAAAAATCATTTGGGCATATTGCCATGATTCTCTATACTATTTTCTATACTGGGTTCCCTAAACTGTTACACTGACCCCTGTGTCTATCCTTCTGACAGTACCACATAGTCATGATTACTGTGGATATAAAATCTTGAAATTAGGCAGACCGATTCCTCTCCCTTTAGTCTTCCTTCTCAAAATTGTTTTAGCTCTTCTGGCTTTTTTGTTTTCCATATTTATTTTAGAATCAGGTTGTCTACGCCTATAAAAATGTTTGCTGTGATTTTAATAGAACTTGCATTACCTGGTATAATCATTATGGGAGGAGTAACATCTTTACTATGTTGAATTTTGCAGTCCAAGAATATGGCCTCTCTCCATTTGTTCAGAGCAACTTTACTTTCTTTCATCAGGATTTTTCGTTTTCAGCATAAGAGTACCATAAATGTTGAAATGTACACCTACATGTTGTTTATATTTTTAATTTTGTTACCTATGTGTTTATTGATAGTATGTAAAAATTAAACTGACTCTTGTGTGTTTATTTTGAATTGTACAACCTTGCTAAATTCATTTGTTGGTTTGGTTGTTTGTTTGTTTGTTTTCCCTTGGGGTTTTCTACATTTTTGTAACTTCCTATGAGTCTATAATTATTTAAAAATAAAAAAGTTTTAAATATATGTCAGATACAGCTAAAGCAGTGCCTAAAGGGAAAATTATAGGTCTAAATGCTAATGTCAGAAGGAAAAAACCCACAATTATCTTAGTTCCTACCTTAAGAATCTCGATATACATATATTCATATATACATATATATACATATATATTCATATATGCATACATATATATTCAAAATAATTAGAAGAACATAATAAAGACTAAACATCAATAAAAGGAAAAGACCCAAAAACTAGAGAACATCAATGAAAGCACAATCTATATATTTGGAAAGTCAATAAAATTGATTAACTGCTAGTTAGATTGATCAAGAGAAAAAACACAAGTCACAAATCTCAGTAGTATAAAAAAAGATATCATTACAGATCTTACAATAATGAAAAGGATAATAATCCAATATAAAGAAATTTTATGTCACTGAACTTGATAACTTAGAAAAAAATCAACATCTTACAAAACACAAGTTACTAAAACTAACTCAGGACACAAAAATCTGAAAAGTTGTAAAAAGCTAAATTCTTAATTTAAAATTTTCCCACAGAGAAAACATGAAGTCTGGATGAATTCTATCAAGAATTTAAGAAAAAAAATAATATAATCTGACACAAACTCATTTAGAAAAGAGAGGAGAGAACACTGCCCAATACATATTGAGGCTACTTTTATCCTATCACAAAACCAAGCAAAGACATTACAAGAAAACTACTGAACATCAATTTCCCTCATGATCCTAGATGTAAAAGTCCTTTCAAAAGTATTAGGAAATCAAATTCAGGAAGATAAATAGGTAAAAGATAGAGAGATAGATAAAAATATCCATCAGGACCAAAAGGAGTTCAACCTAGCAAGATTGGTTTAACATTTAAAATTAAATAAATGCGCCAAATGGACCATTCAGAGGAGGGCAGCAGGGCTCAAGGAGTTCACAGTCCCCAGAAAGACTTCATTCAGTGGGAGAGCCGAAATATCCTGAAGAGACTTTGAGGGTGCAGCAGCACCTAGGCCAGCAAAGAGGGTGAAGGTGATGTGAGTTGCCCCTAATTAGCACACCTCACCGGCGGCACAACTGGTGGATTAAAGCACCAGCCTGAAGCTGACGGACAGTGGGGGCTCGGCAGTGCACAGAGGACCTGGGCTGGAGGTTGGGCAACTGTGAATGTTGCGGCCCAGACTTGACCCCCATCCTCGCAAAACCAGAGGAAGGGAGAAAAAATAAATAAATAAATGCAATTCAAAATATTAATAGAACAAAGGCAAAATAACTCATGATATCTCAATACAGAAAAGGCACTTGACAAAATTCAACACAGATTCACGATAAGAAAAATTTTAATTTAGGAAACAAGAACAAGAAGGGAATTCCTTAAGCTGATTAAAAGTATTTACGAAAAACCTAAAGTTAACATTATAATTAATGGGGAAATGAAATGACTGAATGTTTTATCCATAAGATAAAGAACAAGGCAAGAAGATTCACTCTTACCACTTGTATTATAAAATACTGAATGTCTGTGATAATAAGTTGAAAAATAAATAGAAGGCACACATATTGGAAAGTTGTAAGTAAAACTATCTTTATTTGCAAATGACAAGATCAAAGTGAAAGGTTATTAAAACTAATAAGTGACTTTAGCTAAACTGAGAATATAAATTCAATATACAAAAATAAACTGTACACTAGCTAACAATTAGAATGTAAACCTTTTTTAACTACCACTTACAATAGCATCCAAAAACATGAAACATTTGAAGGAATACATTTTACCAAATGTGTGCAAGATCTGTATACTTGAAGCAAACCTTTGGAATTTCTTGAAGGGATGAAAAGATCAGATGTCTTTTGTTATGTTTCTGAGGCCACTTGGAAAACCTCCAGGTCACCTAAGGATAGGGTCAGTCACCAGGGGAACCAACCATGTGATTAGAGGGTTGGACCTGTCAGCCCTTGTCAGCCCCACTCCACCCACCCACCCCAGCCCCGCCCCTGAGCTCCAGGGTAGGAGAAGAGGTGGAGATTGAGTCCTATCACCAATAGCCAATGATTTAATCAATCATGCCTAGGTAATGAAGCCTTCATCAAAACCCAAAAGGACAAGCTTTGGAGACCTTCCAAGCTGGTGAACACCTGGAGATTCAGGGGTACTGGTGCACCCAGAGAGCATGTAAACTTCAAGCCCCTTCCCACATACCTTGCCCTATGCATCTCTTACATCTGGCTATTCATCTGTATTGTTTATAACATCCTCTCTAATAAACTGTAAACATAATTAAATGCTTCTCTGAGTTCTGTGAGCCACTCTAGCAAATTAATTGAATCCAAAAAGGGACCATCCCATTTATAGCCAGTCATTTAGAAGGCACAGGTAACAAACAACGAAGACTTTTGACTGGCATCTGAAGTGGGGTAGGGGTCGGGGGTTGGCAGTCTTGTAGGACTGAGCCCTTAACCTGTGGGATCTGAAGCTAATTCTAGGTAGTTGGTGTCACAATTGTAGGGTACCACCTGGTATGGGAGAATTACTTGGTGGCATGGGAAAAACACATTATCAGTGATCAGTAAAATGCAGATTAACCACATAAAAATACCACCACACAACCTCTGAAAGGCAAACATGTACAAGAAACCAGCAAGTGTTGGTAACAATGCATTGTTGGTTAGATTGCAAACTAAGTCAACCACTTTGAAAACCTATCTGGCAATTATCTACTAAAAGTAAATAACAGCAAGCCTTATGACACAACAATTCTACTTTTGGGTATATATAGGAGAGAACTGTGTATACACGTCAGCCAAAAGACATAAGAATATGAAGTCAGAGAGGCTTCATTATTCACTGACCCAAACTGGGAATATCTCAAATGCCCATTTGTGGTAAAACATTTGAAAAAACAGGCACCTTGTGCTATATATGTATAGTGGAATACTATTCTATCTTTGCAACTATAAACAAAGTTGATGAGGTATTTTATCCACAAAAAGGATTTACTCAGGAAAAAGAAAGGACTGTAATCCTGCACATGCAGATATAAGAAGTCACATGCACACATGCATACACAAAAAAAGGCAAGCAGCAGCAGGAAGTTCTTTGCAGAAGGGAAGAGGAAGGTAAAAGGAAGGGCTGTCACAACCCTGAAGCTCTGTTGTAATCCTAGAGTTCTTCCTATAACGCTGTGGAGACCTACATATGGTGTAAGAGCACCTCCCACAGGCCCTCCCAATTCCTGTCTTGGTTAAGTTCTCTGTCAGAAATCTTGACAGCTATAAATAAAAATTCCTCTAAACATCGTTTTGAACTCCTGCTCTGGCAAAAAACTGGCTGAGAACACCCTCTCTATTGATTTCATTTTTTTTTTACCTTTCCTTTTATCACTTTAAAGCTCACAAAGGGCCTGTTTTCCTGCTTTACTCTATCCTACTAATAAGACAGAAACAGAATATGTAGCCATGTCTCATTTTTTAATCAGATGTGTACTATTTATACCCACAAACTGTGAGGGGCATTTCACCCATTCTGTGGCAGCAGAGGAGGCAGAGAGTGGACATCACACAGGCTCAGACATCCTGGTCATCATGCACCAGAATCCAGATGCACACCTTGAGCGACATGGAAGACAACCGTTTTCTATTTTACTAATTAGAAATCTAGCCAAAAAAGGACAACAGCTACCACTTGTTGCACACCAATAAAGACTAACTAGAACTTTAATCAAATAATCAGTCGAGAGGATCTATGGGAGGAGCAAGGGCTTATGAAGTTCTTGCACTTTACATAATCATAAAAACTCTATAGGAAGAAATTCTGTATTTCCAATAAAGGTCTACAGTTCTAACTTCTCCCTCCCTTAACTTCCTTTTCCCTTTTATAAATACCCCTCCACCTTGGCATACAGGCCAGAGTGTGCAAGTGGTTTGCCATGTCTGCATGCACTGGGCTGCAACCCTTCCCACACCTCCACCCCCAACAAATAAATCCTTTTTGGTGACAAAAACACCTAGTCGATATTATTTTTCAGCCAACAACACTTACTATGTGCCAGGCCCACTGTACAGTCTCCAAGACCAAGCTGAAATGCCTGTCCTCTGCAAGGCCTTCTTCCATCCCTCCAAAGTGCCTGCCTTTCAAAGCTTTTCTCTGAAGATGCATAGCTGACACTTTATGGTGCTGAGACTTATGTTCTTGCATTCTCTCTGTCCCCAATGGATTATATGCTTCTTGGGGGTGGAGCTACTGCTCACCTGTGTTTACATCCTTAGCATCCACCAGCACAGGGCTTTTCTGTAAACAATGTGTTGGGTTGAATTCCCAGCATCATAACTCAGAGCCTCAGCCTGAGAAGACCTTCTGAAGAGGAAGAGGTTTAGGGCTCACTTGATGAAAGCAAGAGCCAGCACATGGCACAGAAAAAGAAAGAGCAATCTTTGTGATAGTTCTAGTCTGCTGCAGTGACAGTATTAATTCCAGTGGAGCTCTTGGCCAGGAATGTGGAAGCCGAAAGGCTGATGAGCTCATCGCTGAAATGCTGGCAAGCATGCTGGTTCTTGGCCCAGCCCCAAAAGAATGTGATGCGAACATTACCCGCCATTAAGCTGACTCAGAGAACAAATGATTAAGTTCCTGATAATCAAGGAGAAGATTCTGGCTTGGCCATTCTTCATTCTGATGCAACCTGAGTTTAATGCCTGGTGAGGGATAATTCCAACCCAATACAAAGGAGCAGCTCTGACGGGGTGTATGTATTCTCCGCTAGTCCTGCCTCATGGCAGGGGGCAAGGAGCATTTCACTGACTTTCTAATGTTCTACCAGCCATTCAGAATCCTCTGTGAGCAATCGTCTTCAATATCAGGCCATAAAACAGGTGATTCTGTTTATAGGAGCCGTGCTATTTAAAGACCAGCTAGCTCATTAATGTCACCTGTCACAGCCCTGCGCTTGATGTAGCAACTCAAATACAGCCCACAAATGGAGGAAAATCTTCACACACCAAGGAAATGAAAGATGTTAGTGGCCACAGATCACCTAATCCACACCTCTGAGGACATCAGAAAATAAGTCTCTAGCCAGGAGTAATTCCCAAATGGCCCAAAGACTAATAATGCCACAATATTTCCCAAATTTTCATTATTCTTTCATTCTGGAGGCCTTGGGGTGGGGGTGCAAGTGAGACTCCCATGCGTGACTTAACCAGCAAGAGGTGATGGCAGCACTGAGAAGGTAAGTCCAAGTTCGCTCTGCCCTCCCTCCACTCCACTCTGGCACAGATCTCACCACACACCCCTCTTTCTGTTCACTAACACCAACCTCACTGACACCTGTTTCCAGAAAGAGACACAGGCATTATGAGTCCAAAGGCACACAAAGTTTATCATATGAGGACAAGAAGCCAGGTTTCTGACTTCAGTTCTAGCTCCAAGGAACAAGGGGCAAGAACCACTCACACCAGTGATAGTGTTTGCCCTACAGGTTTGTGCTCTGAGACAGGAGCCCTAAACCTGGTTTCTCAGGAGCCTTGGATTACTAATATTCTGTGGTCTATGATGCCCTATGGCTTTGCTAATTCCCTTCTTTTTAGAAAGATTCAATCATGTTTAACACCTTCTAGGTAATAAATTAGAAACTGAATCTTATGGTTTAAAATATTTTTCTCATGATCATCTGGGAACTGAAAGGGAAATGCAGTTAATCAGAATTCCCTATTCCCTGATTCCTCTTAGAAGTAGCTTTATTGTTCTTCCTATACAGAGCACTGGAATCAACCCAGAGTTCCCACCCAGGGAGAAGCATGAGGAAGAGCTGGGATGAGCACATGGCACCACAGCTCTGCAGACACGTGGGCTTGTGTCCCCGCACTCCCTATGGGCAACGCAGCTCATCCATGACAATGGCATCCCTGGTCAAGAGGCATGCTTCTCTACCTTTGTTTCCCCACTGGCACCCAGTAAACTTGAGTAAACCAGCCAGCCAACAGTCACTCCCTCCTCACCCACCACGTCACTCTGGCACAGAGCCCTTCTGCAGCTGCTGTCCAGGAGCACAACTTTCCTGTCTCCTCTGTCTTACACAGTCATCCCTAGGTATCTGCAAGAGATATTGATTCCAAGACCCGCAAAGAGTACCAAAATCCCCAGATGTTCTAGTCACTTATATAAAACGGTGTAGTATTGGCATATAACCTACACATATCCTCCCATATACTTGAAATCATCTATAGGCTACTTATAATACCTACTACAATGTAAACACTATGTAAATAGTTGCTATACTGTTTTGTTTCAGGAATGACAAGAAAAAAATATCTGCACATGTTCAGTACAGATACAATCATTGTAGGCCTAACTTCACAGTACACGTCAGCAATAATGTAACATTTTAAAAATACTTTTGATCCAAGGTTGGTTGAATCCACAAATACAGAACCCACAGATGCGGAACCTGTGAATATGGAAGGCCAACTGTATATTCTTAGGCAGCTTTTCAATTGAGAACTTGTCCTACCAACCTTCTTTCCCTCATTAAAAAAAAAAAAAAAAAAAAAAAACCCTAGGAAAAAAACCGTTAGGATCAGTAAAACTATCTACTGTACAATACTTTTGATCTCCATCTTAGTACTTATCTCAGAGGTCTATACCCCACTAATAATACTGGTACTGATAAATGTTGTCGAATTACAGAACAATCTGGAGTCAGTCTCCATCACAGAGCAAAAGCGCTCACAGAGCTTTTGAGTTGAAAATCAAATTCTGGACTTCTGGTCAATATGGTGGCACAGGCAGACAGGGCTCACCTCTTCATACAACCACATCAAAATTACAATTAAACTATAGAATAGCCATCACTCAGAGCCGTCAGAAATCGAGTTGACTGGAACTCTGACGACTACGGAATTAAAGAAACTACATTCATCCACACTGGTAGGAGGGGTACAGACGTGAATGCGCTGATCCCTCACCCACATGTGGTGGATGAAAATTCAGGAGGGATATCTCAGGAGTCACAGCCCTACACCAGGCCCCCAGCCCAGGGTTCCAGTGCCAGAAAGGTAAGTCCCCACAACTTCTGGCTACAAAAACCAGCAGGGATTGAGTCAGTGGAAGAAACCTCTGTAGTCCCAAGCAGTTCCCCTTAAAGAACCCACAAACAGACTCATCTACTCACTCACTCCCCTGAGCTCCAGGACTGGGGTAGCAGCTTGAAAGGCACCAGCGGTATACAAGGAGAAACTGAAGTACCTGACACCAAGGCGAGCAGAGGCCATTGTCCCTTTTCTAAACTCTCCCCCTGCAGATACAGCAAGCTGGTGCCATAAATGAGACTCCATCAACATGGCTAACACTGTTTGACCCACCTTGGAGATGCCCAGAGTCTCCACCCCACCCAACTTATGGGCCCATCCAAGCTGCTTTTCAACATGAATGGCTGGTCTTGGCTCACGTTTCACAACTTCCTAAATCCTCTCAAACAAAAGCAACGGCTAGCCTCAGTGAGCCCCAGACCCAGCACTAGCAGCAACAAGCCTAGATTCACAGGTTGGCTCAACTTGGGAATCTCTAAGCCCAGAACAGCCACTTCAGATTGCTTTACAGTTCAGCTCAGTCAAAATATGGTGGTGGAGGGCAGGGGACCAGGCTGACCTTGGCCTGCACCACCTGGAAAACCCCAGGGCCAGTGCACCCAGTGGACAGCTACAGACTACATCAGAGTACCACCACACTGCCCCTACACTGCTGATCCTCCACGGAGAGCAAAGGGTGGTGGTAAGTGGTCACAGCCAGTCCTTGTAGCTGACTGGCCTGGGTAAATCCCTCCCATTGATCCACCAACAGCAACCAGGGCTCAACTACAAGAGCAGGGTGTGCTCAGCCTGCATGATGAGTGCACCTCAAGTACCCAATGTGGGTGATAGGGGAGGCTATCCCACTGGACCCTACAGGACGCCTACTACATTAGGCCACACTACCAAGACACAGAGTCAAAGCAGCTCTACCTAATACCTAGAAACAAACACAGGGAGGCTGCCAAAATGAAGAGACAAAGAAACATGGCCCAAATAAAAGAACAGACCAAAACTCAAGAAAAAAGAGCTAAACAAAATGGAGATAAGCAATCTATCAGATATAGAGTTCAAAACACTGGTTATAAGGATGCTTAAGGAACTTAGTGAGGACCTCAGCAGCATAAAAAAGATCCAGTAAGAAAAGAAGGATACACTAATTGAAATAAAGAACGATTTACAGGGAAACAACAGTAGAATGGATGAAGCCAAGAATCAAATCAATGACACGGAACATAAGGAAGCAAAAAACAACCAATCATACAAGAAGAAAAAAAGAATCCAAAACAATGAGGATAGCATAAGCAGCTTCTGGGACAACTTCAAGAGGTCCAACATTTGCATCACAGGGGTGCCAGAAGGAGAAGAGAAAGAACAAGAAACTGGAAATCTATTTGAAAATATATAATGAAAGAAAATCCCCTAATTTGGTGAAGGAAAGAAATATGCAAGTCCAGGAAGCACAGACAGTCCCAAACAAGATGGATGCAAAGAGGCCCACTCCAAGATACATCATAATTAAAATGCCAAAGGTTAAAGATAAAGAGAGAATCTTAAAAGCAGCAAGAGAAAAGGAGGTAGTTACCTATAGGGGAGTTCCCATAAGATTGTCAGCTGATTTCTCAAAAGAAACTTTGCAGGCTAGAAGGGATTGGCAAGAAATATTCAAAGCCATGAAAAGCAGCATCCTACAGCCAAGATTGCTCTACCCAGAAAAACTGTCATTTAGAATCGAAGGGCCAATAAAGAGTTTCCCAGACAACAAAAAACTAAAGGAGTTCATCGCCACCAAATCATTATTATATGAAATATTAAAGGGACTTATTTTTTAAAAAGTCAAAATGAACATTAAAATGGCAAAAATACAAATCTATCAATAACTGAATCTAAAAACAAACCAAGTCAACAAGAAGAACAGAGACAGAATCATGGATACAGACAGAATTCTGATGGTTGCTAGATGACAGGAAGATGTGGGAGAATAGGTGAAGAAGTGAGGGGATTAAGAAGTACAAATAGTTACAGAAGAAGTTACAGAATAGTCATCGGGATGTAAAGTACACAGTAGGAAATGGAGTAGCCAAAGACCTTATATGCATGACCCATGGACATGAACAAGGGTGGGGAATTGCCTGAGGGAGTTGGGGGTGTGTGGGGGGGGGCAGAGAGGGAAAAATCAGGACAACTGTAGTAGTATAATCAATAAAATAGAATTAAAACATAAAAAAAGAAAATTCTGACATGTTTCTAAAATTTACAATATTAAAGTTGAAATAAATTCCTCAATTTCCTTCCCACATTAATCTTTCCATTGAACCTACTTTCCTGTTAGCATTCACCTAAAAACAAATAAACAAATAACTCAGTCTTCTCTCTGACTCAGTGTTTGGTAAAAACTCATCAAATCAGCAGTTCTCTGAGGTTCTTCACCAAAACCGTCTGTTTCCACTCAATCCCCCCATTATCCTATGCCACTACACCAGCAGTTCTCAAACTTTTTGAATTCAGGATCCTTTTCATTTCCTCGAATTATTTTTTAAATATATTTTATTGACTATGTTATTACAGTTGTTCCATTCCTTTTTTCTCCCCTTTGCCCCCCTCCATCCTGCACCCCCTCTTCCACCAAGTTCATGTCCACGGGGCATACATATAAGTTCTTTGGCTTCTCCATTTGCTATACTATTCTTATCCTCCCCTGTCTGTTTTGTACCTATGATTTTATGCTTCTTATTCCCTCTACCTTTTTCCCCATTCTCCCCCTTCCTCTCCCCACTGATAATCCTCCATGTGATCACCATTTCTGTGATTCTCTTCCTGTTCTAGTTGTTTAATTTTTGTTTTTGTTTTTCAGGTTCAGTTGTTGATAGTTTTGAGTTTGTTGTCATTTCACTGATCATAGTTTTTGATCTTCTTTTTCTTAGTTAAGTCCCTTTAACATTTCATATAATAAGGGCTTGGTGATGATGAACTTCTTTTAACTTGACCTTATCTGGGAAGTACTTTATCTGCCATTACATTCTAAATGATACCTATGCTGGATAGAGTAATCTCAGATGTAGGTCCTTGCCTTGCATGGCTATAAATACTTCTTTCCAGCCCCTTCTTGCCTGCAAGGTTTCTTTTTAAAAAATCAGCTGATAGTCTTATGGGAACTCCTTTGTAGGTAACACCTTTTCTCTTGCTGTTTTTAAGATTCTCTCCTTATCTTTAATCTTGGGTAATGTATTTATGATGTGTCTTGGTGTATTACTCCTTGGGTCCAATTTTTTGGGGACTCTCTGAGCTTCCTGGACTTCCTGGAAGTCTATTTCCTTCACTGGACTGTGGAAGTTTTCCTTCATTATTTGTTCAAATAAGTTTTCAATTTCTGGCTCTTCCTCTTCTTCTGGCACCCCTATGATTCCAACATTGGAATGTTTAAAGTTGTCCCAGATGATCCTAAGCCTCTCCTTATTTTTTTAAAATTTTTGTTTCCTCATTCTGTTCTGCTTGAATGTTTATTTCTTCCTTCTGTTACAAATTTTTTGGTTCAGTCCTAGATTCTTTCCCTTTGCTGTTTGTTCCCTGTATATTTTTCTTTATTTCACTTTGCATAGCCTTCACTTCTTCCTCTATTTTGTGTCCATACTCAATCGTAAATCGTTTCTGTAAGCATCCTGATTACCAGGGTTTTGAATTCTACATCTGACAGGTTTGGCTATCCCCTCATGGCTTAGTTCATTTTCTGGAGTTTTGATCTGTGCTTTCATTTGGGCCATATTTCTTCGTCTCAGTGCACCTGTTATGTCATAAGGAGCAGAGCCTTAGGTATTCACCAAGGTAAAGCGAGCCACTCGCTTTGTTGTGGAGTTGTATGTGTAGGAGGGGTCAGAGAGGGAACAATGCCACTTGCTCAGCTCTCACCCTCTTTCAGTCACCTCCCCTGCTACCCACAAGCAAATTGGGCTCTTTTGGTGCTGATTCCCCAGTGGGAGGGCTAGTGTATGTTCTAGGACCCTGTGGGTCTCTCCAGTGAACTCTCATTTGAGGCTGGGAGTTTCTCTCACTGCTGCAATCCCCACAGGTTTCTATAACCAGAGGTTTTGCCTTTAGTTTCCAGCACTGGAATCCTGGGTGATACAGTCTGTCTCACTCTCCAGTTGTTCCTCCTGGTTTATCCACTCACAAATGTGGGACAGCCTGGTCCTCCAGCTGTCACCTCACCCACCCAGTCTGCTTCCTGCTGCATGTCCTCTCTGCCCCTCCTACCAGTATGGATGGATGTTTCTTCTTCAACTCCTTGGTTGTCAGACCTCCATACAGTTCAATTTTCTGGCAGTTCTGGTTGTTTTCTGTTTTTAAATTGTTGTTGTCCTTCCTTTGGTTGTACACAGAAGCAACCAAAGGATGCTTTGTATCTACCAATACCTCCATCTTGGCCGGAAGTCAGGATCTTCAAATTATTTTTAAGTGGGTTCTATCTGTTGATATTTATAGTACTTGAAATTAACACAGAGATTTCAAAATTATATATTCAGTAATTCATTCACAATGAGTAATAAACCTATAATATGTTAACAAAAAATAAAATTTTTATTAAAAAACTATTTTTTCCAAAACAAAAATAATTTTTAAAAAAATTAGAAGAATTTGTGGAACTCTTTGATGTCAGGGTTAATAAAACACAGCTATATTCTCATATCTGCTTCTGCATTCAATCTGTTGCAACCTATTGTTCTGGTTAAAGTATGTGAAAAAGCCCATCCTCACATGGACAGGTGGCTAGAAACAGGAGGCATATTTTCATAGGTTTATCAGATCACTATGGATGCTACTCTTTGGAAAGTTCATACATAAACACTTGATAAGTGGTCATTTCTTAACGGTTAGTTGCAACATGGACTCTGAATACACTTTCCAATAAAATAAAAATAAACTTTTAGGACTATATCACATTAAAACCCAGTATCAGTCAGTTTTGCACCTTGAACAGATATTTTGCTCATGTATGACTATTGTAACAACATGCAATAGTCATTTGGAAAATAATGGTTCACTGAATTATCTCCCAAATGTTAACACATTTCAATATATAATGCCAAAAAATCACATTTGTTAATATCGTCACTGGGGTTTATCAGAAACGTCTTTGAGTTTGGGAAGTTATCAAGCTTACCATGGCAGATATAACTTCTAATTTTTGACTGAAAACTCAAATTTTTATCAGTTACAACAAATGCAGGGAGTTATTTCACTTTTGAAGTGACAGGTTCAATTTTCAGACATTGTTGACCAAAAACACAAGTCTGAATAACCATAGTTTGTCTGTCAGTTACTCTTTAAAGTATGAACAGTATTCCATCAGAAGAGGAGCTAGTTCAGCTCCCAATCCACAAAAAGCACAAGCACTTTTCCTCAAAACAATCATTGTAATTCCATCTGCAGACATGCACTAAGTGAACTTTCAATTCTGTCAGAATATTAAAAAGACAGGTGCTCAAGGGCCAAGATTTAATAAAATTAATAATTCTCATTGCATCATCAAGGACATTCTTTATTTTTGTAGACAATAAAGTTTTTATTCATTCTCCAAGAAAGGAGAGGGGCATGGTGTGGAGAGATACACCACCTCAGCAAGGACATTTTTAAATGATGTTGGCTTTTAAGCAACATCATGATGTACGTAAGGGGGGGGTGGTGAAGGATACCATCAATGCAAGTAAAGTTTGGGACCCAGCCTTGATGGTGCTCAGGCACTCATGGTTTTTTTACCCTCCATCATTTTGTGTCATCAGCTCAAATATCAACACAGTAAGAAAGGAAATAATGTCTCAGTACCATTATGAAAGTTGTTGTGACCTCACCAACCCTCTGAAATGGTGTTAGAGTGCCCTGAGGGTCCACAGGTCACAAATATCATGGGTGTATTTGGGGTGTCAAGAGAGCAGAGAAGAGGTTTGGAGACCTAAGTCTGAATCTACTGGTGAAGCAAGATATCTACCATGTCTAGCCCTCAGCATGACCATTATCAGTTCATAACTGAGTGCCCTTTGACTATTCATCAGATAGTCCTCCCTCTTAGGGTGGAATTTAATTCTCTGTTCGGGAATGACTTGTGACTCCCTTCCAGCTCAATATTCCAATCTAGTTCTTTGTCTAATGGTGCTGCAAGTAATAATGCTGGGGCCTCACCTGCAGATTTCCCTGGTGGGCCAGTCGAGCCTGGGCCTGTATGTAGGAGTATGCCTGCCTGAACAAGATCTTATACTACGCAGACAGGCCCAGCCAAGAACCTCAACCTCAGCACCCAACAAGAGGCAGAGGGGCTGACACACCATAGTGCCGACTCACTGAAATGACCCCACACACTGCTGTTCCTAGGCACTTACAGCTGGGCCTGAAGGAAAGGAGACCTGAAGCCAGGCTCTCCTCAGCAAGTCCAGTAAAGCACAGGGCCCTGCCTCAACCGAATTTTGTTCTTGTACATGGGAGAGTCTCTGGGGACCTTGCTGTAGAATGCCAGGAAGCACAGATACTCCCCACTGTATCCCTGTTGGCCCAGGAGAAGCTGTGCCCAGAACAAAAGAAACAGAATGACAGGTTCTATGTGGGGCGTGTCCAAGAGTAAAAGCCCCTGGGGATCCAAATGTGCCAGGAGAAGTCAGGGTGCCATGTCGGGGCTGGAGCCCAGCTTCAGGGGGTAGGGAAAAGAGGTGGCAAAGTTTGCGTCATAGACCCCTGTGCGTGTCTGTGGTCCAAATGTCATTCCAGTACCTTAAGATAAATGCAGCTATGATAACTTCTCTCAATATCAGCCACCATGCCAATCATGTGGATAATACAAGAATTTGAAAAGACCATTAAACCCAATCTTTCAGCTTCCTGAGAGAAGTATGGCTACTGCGAGATGAACAGTTTCTCAGTAAGTAAAACAATCTACTTCATTATTAGCTATTAATTAAGGAGGTAATTTATCAAGTCTAGAAAATTCAGCAAAAGTTTAATCAAAAGGGGCTGTGAGAGACATTCATAAGAAACATGGTTCTATTATAAAACCTCCTATGTTTAAAACTCCTTGAAAACTCAAACTGCCAGTTTGGAACATTAAGCACTGTAGACAATTATTAACTGTGTCGCACTACAGATAACTATAAATTTCACTCTCCTTCAAGTGTCACCATCTTGGACTGTTTCTTATTTGCTTAAGGATAATTATGAATAAAGCTAAGAACTCTTTGAAAAAGCACCGGACTCAGTAAAAATCACGAAGGGGTATGTTCACTGGCCCCCTTCTCTCTGTGAAGCTGTTAAGTTTCCAGAGTTGGTTTGGGTACAGGATATTATAGTAGGAGCACTTGGCTTTAAAGGATGAACTTAGTGTGCTATATAAATTATTAATCCCCCAAAGTACTTCAAGATGAAATAATAATGCCTTATCCACCAGAGAGCTTTACAATTGAATGTGTTTGCATGTCTATCATCTCATTTCTCTTCCACAATGCCCACAATGCCCCCAAGAGAAATATAAGCCAGGTACTCATATCCCCCTTTCTTCAAAGCAGAAACAGATGCAGAGCAAGAGATGAGCCCCAAGCCCTGGCTACCAGCATGCAAAGAGGGCTATCCTGTGAATGTTCTACATCACTGCAACCTGGGCTCAAAATGGTTTTCTTCATCAATTCTATTTATCTTATTCATATGCCAACTTATTCCCCCAAAATTGAAGTGTCATATTTTTTCTTCTTGTAAAATCAAAAAAGCTTGATTTTCAATGTGAATATAGATACAAACAAGAAAGATGGACTGCCATGACACACCCTTGTAATGTCTGTCTAAAAACTTCCACAAATATACAGTTTCATTTACAAATGGTAAAGAAATAGAAAATGGGTCAAATAATTCCCAAAGCAAGAGTTTAAATCAGAAATTTTCCTCTTTTAAATTCTCTGTCATTAAATACGTATTTCAACAGTGATGAATTAAGACAGAATGGATTCTTTCAAGAGGGATGATGTGATAATAAAAACCATTGTCAGGCAGCTGGTAATAAGGAAGCCCTACCTTATGCATTGCAAAGTGTTTCCAGTAATCACCTAAAGGCAGACCATACTCACACCCAGCCCCCAACTCAGGAACAGGAAGAAAGGGAGTGCCAGCAGTGGCATCAGAGAAAGGGATGAGGGTAGGCAAAACTGGCCTATTTCAGAGAAACAGGACAGTATCTAGAAACAGGACAGTATCTAGAAACAGTCCAGAAACATGGGGCTTGATTAGTGGGAAAAGCCACCCCTTCAGCTCCCTGGCAGTATAATGTAAGGCTGAAAGTATTCTAAGAAGCAAAATCCCAGAAAGACTCCTCGATTAAAGGAAGGGCACAGCTGAACACACAGATTAGATTATAGGGTTTCTCTCCCATCCACAGCCATGCCTTCAGATACACTGAATAGCAAGACAGAGAATCACCCTAGGTCTCAAATTATTCCTCAAAATAATTCTGCAAATACAATGTCTAGCACTTGCAAAGAAATGAGACACCATGAGCAAGGAACAGTACAAGTCACAAATAACAAAAAAAGATCCACAAAGACATGAGAAGTTAGAATTATCCAATGTAGGCTATCAAAAAAACACTTGCAATAACACAAAAACAAACAACTCCATTTATTTAAATGCACAAAAGACTTGAATAGACATTTCTCTAAAGAAGCTATATCAATGGCCAATAAACACATAAAATGAACAATATAAGGGATGCTAATCAATAAAAAAATATCACTTCATACCCATTAGGAAATAAAAGTGTTGGCGAGGATGCAGAGCAATTGGAATCTGTGTACACTGTTGATGGGAATGTAAAATGATACCACTGTAGTAGAAAATGGTATGGTAGTTCCTCAAAAAGATTAAACACAGAATTACCATATGATCCAGCAATTCCACTTCTGAGTACATGCCTCCAAAAAAGTGAAAGTAGAAATTCAAACAGATATTTGTACGACCATGTTCATAGCAGCATTATTCTCAATAGCCAAAAGGTACAAGCAACCAAGTGTCCATGAGCAGATGAATAGATAAGCAAAATGTGTTCTATAAATACAATGGAATATAATTCAGCCTTTTTTAAAAAAGAAATTCTGATGCATGCTACAACATGGAAGAACCTTGAGGACATTATGCTAAATGAAACAAACCAGTCACAAAAGGAGAAATTCTATGTAAATTATCACTTATAAGAGGTTCCCAGAGTAGTCATATTCATAAAGACAGAAAGTAAGATGGTGAGTGCCAGGGGACTAGGGGAGGGAATTATTGTTTAATGGGGACAGTTTCAATTTTGCAAGATAAAACTCTGGAGATGGATGGTGGTGATGGTTACACAATGATATGAATATACTTAATATCAAAGAAATGTACAATTAAAAGTGGTAACCACTTAAAAGTGGTAACCACTTAAAATGGTAAACTTTATGTTTACCACAACAAAAAACACTATGATGTATGGAAAAGAATATGGCAGTTCCTTAAAAAATTAAATATAAAATTATCATATGATCCAACAATTCCACTTCTGGATATATACCCAAAAGAATTGAAAAGCGGGTATTAACTGATACTTGTACATACATATTCATAGCAGCATTATTTACAATGGCTAAAACGTGGAAGCAACCCAAGTGTCCATTGATGGATGAATGGATAAGCAAACTGTAGCATATTAATGTAATGGAATGTTATTCAAAAATAAAAAGGAAGGACATTCTGACATATGCTATGACATAAATGAACCTTGAAGACATTATGCTAAGTAAAATAAGCCAGTCACAAGAAGACAAGTACTGTAAAATTTCACATACATGAGGTGCTTAGAACAGTCAAAATCATTGAGACAAAAAGTAAAATGATGGTTTTCAGGGGCTGGAGAAAAGGGGATGGGGAATTATTGTTTAATAGGTATGGGGTTCCAATTTTATAAGATGAGAGAGCTATGGAGATGATGGTGGTGATGGCTGTACAATAATACCACTAACCTGTATACTTTAAAATAGTTAAAATGTTAAATGTATTTTACTGCAACTTAAAAAACTAACAAAATACACTACACTTGCTATGTTCAAAAATATAAAACATTAGAAGCTATAAAAAGTAACATAGCTTTCAATTTTTAAAAAATCTAGAACTGAAAAGTAAAAATACCATGAACAGGTTTCAAAGCAGATTAGGTGCAACTGAAGGGAGGCCCGGTGAACTGGAAACTAGGTCAGAAGAAAATATTCCACCTAAAGCATGGAGAGACCAAAATCTGGAAAATACAACAGAGATGGTATGAAAATACATGGCTAGAGATCTAACACATTTAATAAGCATCCTGAAAGAAGAGAGAAGATGAGGCAAAAGTGATATCTTAAGATAATGGCATCATATTTTCCAGGGTTATAAAAGATATTAGGCCATCAACACAAGAAGCCAATATACCTTAGGGAAGGATGCATGGAACCTAGTGAAACTACAGAAACCTAAGGACAATGAGAAAATCTTTTAAAAGCAATAGGAAACACACAGATTACCTCCAGAGGAACAGCAGGTATTTTGACTACTGAATTCTGAACAGGAAAAATAAAAGCCAGACACTGTGGAAAGATATCTCCAATGTGTTGAAAGAAAATAATGCCAACATAAAACTCAATATACAGGAAAAAATCTTTTAAAAATAAAGGCGAGAGGGTGATATCAGTGAAAATAGCAAAGTAACAACCTCCAAAAATTCCCCCTTCCATAAAAGCAATGCAAAATAGCACAAAAATTGTAAGACTCAATTTTTTTCAGATATCTGGGAATTTAACCAAAGGCTTGCAGCAATCTAGGGAGCATTTGTTAAATAAAAATGGTTGAATCTCCATAAGAACAAATCTGGGGTGTTTTAACTTGCTCTACTGCTATTCACTCCCCTCACCTTGCGCCAATGCCACCTTAACTTTATAGCACTCTTGAAAACCAAAAGCCTGCAATCATAGTGAAAACCAGCAGTGTTGCACTGACCAGTGAGGCTCAGTGGGTTGGGTGTATTCCCACAAAGCAACAGGTCACTGGTTTGATTCCTGGTCAGGGCATGGGACTGGTTTGCACATTTGGTCCCCAGTCAGGGTGCATGCCAGAAGGGTGCAATGGATGTATCTCTCTCGCACCAATGTCTCTCTCTCTCTCTCTTTTTTCTGCCCCCATCCCCAATCTCTAAAAAAAATAAATGAACAAATATTTTTTTTTAAAGAAAACCAGCTGTCTAGCAGCCACAGAAGGGGACAGAACAGGATTAGAACTCTTGCAAAGCCTATTCCCAGATAATTGTTTTTGATATGACTAATAGGTTCTACTTGCAAGGCTGTTTTTATTTGACCTGAGTTAGAGCTAGCCCAGTGCCAAAAGCATTTTGCTCAGAGGTGTACATCAAAACAGAAGCAATTGTTTAACTACCTGAGACAGTGGACAACAGTTGCATTAAGTAATACATTAACCCAAAAGCTTAAAAGGAAAAGCTGGGGAATGAGATGTCCATAGGGGATTTCAAAAACTCCAATATATTCCTGGGAATCTAAAAGGCCACATGTATATGTAGAGCTGTATACATACCCAAGGCTGTATGAACGCCCAGGAAAGACCCAAGATGGCTGTAAGCACTCACACTGGCCTGACTTTGAGGGTCTGCACACGGAGGAAGTAAAGACTAAGACAGAGTTGTTAACTGCCTGATCAAATGTTGAAGCATGCCCCAATATATACACGCAGAGTCCACTAGGAAACACTAGAAAATTTATGATTCCTGCCATTTAAGAAAATCTCTGTCCAGTCATTAATTGACCACTAGGCTAGCCAATCAGAGACTTTGGTGGAAACACATGACAAAGAATGCATACTTTACAGAGTTAGTTCAGGAAAGTAACTGAACAAAATCTCCTCAACAAGCAGCAAAAAAAAAAAAAAAAAAAATCATGGGAGAGTGGAGAATTGTATTTTCAGAACTGTCACTATATTATCCAAATGTTCAGTTTTCAACAAATCATTGTTGAGACACAAAAAATAAGTGAGTATGACCCATACACAGGGAAAAAGCAATCAATAAGAAGTGTCCTGAGGAAGCTCTGATAATGGCTTTACAAGATAAAGACTATATGAACTAAAGGAAACCATATCCAAAGGATTAAAGGAAAATATGACAATGTTATCTTATCAAGTAGAAACTACTCATAGAAATAGAAATTATAAAAAGGACCCCAACAAAAATCCTAGAGCTAAAAAGTACAATAACTGAAATGACAAATTCATTAAGAGGATTCAACAGCAAATTTGAGCAGACAAGAAAGAATAGGTGAACTTGAAGATAGGTCAACTGAAATTTTCCAGGCTAAAGATCAAAAATTGAAAAGTAGAAAGAAAAATGAACAGAATATGCATGAGTTGAGCCCAATCTCTCTCCCTTACTAAAAACCCAATTGTAGTACTTGCCTTAAATAAACTCTTCCTTACAAAAAAGGAAAATCAGAGCCTCATAGACCAGTGGGACACCATCAAGCATACCAACTTATGATAATTAAATTCTCAGGACTAGAGAAAAGGATATAATGATATTTAAAGAGGTACAAATTATAAAAGAAAAGACTGTCAAGATTTCTATATCCAGCAAAATTTCTATCTCCTTCAAAAGCAAGGGGGGGAGGAAAAAGAAATTAAGATGTTTTCAGATAACAAAAATTGACAGATTATGTTACTAGAAAATCTGCCCCACAGGAAATATTAAAAGGATGCCTTCAGGTCAAAATGAAGGAATGCTAGCTACTACCTCAAATCCAGGTAAAGAAATAAAGAACACCAGTAAACGTAATTGCAGAAGTAATTATAAAAGACAATATAAATGTAATGTTTGTTTGCGGCTATTTTCTCCTATCCAGAATAAGAGATAACTGTAAGAGACAATATTTATAAATCTGAGTTGATGTGCACAGAATGTGTAAAGATGTGCTTTGTAAGACAGTAATAGCACAAAGGAGAGGGAGGTAATTGAGATATAGAGAAGCAAAGTTTTATATATTACTGAACTTAAATTGGTATGAATCCAAACTAAATTCTTATAGGTTGTTGACAGTAAGAAGCCCCAGGCAACCCCTGAGAAAACAACAACAACAAAAAGTAAAATAAATGGCAATGGAATTTAAAATGCACACTAGAAACTATCTACTTAACACAAAAGGCAGTAATGAAGAATACAAAATTAAATAGACATGACATATTTACAAACATAAAACACAAACAGCAAAATAGCAGGAATAAATCCCACCTTATTAGAACTGCAATAAATGTAAATGGTTAAGCATTCCAATTTAAAAGCAGAAACTACTGTATTTTTTTAAACACATGATCCAATTACATGCAGTACACAAGTATACTCTTAAATTCAAAGACACAAATTGATTGAAAATGAAAGGCTGAAAAAATATATAAAATGTAAACAGACCCTAGCTGGTGTGGCTCAGTGTACTGAGTGCTGGCCTGTAAACCGAAAGGTCACAGGTTCATTTCCCTGTCAAGGTACATGCCTGGGTTGCTGGCCAGGTCCCCAGATGGAGGCATGGGAGAGGCAATCAATTGTTTCTCTTGCTTATACATGTTTCTCTCCCTCTCTTTCTCCCTCCCTTCTCCTCTCTCTGAATATCAATGAATAAATAAATAACAAAATGTAAGAGAGCTGTGGTGGCTATACTTACTTCAGACAAAATGGTCTTAAAAACAAAAATTGTTACTCAAAACAATATATAAAAATTATATACACATGTATCTAACAGCTAAGCCCTAGAATGCATGAAACAAAAAACATTAATAGAAACAAAGGGAGAATTAGACAATTCAACAATAATAGCTGGAGATTTCAATATACTATTTTTAGTACAGGACTGAATGACAAGACAGAAGATTGGGAAGAGAAAAGAAGATTTTAACAGCCCTATAAAACAATTAAAAAATAAAAATACATTATTTTAAACTACACATGCAACAGTCTTCAGGAGAGACCAAATGTTAAGCCAGAAAAACAAGTCTCAAAATTTAAAAGAACTGAAATCATACAATTTTTGTTCTCTGACAGCAAGGGAAAGAAATTGAGGCCAAAAACAGAAACTCACAAGTCTGTGGAAATTAAACAACACAATTCTAAGTACCCAAGAAATCAAAGAAGAAATCACAAGGAACATTAGGAAATACTTTCAGAGGACTGAAAATGACAACACAACATACCAAAACTTATAAAAGGCCGCAAAAGCAGTGATTAGAAATAGTTATACCTGAGACACAAATACTAAAAAGGAAGAAATATCTCAAATTAATAGCCCAAACATCCACCTTAAGAAATTAAAAACGAGTATACTAAACCCAAGGCTAAAAGAAGAAAGGAAAAAACAAATATTAGAGCAAAAGTAAATGAAATAGGAAATAGAAAACAACAGAGAAAAAAAATGAAACCAAATGGTGATTCTCAGAAAATATCACCAAGACTGATCAATCTTTATCTAGATTGACTAAGAAAAAGAGAGAGAAGACTTAAATTACTAAAATCAGAACTACCAACCTTACAAAAATAAAAATGATTATAAATAAATATTATGAACAATTGTTTGCCAGAAAATTAGATAACCTAGGTAAAAAAAAGGACTAATTCCTAAAAAGACACAAACTCAAAAATGAGTCAACAAGAAATAAAAAAATTTCAACATACCTAAAATAAATAAAGACATTGATTTAGTAACTGAAAATCTTCCACAAGGAAAAGTCCAGGACTAGATGGCTTCACTAGTGAATTCTACAAACATTTATGAAGAATTAACACTATCCTGCACAGACTCTTCCCAAAAACTGAAGAAAAATGAAAGGATACTTCCCCATTCATTCAAGGCCAGTATTATCCTCATGTCAAAATCATACAAAGATATCACAAGAAAAAAAACTGTAGACTAATATGTCTTGAGAATATGAATGCAAAAACCCTCAACAAAACACTAACAGACTGAATCCAACAACATATGAAAAGGATTATCCACTATGACCAACTGGGATTTACATCCAAGGAATGTAAGGTTGGTTCAACATACAAAAATCAGTCAATATAATACAAGACATTAATAAAATAAAGGCCAAAACCACATGTTCATCTCAATAGGTGCAGAAAAAGAATTTGACCACAAAAACACCCTTTTGTGAGAAAAATACTAAATAAAATAAAAATTGAAAGGTATTTCCTCAACCTAATAAAGGCCATTTACAAAAACCCACAGCTAACAACATACATAATGGTGAAAGACCGAAAGCTTCCCCCTAAGATCGGGAACAAGATAAGGATGCCCGCCCTTGCCAGAACAATTCAACATTATACTAGAGGTCAAAAGCGTGGAAATTACACAAGAAATAGGAGTAACAGTTACCCAGATTAGAAAGGAAGAAGTAAAATTGTCCATATATGCAGATGGCATAATCTTATACATGACACGGATAGCCTCCGTAATCCACTAAAAAACTATTACAGCTAACAAATTCCATGCTCATGGATTAGAAGACTTAACATTGTTAAAATGCCAATAATCCCAAACTGGTCTACCCGTTCAGCACAATCCCTATCAAATATCCCTTTCATGCAGACTCTGACAAGCTAATCCTAAGAATAATATGAAAATTCAAGTCACTGGGAATAGCCAAAACAACCTTAAATAAGAACAAAGATGGAGGACCCACACTTACCAATTTTAAAATTTAACACAAATCTCCACTAATCAAGACTATGCCGTTCTGTCATAAAGAAAGATGTATAGATCAATGAAATAGACCTGAGAGTCTAGAAATAAACCCATATTTTACAGTCATTTGATTTTCAACAGAGATGCTAAAACCATTCAATGAAGAAATGATCTTTTCAAAAAATGGTGCTAGGACAACTGGATAGTCATATGCAAAAGAATAAAGTAAAACTCCTCTTTCATACCATATATAAAAATCAAGGGTGAAGGGTTAGAGGAACAATTATAAAGGACATGTGGACAACAACAAGGGGGGGTGGAAATGGGGGAGGGTGGCAGGGAGGGCTGGAGTGGTGGGGAGGGGTGGGGAGAAAAGGCCGAAAACTGTACTTGAACAATAATTAAAAAAAAGAAACTTATTCTACTTTAAAAAAAGAAAAAGATTAAAGTAACTTTTAATTAAAAATAATAAATTATCATTCTAAGGTCAAATAGTTTTTTTAAAGTCATATATATCAAGCATACAATCACAGTAGAGTTTCTAAATCTATGCCTTGAATAAAAAGAGCAGCATATCTCCTAAAAAAAAAAAAAAAAAGCCTTCTACATCACTGCCCTGGCCAAGTGGCTCAGTTGTCTAAAGTATTGGCCCCATACAGCAAAAGGTTGAGTGTTCAATCCCTGGACAGGGCACATACAACAATACCATTCAGTTCAATCCCTGGTTGGAGTGCATATGGGAGGCAATCTATCAATATTTCTCCCTCACATAGATGTCTCTCTGTCTCTGTCTCTCTCTCTCCCTTCCCCCCCTCCCCTCCTCTTTCTCTAAAATCAGTAAATATATCCTCAGGTGAGGATTAAAAAAAAAAAAAAAACTTGTCCATGACTCTTCATGGCACATTACTCACAATAGTCAAAAAAAGTGGAAACAATCCAAATGTCTTCCTAGTGATATATAGATAAAATGTGATATACCCTTACCATGGAATATCATTCACCCATGAAAAAGAATGAAGTACTGATACATGCTATAACATCAATCAATCTTGAAAATTTTATACTAAGGTATATTTATGATTTTATTCATATTTATGTTTCCATTCATATAAAGTGTCCATAACAGGCAGATTCCAAGAGATAGAAAGTAGATTAATGCTTGCCAGGCACAGGAGGAAGGGAAGAATGGGGACTTAGTGTTGACAGTATGAGACTTATTTTTAAAGTGATAAAAATGCCCTTGAATCAGGTAGTGATGGTTGCACAACCTTGTGATAATACCAAAAATACTAAATCATAAACTTTAAAGGGTAAATTTTATGACATGTAAGTTATAGTCCAAAAAATTTAAATAAATTGAAAGAATTTTAAAAAGAATAAAAGTAAAATAAAAATATTTTTAGAAAAAAGTAGGGAGTGTCTATCAGCAGTTGACCTGAAATAAAGGAATGTCTAAAGAAGGTTCTTCAGGCAGAAGGGAAAGGACCCCAGAATGAAGGTCAGAAATGTCAGAGAGAACAATGAAAAGTAAAACACGAATAAAAATGTGAATAAATCTAAATGAACACTGACAGCATATGAAGCAAAATGGTTGATATTAATATCACTTACTGAAGTTTAAAAAGGGGACAGAGAATTAAAATAAACAACAAGCACGTATAAATCTGGAGGGGGTGAATGGAGTTCAAGTATTCTAAGAAACTATGATCTCTGCATGGCCCAGTAGGAAGGTATAACTGCATTATTTGAAGACATTAATAACACATTATCTAATTTACATGGTAACCACAAAAAAAGAAAAATAGAATATAATCTCCAATGTACTGGAAAGAGAGAAAAAGTAGAATGATTTTTTAAAATCATGGTACTAATTTAAAATAATACCAGAAAAGAGACAAAAATAAACACAAAATGTAGAACAAGATAAATACAGGGGTGAGCAAAGGTAGGTTTACAGTTATAATACGGTACAAATAAATAATATAAGAATAAACTATTCTGTGTATGCACAACTATAAACCTACTTTTGCCCACTCCTGTATGTAATACGATTGTGAATTTAAACTCAACTAGATCAGTAATTACATTCAATGTAAATGAGTTGAATGTTCCAATTAAAAGACAAAGATATCCAACTGGATGAAAAAAGTCTAATTGCATAATCTTTGCAAGAGACATATCTAAAGTATAAGAATATGGTTGGAAGTAAAATGATAAAAAACAAAGACATCATGCAAATATGGGCCTAAAGAAATCTGGAATGGTTATATTAATGTCAGACATGTTATACCACAAAGGCAAAGATTTATTATTAGAGATAAAAAGAAACACTCATAATAATTAAAATCTCAACTCATCTAGAAGATAAAACTACTTTAAATTTGCATGTCACTAAAAACATGGTCTCAAAGTTTATAAATACAATAAAAACTGACAGAACTACAGAGAGAATTAAGACAAATTCATAATCATAATGAAACTGTAATTATCTCAGTAGTGGATATAAAAAACATCAAAATATATATATAAGTAAGAAAAAACAAGAGATGTGAGTAACGTGCTTATCAAGTTAGCTGAGAATATAGAACACTGAACCTAATTCTTTTCAAGCACACAGGAACATTTGAGAGGAGGCCTTGCTTTTTAACAGGCTTCTGGAAAAGCTAGGGAAAAGTGGTTGCCCGCTTTCCCCCCTTTCCCTCCCCTTCAAGCATCCACTTGGAGTTTTTGTAAAAAGAGCTGCTATGAAACCAAACTTACAGTCCATATTGGGTATAAGGCATATAGCAAGTTTCAAAGCATTAAAATCATAAAGACTAAGAAATCTGGGCAATGCAATCACGTTGGAGGAGAATAAAATAAGAAAACAGAAAGTGCACATGTTCGGAAATTTTAAAATATTCTTCTAAATGACCTACAAATCAAAGAAAAATTCATAATAAATTAAAAACTACATTGTTGCAGTCTACTTGGGCGGCTATAACAAGATATCACAGACAGTTTAAACAACAGACATTTATTTCCCGAAGTTCTGGAGGCTTGGAAGTCCAAGATCAGAGTGCCAGCATTGTCAGGGTCTGGTGAGGGGCCACCTTCCTGGACTGCAGATGGCTGCCTTCTTGCTGCATCCTTACATGGCATGGAGAGAGAGAGGAAGCAAGCTCTGTGTTTTCTTCTTATAAAGCACTAACTACCCCTTCATAAGGACCTCACACTCATGGCCTCATCTGAACCTTCGGGCTTCAACATATGACTTTGGGGAGGGGCGGGGTACAATTCAGTGTATAGCACAGAGTAAACAATAATGAAAAACCTCAAATCAAACTCTGTATAATGCACTTAAAGCATTATTTATAAAGAAATGTTTCACCTTAAATGCACATTTTAGTAAAAGAGAAAAGCTGCAAATTAATAAAGTAAGTATTCATCTCAGAGAGAACAGTTACAACGAAGGGAAATTATGGGCCAATTTCACTCACAGACTTGTATGCAAAAATCCCAAATTGTCAGTCACTGGAATCTAATCAATATATTACAGGAATAAGCTAACATGAACAAGTTAGTTATGTGATACAGTGGTCATCTGTTGATGATAGAATTAAAGATTTTTATTGTTTTTATGATAATCTTTACTTTAGAAATTTTCCAGATAAGCACTCATTGTTTTATGAAACAAATATATTTTTGAATTAATAATATTCTGATCTCTAATCTTCATGATGTCAACTACTTAAGAATGGCAAGAAGAAAAGAACAACGGCTAGCCACTGAGCAGCCATTTCATTTGAGTAATCACAGGGTGTAAGACCTTACATGTCTCAGTGTCCCTATTTGGTTGAGAACAAAGAAAAAGTGGATAGGAGTGGAAAAGGATTTACAAAGATAGGGATGTGATAATAGCAATTCATAGGCTTTTTGCCCAGACTAAGGGAGCAATCTCATACACAAACATGTCTATAAATAGAATCCATACTGCACTTTAATGAATAATTTAAAAGCACTTTGCAAACAGGGTTAAGAAAACAGAAACCTAAATGCTCAAAAATCAATAGTTCTGTCCTATCCCAACCTGGTGAATTACAGAAACAGACGTTTGAGTTTTGTATTGTTTTTTAGAGACAATGAAAGCTGAATGGTTAAGCATCAAAAGGCTTAAAAACATCTACAAGCTCTGACCTAATAATTCTGCCTTTAGTAATTTATCCTTCAGAAATAATAGGTGATACACACAATGATTTTTGTATAGAATATTTATCAAAGCATTATTTATGATGGTAAATATTTCAAAGCAGCATAAATGTCCAGCTATAGGGCAGTGGTTCAATCAACTGGGACACCCATTGGAATAGTACACAGCCATTCAAAATCATATTTTAAAATAATGTGATATGACACAGGAAACACTATCAAGTACAAAGGTAAAAAGTTGTTCATAAAACACATTATGGAATGAATCCCAACTTTCAGGATATGCATACCATATATACAAAAAGTATAAAAAAGTATTAGCTATCTTTGTGTGTCAACATTATAGATAATGTTCATTTTGTTCTTTATACTTTCCACTTGCTCCAATTTTTCTACATAAAACATTTGCATTAATTTTACAAATAGAAAAAACATTTTTAAAAATAATGAAAAACTGACTAGCTCAAATAAACTCAAACAGCCTTCATCAACCCAGACCCACTTCTAGTGAGGGTACAGATCTGACACATTAGTTTTCTATAGATGCACAACAAATTTAGTAAGTTAAAACGATATACATTTATTACCTCAGTTTCTGTGGGTCAGAAGACTGACAAGGCTTAACTGAGTCCTCTGCTTAGAGTCTCACAAGGTTGAATCAAGCTGCTGGCCAGGCTCAACTGCAGGAGAATCCACTTCTAAACCCCCTCAAGCTATTGGCAGATTTTGTTTATTTGTTGAAGACTGAGGACCCCCACTTCCTACTGGCTGTGCCTGCATACCATCTTCAGCCCTGGATGCCATGGCCAGTTCTTGCCATGTGGGCTTCCCCAACATAGCCACTTACTCAATCCAGCAAACAAAGTCTCTAAATAAGTTTCTAGCAAGATAAAATTACATATAATGTAACATAATCATGGAAGTGACATGCCATCACTTTTGCCATCTTCTATTAGAAGCAAGTCATAGGTCCCACTTCAATGGGAGTGGGTAACACAAGGGCGTGAATACTAAGAGGTGGGGATCATGGTGGGGCCATCTTCAGAGACCCTGTCCACTATATCTTGCCTCCCGCTGCAGAGCCCAGGCAAAGAAAGGAAGCTTATGCTTGCATCTGAAGACTCTTCTCATCAATCAACCATCCCTAAACACAACTGAACCTTGCTCTCTACACTGCCGAGGCAGTAGAGTACTGTAAGAATTGGAGAGAGAGTTCACCATGGGTCAGAGTTAACACAGAGAATTAATTTCAGCAGGTCCTGTGCCAGCCTTGAGGAATGGTTAAGATTTAGATCAATGGGAAGGAATAAGAAAGGGAGACTCCTCCTCTGCATTAAGAAACTGAAAGCAGGCATTCCCAAGGTTCCTACTTATTCTGGAGACAATAAGTAGGAACGCAAACCAAAATGATATCTTAACTTCACATTCTAATTGGTCCCTTGATGAACAACACACTTGCAATACCTACGATCAAGACTTAGGCACACCATGTGAGTTTTGGCTAACTCTGTGGCACTGACATCAATTAGCCTCCACAGTGTGGTAAATATCACTAATATCTAGTTGCACTAAAATTCCAGGACATGGAAGACTCCATGTCCCTACCCCATTTTAAACTAGGTGTGACCAAAATGTCTCCTTCTGGCCAAAAAAGGTGAACGGAATGAACCAGCAACCCTTATAAAGTAATACTTGGTGGCGCAAGAGTCTCCATGCTCTAAAAGGGCCCATATCTAAGACATTGAAGAAGCAATTTGCCAAACTTCCAGGGGGAAAAAAAAATCCCTTCTTCTCAGGAACAATTACAGAGATAATGAAGCGTCACCTTGATACTAAATCTGAAATAGAGTAATACAAGAAATAATTATTATTGATTAATACTGCTAATGAGCACATGTACCCAAATCCTGAATGAAGTATTACCATACTGGATCCTGTAATAATTATTAACTGTAGTACCTAATAACAATGTATAGTTTATCCCAAGAAATCAATGATGGTTTGAAATTAAAAGATGAAAATACTTCATCTCGGTCACAGTTTAAAGAAAAAAACAACATAATATCATCTAGACAGATGCGGGAAGCCATTTGATAAAATTCAAAATCTAGTAATGATTTTAGAAAACATTTTATCAAACTGTTAGTAGATGAGACCATCTTTAACCTAATAAAAGGAATCTACAAAAAACCCCAGCAAACTTCACAATTAAAGCTTTAAAAAAATTCCCTTTAAGTTAAAAACAATATTAGGATAGTCTTATCACAACTTTGTCTAGTGATCCAAACAAAGGGAATAAGACAAAGAATAAAATATCTAAAGACTAGGAAGAAAGAAATAAAATTATCATTATTTACATGAACAAATTTGAAACATCTACATATCAGTAAAATCTGACATATTTCAAAGGTAGCATTGCTGGGGAAAGGATGGCACTCAATAAATATCACTAGAAAAATTCTAAAATTATGTTTCTACCTCACAAAAATAAGTTCAAAGAAGAATATTAAAAGCAAATATTCAAAAAATGTTTAAAAGAAGGATATCTTATAACCTTGTGGTAACAAAGAAAATCTTAAATAAGACTTAATAACCACAAACCATTAGGAAAATATTAATGTTTGACTATATTAAAATTAAACATCTGCTCATCAAAACAGCATTTTAAAAGGATAAAAATAGGGCACAAATAGAATCCAGAATATATAAAGAACTTCTAAAAAGCTATATGAAGGACAACCCAAGCAACAAATGGGGAAACAATATGTGAATACAATTTAGAGAAGAAGAAATCTAAAGGGATAAGAAGTTCCCAAATGCACTAGTAATCAAGGAAATTCAAATTAAAACAGCGAGGTATTTCATATCTACCAGACTGACAACAGTTAAAACATCTGAATACATAATGAATTAGCAAGGATGTGAAGAAATAAATCCTTGAAAAGTATTTTAACAACAACTCTGAGGTTGGAACTTGACCTACCCTATAACCCCACAATCCCACTTATGGATGAACACCAGGTCCACTCTCTCCTCAGTGCCCAGAACAGGGGAAAGGTAGGCCAGTGGGACATGGAATTAACAGACGGCTGGGGGAGACTGAACAAGCTGCTAGGAGAAAGACTTCAAGTGGGACACAGGCCAGGTAAGATAATATCAGATGCCATGCTTACTTACCTGGGGCAATCTCTTCCCCAAAGCAGCTAAATCAGTGTATCCTCTACAGCCAATCTGACTATATCATTTCCTCCTTAGACTTAACCAGCTAAAAATTCCTAGAGCAGAATCCCAACTTCTATCAGTTTCCTGTGGCTGCTATAACAAACTTCCATAAATTTAGTGGCTTAACACAAGACAAATTAATTACCTTGCAGTTCTGGAAATCAGATCTGAAGTCAGACAAGGTTCTCAATGAGCTAGAATCAAGGAGTAAGAAAGGCTGTGTTCCTTTCTGGAGGTTCTGGGAAAGAATCCATTTTCTTGCCTTTTCCAGCTTTCCCTGCATTCCTTGGCCCGTGACCCCTTCTATTTTCAAAGCCAGAAATGACGAGTAATTTTCCTCATTTCACATCACTATGACACTGACTCCTATGCCTACTTCTTGCACATTAAGGACCCGTGTGATTACTATGGGCCCACCAGGGTAACACAAGATAATATCCTTATTTTAAAATTAGCCAATAGCCCTGGCTGGTGTGGCTCAGTGGGTTGAGCACCTGCCTGTGAACAGAAGGGTGGACTGTTTGATTCCCAGTTAGGGCACATGCCTGGGTTGTAGGCCAGGTCCCCAGTTGGAGGTATGTGAGAGGCAGCCAATAGGTGTTTCTCTCACACATCTCTTGCACGTCTTTCAACCAGTTGATGTTTCTCTGGCACATTGATGTTTCTCTCCTTCATTTTCCCTCCCTTCCCCTGTCTCTGAAAATAAATACAAAAAATCTTTTTAAAAATAAAATAAAATAAAATAAAATTAGCTGATTAGCAACAACCTTCATTCCATCTGCTACCTTAAATCCTCTTTGCCAAGCAATATAACAGATTCACAGGTTCTGTAGATTAGGATGTACTCAGCTTTAGATGGCCATTATTCTATCTGCCACACAATCTCTTCTCAACTCTCCTCCTATACACACACCTCTAGTGGAGTCCCAACCCTTTCAAAATACCCCCCACCCCTCCAGCCTCCGCACCACCACATACCCTGCTCTCCCATTACACCAACCTTCTTGTTTTTTGAGTTGATTTATACCCATCCATGCCCCAAAATTACAATTCATCCTCCAGAGCTCACACCCAAAGGCTACGTCCTCTTTGATGCCTTCTCTGATTGCTAGCCTAAATGAATCACCCCTCTTTCAATACATTAACCTAGCTTTCTGTATATCCTAATTGCAGCCCTGAGCATAATCCCCTGCAACCATCTGTTTACAATCTTTTCCTCGTCCAAAGTAGTGAGTCCTTCAATGATTAAGAACTCTGTCTCATTTCCCTGTGGGTTCCCAGATGATATCACAGAGCCTGGCAAAGAGTGGGCACTCAAAGAGTATTTCTGAAGTTTGGAGGAGGCAGAAGAAAGCTGCCCTGGATTTCCCTCAACAAAACAGATGCAAAGAGTAACCTGGGTTAAGTACACAACCAATAGGGCCAAAGAACTAGTTAAAATGCTCATAACAAAAACAATTCAACAACCCAATGTTTAGTTTGATGCACAATTTACTATCATGTGGGAGAAACTCTATACCCACAAGTAACACCCATTAGTTTCTATTGCTAACCTGTGGGGCAATTCCAAAGGAACAGGTAAAATTAACCTCAAGAGAAATAAAGGATTTCTCTAAATGATTTACAAAGATGTTCTCAGAATTATAGAAGAGAGCGTAGATGTTGCCCCAACACAGCAGGAATGCCTGGAGACTGCCCAACAGTCCCACCACATAATCAGAGAGCTCTGGTCCCGCTCCAGGAAGGGTGGAAGCACAATGCCAGTGAGTGTGAGGGATGCTACAATCGACACTGTTTAGAGAAAAACAAATTGCCTATATGTAAAAATATCTGTACATGTTATAGTAAAAGTACATTCTTCGGAGCGTGGTTGTTAATCAAACATGGTCTCATTTAGTTTCAATGATCTGCTACTTGATGTCCATAGTTAGCAAGAAAATTCCCACCTGGGGAGGAAACTGAGCAAGGGAATGAAACTGTTGAGCCCGCACAATTGTCCACTATAAAAAAGAGACAAGAATATGACTTAAGTTTTTAAAATGCACACTTCCTTTCAGATTCAATAAAATTACCCTGTTTGACTTTTCTTTAATAGTATGAATTCTGAAATTCATTTTAAAATGTACTCCAAAAACCACTCTCACACTGGAAAGAAAAATTGAAGATGAAAAAAATCAGATGACACATATTCAGCACCATGGACAGTGGGCCCACCACTTGCCTGTAGAGTCCTTGTCATGAGGACTAAGAAATCAGAGCCGCCCAAAATACATAGCATTCATCCTAATATTTAAGTTTCAGGGTCATTCTAATACATAAGCAGGTATTTTTCTTTGTTATGGCCCAAAGGACCAGCCTTCTTCACCAAAGGGAACAACTTCTACCTACCAAAATCTGATAATACTGATCACTTTTACAATAAAGCCCTAGGATTTCTGAGAAATGAGGAATGACTTTGCCACTGACACATGGCTATGAGTCCACAAATTGGCTACAGGTCAAGGAACTGAAATTGTTGAAACTAAAGCACAGCATCCAGTCTTGAATGTCTAGATTGTTTCGAGGACCTCATGGGACTTTTGCAAATATAAACGCAGCATGCTCTGAGCCTCCCTCTAACAACAGGGAAAGAGACAGCTTCTTTTTAAACATCTTACAAAATGAACAAGTGTTGAAATGTTCTCATACAAAAAAAGTAACCATAAAGCTGTATATTTTCTCTAAACCTGAGTATTAATAATGACATCTGAAAAAGTGATGTTCTGAGGTGCAATATCGCCAGTGATCAGCACCACCTATGGCGACATCAGTCACAAAGCCCTGAATTCTAAACAGGATACCCAACCTTTTCAGTTATAAAGACTCCTTTTACCACCAAACCTTTTTATAACTTTATAACATTGAGTATTAACTAAGAAAATACAGAAAGTTGTGCAAATCTTAAAACATGTGCAATGAACCTGCACTATACAAACAACAGCATCTACATACAAGGGAAAGACAACAGTACTTTGCTGTCCCACCTCAGGTGGCTGGACAACATCAGCTGACCGACCTCGGTTGGTCAGTGACTGCATTTACATGTGAAGACCCCGTGGTTTCCGCTGGATCTCCGAGTCTGAAAACACCATCCAAAACTACTCCAGCTCCTGCAACGTGAGGATCAGTGAGTCTTCTGCAATCTTGCCAGCAATCCCTCCAGCGTGCCAATGATTTTCAGTCTCCTGAACCAAAACGGGCCTCCCTGAGACATTTTTTAAAGTCAGGAGTTGTCCCTGGGCATGAGGAGCCCGGAAACGAGCTGTCTTCAATAGGGAAGCTCCCCTGCACACTCCTTTGGTTCCCATACCTAAGCCACGTTCGAAGAACAAAAAAGGGACAACAGCTCATCCCTGTGCCGGGGGAATGGTTTGAGCTGGGGGGTCAGCGCACTACCCAGCCAGTCTCTGAGGTCTCTCTCTGGTCAAGGCCTGCCTGCCCCTAGCACGCCACAAATCCTCATGAACCCGGGCAGTGCTCTGCCAGCCGGCGCGCGGGGCCAACAGGCCCTGAAGTCTGTGCTGCCTCACGGGGAAGACACAAGGAAGACAACCAACCCTACGCACAAGATTTGGGATCTCGTTTTTCATTCACTTTTACATGCGCCGTGTGCGAAATACACTTCGGAGTAGAAAGAGAAAAATTAGAAAAGCCACCGGGCAAAAAGAGAAAATAAACTTTTACTGAACAATACTGCCGGAGCAAAACACTTGTGGGAACAATAAGAAACACGTTTGCCCCACCCCCAGATAAAATACAGTGACCGGAAACGAGGGACGTGCCCCCAACCCCCCAGGGAACCTGCTCCCCGCTTCGACACGGTGTCCCGGAGCGACGCAGACGCCTCGGCTCAGGGGCAGCCGCGGCGTCCGAGGGAGGGGACGCGAAGGGGCACCGCCAGGGTCCGGCTCTCCCCCACCGCGCTCAGCACGTGCGCGTCCGCGGCGGCGCCCGCGTCCCGAGCACGGGGCGCCGGGGCTGCTGCCCCCGCAATCTTTCTCAGTCCTATGCGAGCAAGTTTAAGTCGTTTGAAACTTAAGCCGCATAAAGCCCAGAACAAAATCGTGGCAGCTGTTCACCCACAAGCGAGGCCATCCAGCCGTTACCGAAGGCAGCGTCGCGCCGATAACTTCCGAGGGAGTGGGGGAAGGGGAGACCCGCGGCGCCCCCTCACGCGAATCCCAAACACCCGCCCCCACCCCCGCCCGGCCCCCGGCCCGCGCGGCCCGCCCCGGCTCCTCGGAGAGGCGGCCCGCCCGGCGCTCACTCCGAGGGTCGCGGGGAGGGCGGGGTGACGGGGGCGCGATCCACCCGCCCACCCGCGTTGCAGCTGCCGCCCAAGTTGGCCGGGGCGGGCGGGGCCTCCGCTCTTTCCGCCTCTCGGGGGCTCGGTCAGCCCGAGCCGTGCGCCCCCGCCCGCAAGCTCGCGGCTAAAGTTGGCGGCCGCCGGAGGTCGCCGCCTGGCCACGGCCTCCTGACCACCGCCCGGCCCGGACCCCGACTGGGACCCGCCCCGAGACTGACACCAGGCCCCAGACCCCGCGCCGGACCCCGACTCCCGGCCTGGACCCCGTCTGCACCTGTGGACCCCGCCCCTGGCCCCGCCCGTGACCACTCACTCACCGAGAGCGCGTCCGCGGGCCAGCCCGCGGGAGGCCTGGCCGGGATGGGGAGTGGGGACGGTGTGATCCAGGCGGTGGCGGAGGAGCCAGAAGAGACTGAGTCTGAGAAGTCCGAAGAGACTGAAGCGACTGAGGCGATTGAGGCGACTGAGGCGCCGGTAGCGGTTCCAAGCGCTCCAGCCGAGGCGTTGCGCGCGGCGCGAGCCCGCCCCCTCTGTGCGACTGACCAATCCCTCGCCGCGCGCCGCCGCTGGCCCCGCCCCATCCCAAGTGCACAATCCCGCGAAAGCGGGCGCCGCAGACCAATGGAACGGCGGAACGGAGAGTGACCGACCAATCAGAGCCTGTAAAGCTCTCCTGAAAGAAACCAGCAGCGTCGCGGAGGCGAGGGCTGAACCCGGCCAATAGCGATGGGGCAGTACGAAAAGTTGGGGAGGGCAGGAGGCGGGGTCTTGGGCTGGCTAGTCACTGGCCGGGGGCGGGTTCGGGGCGGGCAGGCCACTGGGTGGGGTGGGGGCGGGGCCAGGGACGGGGCGGAGCTGTAAGTGGTAGCTGAGAGGGACCTTGAGCAGACCGGTTACAAGTCGAGGCGGGGCCTGGGACAGGGCAAGGGGCGGGACCACAAGTAGGGTGGGGCCGGGGCGGGTCCCTGGCTGGGGCGTGGCCTGGGAGGTCCAAGCGTCAGACTCTGGCTCCCTCTTATCCCGCGGGCCTGGGTCCTTCGGCGATAAGTAAAGCAGACAGTCCTCCCAGTCTCTGGGTCTGTTCCCGAGACCCCAACGAGTCCCCTACCGCCCCCGCCGCCGCCCCTGCCCCTACCGGACTGGGCTCTGATGCCCACAGCAAGCCGGATCCCCCATCTGTCCCATCGCCTCGATAGTTGTCCCCTTCCTCCACGCCGCAGAATCCGTTTGTCGGCAGTGTGCCCGTCTGCCCGCGAGGCCGACTTGGGACGCAGATGGGCTTACGCCTGGACGTTCGCAGGTGCCTGGTTGGCACACCTGCCCACAGGTGACCCAAGGACGAAGACCGAGTCTGGATGAAAAGCTGGGCTGTCCTCGGGATCAGAGCAAGTCCAGCTGTTTCGTATCATTACCCTTTCTCCACACCTCCTGGGCTGCGGTCTGCTGTTTTGTTTCTATTCCGGTCATTTTCATGGCTCTCAACCCCTTGTGTCCCATCTCCGTATTGTGGCCTATTCTCAGCAAGAATTATTTCTTCCATCGCAGCATCCACGACACGAATCAGGTCACAGGCACTGCGGTAGCCTCAGACCCTCGGGAATCACTAGGGGACTGGGCAGTTGGGCCAAGCGTCGCCCTCACCGGGCCCTGGAGCCCCGGATAGGGCTCATCCTTGTCGGTCTCTTTTGCCTCAGAGCTAGGGAAGGGGATAACCCGCGGCCAGAGCAGGGCTTGGGGGGGGGGGGGGGTCCTGGGAATAGCTGTGTCCTCTGCAAGCATCCCTGCTCAGGGGCTCACTGGCACCATTTGCTCCTAGACAGGGACAGAAGGCATTTCTCGGGCCTCTCCTCTCTGAACCCTGCTGCTTCGTGGGTGGTGAAGGGTGGAAAGAGGGCCACAGGAAGCCCACCCTCTCAAAGGTTACCATTATGACCTCTTTTTCGAGTGTGGAAGCATTAAAAACGGCCTAGTACTGGAGCCTTCCCACAGGACACAAGGTACACCCGGCTGGCACCCAGAGGCAGGCAAGACTGGGCAACACCCAGAGAGAAAGTTCTGGAGGGTCCACACCAGAGGAGGTTGGTTACAGGGAAAGTCATAAAGCTACAGTGCCCATGTCCTCACATGTCACTTTTGTAAATCAAAAACAACTTTTTTTAAAAAGGGCGTGGGCTGGAGGGTGAGAAGGGTCTGGTGGGGTCACCTGCAAAGGCGGCAGCATGGTTCATGAGTGCTTCCGAAGACTGGGTCTGGAGGTGGGGACCGCGGGAGCCCCTCCCAGCAGTGTGGGTGACACCCGTCACGTTCAGAGCAGGAACGTGTGGTTTAACCGTGTGCTCTAGGGGGAAGAAGGAGAATGTAGCAGCAGAGGGAGGCAGAAGCCATGGTTCGGTGGTCCCACGATGGAGACACCGGGACATGACACTGGGAATTGAACAAGATGGGATGATGGCAGCACAGCCCGCAGGACTTGGACCGGAAGACCAAGGGTGCAAGAATTTGCAGCGTCCCAACTTCGTGTCTCTGTCAGCTTCAGTGTGACTCCGCAGGCAAAAGGGCCAAAGGGACCCCTGGGGACCCCATTGCCAAGGCCAGAATGCACCGCGGGGGCACAAGCAGAGCACCCTCAGCCCTCCCACCCCCCGCCTAGATTACAGGCTGCCAGCCTCCCACTTCCCCATCCTCTCCAGGAGCCGGACGCCTCTCAGCTGCCTTCATCGCCTCCTGAAAGACACAGATAGTCATTAGGAAAGTAATGATAGTGTTTTCAGGACAGCATGTTGGACCCTAACAACTTTCAATTATTTCCAGTTCCTGGGAGGAAAAAGCAGCTCATCTCCTGCCTCCGCCCTTGACACACAAGACAATCTGTGTCTGCGGGCATATTATCACAAGTTAGAAAATCTGTGAAAGCCGAACTGCCGACCGGAGCAGCCTCCACCCCCACACCACAGCAGCTGGGCGGGGCGGAGCTGGCCTGGGCTCAGCTCCGCCCCTTGAACAGGACCAGCCCGCCTCCAGGTCTCCACCACGGGGTTGCTATGCTTTCTCGGCGTTAGCATCTTGAGTGCGCTTTCGCCGTTGTCGCCGCGGTCCTTCCCGTGAGAAGTGCACCCAGGGGCCCGTGTTTATAAATAACTCCATGATGTCTTGTTGAGGGGAGCGGAGAAGGAAGGAGACACATAATTATCATCTGCTTGAATGATGTCACACCAAACCCTGGCAAGTCTCATAGCACTGACCTTCCTGTCACACACATCCATGCCACCAGGGAGTGTGTCCACCTTATCACAGGCTGGAGCATCTGGAGGGGTGGGGATGGGGGCCGTGTTGACTACATGTTAGACAGCTTCATAAGGCGGACCAGGGCCGGCAGAAGGAGGTAGAATAGTTATATGCAGAAACAGTCCCAGTGGTAATTAGTGTTAATGTCCTCCCAGGTGTGTAAATCTCCCCCAGGCTTCCTTGCATGTGGAACTCAGGACTGCCAGCTGCAGGGTCCCCTTCTCCCCTACTCTAGGGAGAGGTCTTCTGTGGAGTACAAGGCATCTGATGGCTTTCGGAAGGTCACTTACCCCCAAACCCCTCATCCCTGTGGGCCTGCCACAGTGACAACTCACGTTGTCGTCACAACCACCTTTGTGCTTACCTAAACATGAGTTTGGGAACAGGATGGTGGGGAGGGTTGTGCTAAAATCCCCTTCAGAAACCAAAGAGGAAGAAGCTCCCTTCATAGGACCACAACCCCAAGCCACCCCTAAAGTGTCGTGGGCCTGCCCTCCCTCCCTGCACTGCCACCACTGTTCTCACAAAAAGCTGCCTGGGGGAGGCAGGGTCTGCTGAGCTCGGAGGTGATTCTGTGGTAGCCAGGGTGGTGCCATGAAAATCGGGAAGCAGGTACACGGGTCAGTGCACAAAGGTTCCTCCCTGTGACATCAGAGCCAAAAGACAGCGCCTGACTTGTCTTACCTGGTTGCTGATATATCCCATTGCAATTTTATTAGGCAGGACAGTCAAAGGGTCTCCTCTGGTGCCCTCAATCCATCTCCTAAACAACTGTGGGAGGGTCCCATGGGCAGAAAAACTAGGGCCCATCAGGCCTCTAAGGTGCAGGCTCAGAAGATGGTGTTGCAGGAAATGGGCTGCATAGGAAGTGGTGAGCAAGGATGCAGCATACAAGACAGATGCACAGGACGAAGGACAGAGGCAGAGAGAGGGAGAGAGACAGAGAGACACACACACACACAGAGACACAAAGGAAGACAGAGACAGTGAGAGAGAAAGAGGAATAGAGAGAGACAGAGGCAGAGAGGGGAGACAAAGAAAAACCAGAAAGAGGAAGGAAGGAAGTGAACTGGATCAGCCAGCTCCAGACCCCCAGGTACTTGTCAGGCTCTGGACCATTTTTGGGGGGGTTTGGGGGGGGTTTTAGCATCCTCTGGATCCCACCCCATTTTTATCTTCTTTTTTATATATTCGAGGTATACTTTGAACGAGAGAGTAAACAAGAGAGATACTGCCTTCTTTTGCCTCTCTGAAAAGAACTACCACATCTGCTCACACATCACAGGAGCAGCAGTAACTTGGGTCATCCAGACTTCCCTTCTATTTTTAGAAGAATTTCAGGGTGAAACGGGAAGCCAAAATTTCAGCCCTCCTCCATGTACCTCAGCCATTGAGCCTCTACAATGAGAACTACTATCTTGGAGTCACTCGCACCCACCCTCCCTCCCTCCACTCCAGGAGGCAGGTAGAAGCTGGGAGGGAAACACAAGCCTTCTGATACCTGCAGGAAGAACATGCCCCCAGGTTGTATGACTAAATGTGGGTCACTGTGGATGCTTCGTCGGTGTATATCTACCAGTCTAAAATGGACTCCTATTCACTGGCTGTTTTTTTTTTATTAGGGTCATGTGAAACTTCTCTGTTGACATAAATAAGCATCTCCAGTCAGCATCAGTGAAGCTGATTTAAACATATTGATCTGATTAGTAGAACACCCTTGTGATAGAAAGAGGGAAAGGGGACAGGCTGTGCCCAACCCTCCACACCCTTATTTACTTAAGACCCCCATTTTCTTAGGGTTCAGTCTATGTCATCAGCTCCCAATTGCACTGTCTTTCTACTTTATCGGTCTTTGACTCCTGCCACTAAAGACCGGTGATGAGAATCTTCAGGTGAAAATGCAAGAATGTAAATGTTGAGAAATAAACCATTAAAATGAAAATTAAGGAGGAAACCCCCTTTGCTACTCTATGGATCACAAACTGGGAGTCTGTGAGCCAGGCCAGCACATGCACCTTGACTGCACCATGCCAGCAAGAGCTAAGGAGTTTGCAAACTCATGAACAAAAGCAAGGCTACAAAACTAGTCCTCAGAGGGTCTCAAGTGTGCAGTGTCAGGAGCTCCCCAAGATGCCGAGCCAAGGGTCTAACACTAGGCCCTGTGGATAGAGCCAGAGCAGCAGAAAAACTCCTCTGGCAGACAGAGCACAAAGGCAGGTTTTCTCCCTCCCCGAGCCTGACACTCAGACACCTCAGGTCTGTTCCTCCTTTGTGCCTAGCTTGGTGATCCAGCTCACTCCCCGTCAGACAGGGGCCCCCTCCCCATCACTCTCAGGCCTCGTCAGCCAGGTGCCTCTTTTTTTCCATCTTTGTCATGGATCCCAGCTCTGCTACTGAGGATGGAGGTGTAAGAGGTTCTGCTTTTGTATCCCTGAGTTCCAGTACCGCAGCCACCAGGGCTTCAGCTAGGTGTGATCGACCCCACTGAGTGCAGGAGCAATCCATCATACAAAGGAAATAGTGCTTTGGGGATCAGGTCTGAGCAGGATCTGAGGCTCAAGAAAGTTCCCGTTGGTCTAGACCCCGTGTCACCAACTTTTGTTACACCAGTGCCTCTTCCTCCACGTATCCCCCATGGCCTCATAGGGGTTCTCTACAGTAAATGATAGACCAGGAAGAAATTTTAGCCTGAAACACAGATGGGTCAGCACAATGTGTCGGTGCCTGCCAGAAACAGACTGCTGCCACATCGCGATGCCCTCTGGGTAGCCCTAAAGGTGGTGACGGTCAATCCTTCTAGTAGAAGAGCTCTGAACACAACATTTAGTTATGACATTTATGTGGAGTGATACACGCCACAGGTAAGGATGCTCACAGGCTCCAAGGTAAGCAAGCCAAATGACTTGGGCTGTTGATCAAAGACCTACAAGGAACAAGATTAGAAGTTGGAAAGAAGTAATTTGGGAGAACAGGCATGTGCATGGCCCTGCAAAACAAGGCCCAGTGAAGGAAGGTCTTTGTGCCTAATGTTGTTACCTCTAGAAAGCACCTCCTCCAGAGGAAGTAACAAGTGGCTAAGGGGACAGAATAACTCATCAGTGGACACCAGCCAGCCCCTGCCCTCAGCTGCTCCACTTCTCATGCCAGCGTCCCATGAACCAAGTGGCCACGAGAAAAGGAATGGTGGCCACACATGGCTCCAATAGCATGGCCTCCCCTTCATCAAAGCTGACCCAGTGACTGCCACAGCTGAGCGCCAGCAGTGTAGACCGACACTGCCATGGCACTATACTTCGGGAGACAGCCAACCTCTTGGAGGCAGACACATGACCATGGATGAGAGAGTGATTTGTCCTTACAGCAGCTGATGTATACTTTTGTACGAGCTTTGCTTCCTTGTCCTACAGGTCTTCCAGCACCCTATCCAAAGACTGGTAGAGTTCCCAATCTATTGATATGTTGCCTATGGAAGATTAAAGATGGCCACACATTATTTGATATTCTTCCTATCAAAAGGTGAAGTTCATGCTTCTCCTTGAAACTTGGTGAGTTCTTTGGCCAGTAGAAAATGACAGGAGTGGTGCTGTGCCAGTTTCTGGGGCCAGGCTTTAAGTAGCTTCCATTTCTTCTGTCCTGGAATGCTTGCTCTGGAGGAAGCCAGCCAACATGTAAGAAGCCCAGCTGCCCCGGGACTGCCATGCCGTGAGCAGCCCCAGGCTAGTACCATGTAGAGGCTGAGTGAAAAGAGAGATACCCCTGCTGCCCCCATAGTGCCAGCCATTTCAGGCCACTGAAGGGCCTTCATAGGGTTCCATCCTAAGTCACCCTATGACTACAACCACATGAGGGGCCAAAGGGGAAACCATTCCCCTTAACCTACCAAACCCCAGAATGGTGAGAGATAATAAATCACTAAATTTGTACATGGTTTGTTAGGCTGCATTGGATAGCAAAACTAATTCACACATGAGACCCATTGCAAAGTAAAGAAGGTACTGCCCTAATGGGTGCGGCTAAGTCGAAGTCTCACAAAGTGAAAGGTCGCTGGTTTGATTCCCGCTCAGGACACATGCCTGGGTTGCAGGTTCAATCCCCTGATGGGGCACATACAAGAGGCAACCGATCAGTGTTTCTCTCTTACATTTCTCTTTCTCCCTCTCTTCGGCTCTCTAAAAATAAATAAAATCTCTTTTAAAATGTAAAGAGGTATGAAAATTGGCACATGATGATGGCATTCCCTGTTGTTACCATGTGTCCCATCACCTAGAAGCAGACAATCTGGAAAGAATGATAGAAAGGTTTGGCTTGTTAGTGGCTCAGTTAAGGCGCCAGCTCTGGGCCAGCACCCTACAGGAGTCACTCACTATCTTCCAGAGCATAGGATCTGTGCTGGAACAACAGTCAATAAACAGCACTGGGTCCCTAGTACCCCGAACACATGTTCCAGGAACCAAGGCACGGAGGCCAGTTTTGCCCTTCTTACCGATACCCTTGGTGAACCACTTGCATGATCAGTGGTCCTGCCACCACAGTCTTAGGCTCTGCTGGGTGAGAAGTCCTGATTCCCTGGTTAGGCACAGGGAATGCTTCCGCCAGGGTTACAGCTAGACTGGAAGCCATAACTACCATTTGGCCACTTTGGGCTTTCCTGCCTGTGGACAAGCAGGCAATGAATGGACTTATTGTACTGGTGGTAATCAACCCCAAATCCCAGGAGCTAGATTTGCTGCTACTCGGTAGAGCCAGGGAGGAAGATGTCTGGAACCGATAGGTTCACTGGGGCTCTTGGTGTCCATGCTAAGTGATAACTATAAGTGCGTAGTTGCAGCAGCCATGGCCCATCAGAGACAAGGCAACCAAGGGCTTGATTCCTTAGGGCAAACAACTCAGACTAGCAAAGTTCTGGTTGAGGGAGACTGATCTATGAGTGCCGGTTTCAGTGCTGAGACAAGTTGCAGCAGCAGGGACCAAAGCTCAGATTGCCAGCCCTTTCTATCACTTTTTGGTGGATGTGACTAGAGATCTTGGAGAATCATACTTGGCCTTCGCTCTCAGAAAATAAGTAAGAGCATCTGTTCTCAGGTGAGGTTGTAAGAGGTAGAGTGTAGGGGTAGGGGATTCAGTGTGTGGATCACTTAGGGTTGGTGCAGTTGCTTTGCTGTGTGACTGGCTCAGCCCTGACAACATTGGCCTTGCTTCTGCAGTCACAGAGCTGGGTTGCTGTTGTTGCCACTGCAGCCACTACATGTGATTGGGACCAGTAAGGTGGCTGTCGCCAGTCCTTCATGCCATGGGTAAACAACACCCAATGGCACCTTTCCCCATGCGTATGATGGAGGCCTCTTGCCTGCTTTCTTGGGACTTTCTTGTTGCTTCTGAGGGGTGAAATGCATCAAGGTATGTCATTACTTGTGTGCATGCAACCTAAAAGCATGAGAGAGTCAACACCTGCTGAGGCAAACCGACCAATGAGCCATAGGAGCTAACGGATCAACCTCACCCTCGTCCTTCCGCGGCTCAGACAGGTCAGGCCCAGGAGCTCTGCGCACCCTCTCTATCAGTCTGCGATGCACAGTGGCCTCCCTGATACTTGTTTTTCTGCCTTTCGACCCCAGCTCCCTCTTCCCTCACTCCTTCACTGGGATCGCACTCCCAGGAAAAAGGGAGTACATAAACCTGCCTCAGGCTCTATTTGTAGGGAAACTGGGCTAAGAATAGATGACGACAACAAAAATAAAGTGAAAATTCTAACTACACAGCCTGGTTAAAATAAATTGGACACTATAAAAGTGTCCAAAATAAGTGATAAGTGCAAGCCACAGTTGTCACAGGGGCTGACACCGGAGCAGCTCCCAGGGAACAAAGAACAGGGGCAGACCCTGCAGTGGCGGCAGCCTGGGCTTTAACGTGCAGGTCAGATGGGAGACATGGCCGTGCGCCTGCACGAGCTGGCACAACTGCCTCCTACGGAACCCAGGCCCTTAAGCGACCTCCCCCCCCAACAAAAAAAAAAGACTGGAAAAATTCTACCCATTGTGCTTAGAAGCTAGCAGATCTGTGTCAAAAGGAAAGATCCCCTCCCCCAAATAAAAACTCTGAGCTCATGACATGCAACTGTGAAGTCTGAATTTCCACTCATTCTTGGTGCACGGATCTCCAGCTAAGAAACTAAAATAAAAACTTGTCTAAGTGATTGAAATTCTTGGTGCCTGGAGAGAAGAAAACATATATTTTCCTATAAAGACACTTCTACAACCTCGATGAGCTTACAATGAAATATTCCAGCTGTACAAAGGGAAGAAACAGCGTGAGAGTCGACAGCTATAAGAAACAATAGGACTTGTGTCCCCCAGAACCAAAGATAAATTAGAGAATGGAAACAATAATAAGATCAAAAGCAATATGAATAAAGAGGAAAGAAAATGTTTAAAGAAGCAAACTATTTAGAAACTCTAGAAATGAAAAACATAATTACAGAAATTAAAAATTTGAGGTGAAGGCTACAAAACAGATAAGGCAGAGTGGAAAAGAGGTTCAACAAACTGGAAGGTAGAGATGAGAATATCATCCAGAAAACATCACAGAAAGATTAAAAATGATTTAAAATATGGGCCACAAAGAGATATGAAATACAGAATAAGATCCAACTTAGGCAGTCAGGAGAGAGCGAGAAGGCGGCAATGGTAAAGAGAGAACGACTAAGAATTTTCCAGAATGGAAACTGTAGTAGCTTTCTGGGGCTGTCATATCAAGGTACCACAGACAGGGTGACTCAAACCACAGACATTTATCGTCTCCTAGTGCTGGAAGCTGGAAGTCCGAGATCATGGTGTTCCAGGCTAATTCCTCCTGAGGCCATTCTCCTTCGTGTATAGAAGGCGACTTCTCCCCGTCAGCCTCCTTGGTTGTCCCCGTGTGTGTGTGTCTGTGTCCCGATCTTCTCTTCTTATAAGGACACAAGTCCTGTGGGACTAGGGTCCACTCCGGGAACCTCATTTTACATGAATCTCCTCCTTAAAGACCCTGTCTCCGCATACAGTTGACTTCTAAGGTGCCGGGGCAAAAACTCCAACAAATGAATTGGGGGGAACCCAGTTCAGCCCACAAGATAGATGCCTGAAGATTGAAAACCAGGGAAGCAGCACTCTGAGACTTGAGCAAAATTAAAACAAAATTCCCCAAAAGGAGAGCCACTAGAGAGAAAAAGTTGATGTCTGAAAAGGTCAGCAGACGGTCAGCAGCAGCCGTCGGCGTCAATGAGGACTGAACCTCCACGTCCAGGCAGGCTGCGTGTCAACGAGAAGGCGTGCCCCCGGACCCCCATCGGCAAGGTGGCTGGAGGCCTTGCAGACCAGCAAAGCCTGCCATTACAGACCATCTCTGAGGTGACTGGTAAGAGCCGGAGCCCAGTAGGAGGAAGACCGAACCCAGGAGAAAGACATGGACGCAAGAAGAGGCAGCGAGTGGGTGTAACTGGGCCTTGGATGTAAAATCAACAATATAGTGACTAATTTGGGGAAATGTGAAACTAAGATAGAACTAAGATACTTGACCTTTGGGTGTCCCCCAAGTGACTCCCTGAAGGAAGGGGGCAGAGAAACACTGGAGCTGCTCTTTGCAGTCATCCTTTGACCTGACACCATAAGGACGGGCAACGTGTCACTAGGGTGATGCTGACTGCACTGTTCTCGCCCCGGACCACTCTTTCGCCCATGAGACAAAGACAGGAGGGACTATCGTGCGGTAGAGAGGTAGGCAGAGGCCCTCTCCCACTGGCCACCGCATACCACGTGCTGTTCCTGCTGCTCACAGGCCCAGACCACCACTACTCGAAGGCAGCAGACCCAGCGGCTCCTCACCAGCGAGCAGCACCCCGGAGCTCCACCATGCAGAGGGGCACCTCTTCCATTTTGCACAAAGGAGCCTGGTAGACTAGCGAATCTGTTCCCCTCATCCCCTTCGTTGCAGTGGGAATTCTCGTGGCTGTCCCACCTGGCTTTTATGTGGCCCGTGGCAGTCTCCAGCCCCACCTTCTCCTCCCATCCCCAGCCCTGCCTTGCCCTGGTGATGAGCGACCCAGCTCACTCAGCCAAGTTCTGTCCACTACACTTTTATAACGTACACCCATTGGCCCACCGTAGGCCTGGGCATATGCTGGTACTAGGTCTGCCCCAGAGAGGCCCACCAAACCTTGGAAGCACTCCTAGGAAGTCTAGCAGGGAAATCCAAGGGCCAGGGACCCAGGATGTGGTCTAGAAGGGAGGAGGGTATGATCCAGGTGGAAACCCAAACATCTGATTCTACAGGGAGAGTCACAGTAGGGCCAGAGAGGTCTGAGGGTATTCCGTAGGTCTGAGGACAGAATTCCAGGTTACCTGTGCCCAGGTATGTGGATTGACAGGCGATATTGCTTTACTTTAATGACTGTTCCTCACCAAGTAGGCACTTTAAAAGACGCACAGGTACATGCACATGCACACATGTGCATACATGTACGTGTACACACACATACATAACCCCACAGCCTGGAGATGACATTATTAACATGAACTGAGAGGGGCAGCAGGACAAGATTGTGTCCCTAACGACTTCAGAGGACAAATGAGGCGAAGCCATCGCGACGTTCTAACCAGGCCTGGGAGTGGAACGCTAGCCTGTATTTTAACAAGAAGCAAAAGACCTTATGGAATCTATCTGTCCAGGTAAAAATGGAGTTTTAACAATCAGTGAGAAAATGTTAAAAAAAAAGGTGATATGCTCTGAAAACTGGTATTTACTGTTTTTTTAATGTTCTGTGTCTTGTTGCTAGAAGTTTCAGTGAGTTTTTAACTCATTTGTTTAAAAACACACTAATGCAACTCTTTCCAATAAGCTTGCAAGAACAGTGATGATGAGTTTCACAGGAGATGGAAATTTACCAGCCGAAATTCACCAAAAGCTTTTGCATAATTGATGGATGGACTGAAACAAACAATATTATGATTTTGGAAGTGCAGCCAACAATGCGTTTTTTATTTGAATTTACATATAATTCAAAGGTTCTTTTGAGCTCTGACAGCCACATATTGAAACACGCCCACCTTAGACCCTGAAAATTGCAGTTTTCCTGTGGGCCAAGCCAGGTGTTGGAAGGAATGAAGCATATTTACTCATACCAGCCTCCCTAAATAGTATTGCAACTGCCTGTTCGCTGTGAAGAGACAGGACCTGTGTCCACTCCCCTTGACCCAGAGTGGACTCCTATGGACACCTCAATTCAGACCATGGCGTAAGTGACGCTGCAGAACCTGTGTGGCCAGGCCAAAAGGAGAACCCAGCTTTTGCCTGGCTCTGTCTCTTTTGGGCCAAGTACTTGGAGTGCTGAGGCTGGAGTAAAAGTTCTCCAGCCTGATGCCGCCACGCTGGAGAGACCACGTGGAGAGACCCATGGGCACAGCGAGAGTTTCCTTGGAAGTCTTCAGTTGAGTTCTCCCAGCCTGGGTGCCGAGCACAGGTGTGAAGGAGACGTTGGTGGTCCTCAGCCACTGTCTGAGTGCAAGAGAAAGCCCAGGACCAAATGACAAAAAGACATGAGTGCTTTGTAAGCCACTGAATGTTGGGGTGATTGGTGCCAGCATCAGATAAATGGACCAAGTGGTTTGCAGAGTCTCAGAAACGTGCAGCTGGTACTTCAGACTGCAGCTCCTGCTGCCACAGACCATGGTCAGCACCCAGGCTGTGGTCCTCAGCGCTCATGAGGGCCTTCAGAAGTGGCAGGGATGAGAATGGGTGCTAATTCCTCTGACTCAGCAAGTACCCAGCAGCCCATCCTACAGCCGCACATGGAGGGGAAGCCAGGCCCCATGGTGGGTAATGCAGGTGTCCACTCATGATGGGTATGGAGGGAAATCACACGGTCAAGTCCGTGAAGTCGGTGACCTCTGTCTCAGGAGAGGCTGCTGCTCTGTTCCCCCAGCCCTGCCCTCACCTGCCTTAGGGCACCTCACACTTCACTGTCTACCTGCAGAGCATGGCCACCAGATAAGCAGCTCCTGCTGCATTTCACAGAGGAAACTACAATACAGGCCACATGCCTCCACTCTGCCTGGTTCTTTAAAGTGCAGTAAAGGCAAATTTTTCCTCAGTCCAAAGCTAGGACATGTTCTCAAGGCACCAGGATTAACAGCTCAGTATTAGAGGGGCTCACGTCCATTCTGTGATGTTCTGTGACACCCTCCCCAGGAGGTGGGGCCATCCCCCGGGATCAGTCCTGAAAGCCTCTTAAATAAGTTGCCTGCACAGAAGCCACGCTCCACTCCCCACCCCCACTCCCACAGCCCGGGCTGTCCTGCCTGACTCTGTGTTACTCACAATAACAGATGACACTTTGCACAAAACTTGGCATTAAAAATTTTAAGGGGAAAAATCTGATGAGGATGAAGTGCCTGATCCTTTGCAGGGTTTTTATCTTGGCGTGGGGAGGGCTTTGGATTAAAAACCCTCCATCCTGGAAACAGAGCACATTGTGCCTCCCGCTGCTTGTCACTTGAAACGAAAATATTTGGATTAAGCTTATTTTTTTTCTCTTTAAGCTGCCAAGCACATACTTTGCCCTGAGAATGGTTTTACAAAGCAAAGATATTTATTTCCCAAGTGGTGGAAAATTGTATCCCTATGAGTGACCTGCTTATGTGAGGAGAGAAGCCATGAAAGGCCCCCAAACCAAGTCTGGCTGGTGGCCCACAGCCTGACAGTCCTCACCCTCCAAGTGTGACCACATTATTTCTATGAGGTGTGTAACAGGATCACTGGGTCAAGTCATACTATCAAGTCAAACACGGCCAAATGGGAGGGGCCAGGCCTTAGGATCCCCAGGTCCCCTCTCCCAACACAAGGTTCACGGTCACCAGGGATGAGAGAGCCCTGGGTCACCTCTGGCTGTCTGACTCAGGCATTCACTCCATCCGAGGCCCAGTTTCCTTGGGAGGTATGGGCATGCACATCCTGACTGGGCCCCAGGTCGCAGTGGAACCAAATGGCATCACGGGTTAGGTGGAATCGAGTTAAGGAAGGCACTATTAGCCGTCCTGAGGCACAGCGGAGTCAGCCAGGATGGCGATGTGATTGGTGGGTAAGGAGGAGGTGGTACAGACCAAGCAGGGCCCACAAGGGCTGGTTCTCAGTGAGGCCCCTCCACCTCTCTCTCATGAAAGGGTGGGGTGAGCCTCTGTGATCCCCACTGCAGCCCCCCTGAAGCAGCCTTTCCATCTCCACCAGCAGGGCTAGCCCCTCTCCACTCCGAGGTCGGTCAGTGGTGGCAACTGCCTTGTTTCAGCCTCCTCAGTGCAGGCACCTACCTCCTTGAGGCAGCAAAAACCCAAGCAGGACGCTCATTCTGTGTTCTGGCACATTCTGGCACATTCTGGCATGTTCTGGATGCTGGGCACACATTGGGACTGGGATAGAGATGCCACTACCCCCAACTGCTCCGAAAGGAGATCAGAAATCTCCAGATGATGGGTGACAAGGACAGTGAAGGTGTTGATGGGGGAGACCTGGTTCTTCTCACTGACGCATGTGAAGAATTGCACATCAGCAAATCTATTAGCGTGCAATCAGAGTTTATTAGTGATCCATTCCCATGGAAGAGAACAGGCCTAGCTAAGGGGGTGTGGGTGAAAGGCATAGGTTCAGGGCAAAGCAGGGTGGCGAGAGTAAGAGTGTCTGAAAGCCACAGTAGCAAGCCCCCAGGTGGCCAGAGGCAAGGTGGCCTGAAGCCAGGCAGCCAGAGAGCCAAGTGCCAAGAGCACGAGTCCTTTGCTCTGAGGACTTACATAGTTGGTGGGATACGAGTAAAAAAGTTATATATTGATTGACAGGTAAATGCGGTGCCAGCTTTCCCAGGGGGGACATGACCACCCAAACTTAGGCATGTGTGGGGTCTGTTAGCCTGAGTCCTTACCTTGCTCCAGACTCCATTTGTTCATCTTATAAAACAGATACATGACATGAGGCAGCCAATTAAAGTTGGGGCAGTTACCCAAAGTTATTTATGGGCTCTTTCTGTAAACATTAGGGACTCCCTCATAAAACAGATAGTGACCAGAGGTAGGCAGTTAACTGAAGTTGTTTTATGGGCTTCTTCTTTGGGCACCAGGGACCCTCTCCCACATTCCAGACCTTGGGATGAAAACAGTTTCAAGGCTTTCTTTCCCAGGTAGTGGAAACACTACATAGAATTTCAAGGACTTCCCTCCTTTCTTGCTAACACAGTGTTTCTTGTGATGTTGGAACGCCTGGCAGTATTATCAGACCGGGCTCAGGACTGCTGGGTTAGCAGGTGAGACGTGTCTCCCTCCTTCTGCCTGCCTCGGTTTGCTATTCATTCTACCTAAGTGCTAAAAGGCGTTTCCTGGCAACCAGGATGCTAGACACCAGCCCGTAACACCAGTGCAGTCTCAGAGTTCTTCCCATGCTGTCTCCTGCCTCAAAGAGGACCCACATGGGTTGTAATAGAGATGGTGGTGCTGAGGCAGGGGGCTCTAGACTCCTAGCCACTCCTAGCAGTCCTACCCAGGAGCCCGTGCCAGGCCTTCGGGGAGGACTGGCCCAGCTCCAGCCCAGCACCCCCCACAGTCCTTCTCCACTGCAGTCCCCCTCACAAGCCACATGTCTGCTGGGACATTTGCTCAGAGACGCAGGCCTGACACAAACATGCAGAGACCCCTGGAGCCCAGCCTGGGGTCAAGCCCCATTAGGAGACGGGATGTCACCAGATGCCCAGGGGGAGTTGATTTGCCTGAGATCACACAGCTGGGACTATGCCGATCGAGTTGGGAGGCGGGGTCTAGTCACCTCTCCCTGAGGCATTGTGCACAGCAGCACGCTGTCTAGGAACTGAAGCTCATTCTACGTGCGGAAACTTTAACAATGTTTTAATTGCCCATTTAATTCAAACATTTAGTCTAGCCCTGGCTGGGTAGTTCAGTTGGTTAGAGCATCATCCAGATAGGCCAAGGTTGTGGGCTCCATCTGCAGTCAGGGCACATACAAGAACCAACCAATGAATGCATAAATAAGTGGAACAACAAGTTGATGTTTCTCTCTCTGTGTTTTTCTTTCTCTCCCTTCCTTTCTCTCTAAAAATCAATTTTAAAAATTTAGTTTAGATACAACTTAAACTAATTTTTTCTGAAATGTGCTTTATAATGCTCTGTGTCCCTCACAGATGATTTGATATGCAAACAAAACTGCACCGCAGGGCTGGGTCACAGGGAGGTCAAGACAGGGGGAAGCCAGAGCTCCTGAGTGAGAAAAGGGACAAAGTGGCCCACGTCAGCGAGGACCGAGTCATCTCCCTTGGGCAGCCTCGGGGTGAGGCAAACATGAACTATTGGCAGGTGTCTGTTCTGTGGGTAGGCCAACGAGGCAGAAGGCATAGTGTCAGCTAGGGTGGAGCTGGCCTGGGGACCACACAGCTCTATGAGCCACCCCCTGGGGGGAACGGTTGGGAGAGGCAGGCGGGGCATGGGATCTGCATGCATTTCACAGATGCTAACAGCAGGTGGCGGCGTGGGGGCACTTGTGTAGGGGACAGGACAGGGCTGGTGACAGTGCTCCCCATATAGACATCTCCACAAGGTGTAGCGATGAGACTGCAGCCACCCAAACCATATCTGGGACCCTTGTCGCCTGACTCACTTAATAAACATCCAGGAAATGAACCAGAATAGGAGGCACCTCTCCCTACATACAGATTCGCTGGGTTTCCACAGATTTTGTGGGAGCGAGGGCTCCTCCCAGCCCGCGCCTGGGCCATGATGTTTTATTCACCATGTTTTACATCTTTCATGGGCTCCCTTCCCCCAGAGGCCTCGGAGGAAATGCACAGCATGTCCTTGTCAGCCGTCTGGACCTACTTTCAAAGCAGGGCGCGTGAGGCTTCCACTCAAATAGGGGTGATCGGTCTGTCAGGCAGAAGCTGGTTGTCGGCTCTTGTGTTTTTAAGGTATTGCCTGAAAAAGAAAATTAAATGAACACTTGTGCAATGTGGGAGGAAAATCGAGAGGGGCGTGCCACCTGAAGGAACCCTGGCCCCTCTGCTGCGGCTCCCACAATGTCTTGGGTGAGCAGGGCCTGCTTCTCTCTCCAGGTCTGCAGCAGAGACCTGTCCAAAGCAGGGGGTCTCCCCAAATTGAGGCTCACTGGCCCTAATGCTGCACATCTAACTCCAAGGGAGCCTCTGGTCCCTGTGGGCCTGGTGGGCATCTGTGGCTAAAGAAGAGACCTGCAGACCCGCTCTTTGCACCTGGCAGGGGGGACAGCTAGACACGGGGCCTCGATGCCCACTCTGTGCTTTCTATTTCTGCCCGGAGTCTCAGAGTCAGATCCCCAGGAACTTAGTGGACACACTGGCTCTGCTCCAATGGCACACCCAGAGGGACCAGAACAGAAAGCACCGAGTTGCCAGGAAGATACAACAGATCCCATGCACACGCCCCCGGATGCACACGTGCACATGCAGGCACACACACGGGGAAAGGGAGCACTCCAGGTGGAAGGAAATGACCCAGAAGGGAGCTAGGTGTCCAGGAAGAAATGAAGAGCAGGAGAAAGGGCAATTGAGGTAAATGTTACTGTATAACAATAATAACAATGACTCCCAGAGCTAAAATATAAGTAGATTTAAAACATTTAAGAACAATAATGCAGAGAGTGGGTTGGAAATGGAATTAAGGAGTTCTGAGTCCTCGTGTGGTCTGCTAGGGGTGACAGGAGTAATTTATACTAGACTTGTAACAAAGATAAGTGGAATCCGAGGGTAACTACTGAGAGCATAGTGAAGTAATTTATAGCTGGCAGGTTAAAAGGGGATAAACATGAGATAAAGCCATCAATCTGAGAGAAGCAGAGAGAAAAGGAATAGGGAATGGGTGAGAGAAACAGAACTCGAGCAGGAATGCATCCGATGTAAACACAGATAAGCCACATGTAGAAGGACCACGTATTTCAGTTAGGAGATAACGCTTGTCAGACTGGACTCAGTGGAGACGCCCTCGATGTAAGGCATAAGGACGAGTGTACAATGGGAGACCGGGCATGCGGACCGTGAAAGAGCTCTGGTGTAATCATGTTAACATAACGTCATGCCAGTGTGCGAGGATGTTGGAAAGCGAGGGCTCTGAGGGAGTGAGGGGTCTCTTCACAGCAAGACAGACCGTCCCCCCGGAATGTGGCTCTAGGGCCAGTGCCCTCTGAACACAGTCCCAAAATCTAGCAAGCGACCTTGCAGTGTCAAAGGCAGAAACAGACCCACAGTCATGCAGGACATCTAAAGCACCTATCGGTGGCCAGTAGACCCTGCAGGCAAAACCCAGGCATGCATGGCGAGGGTGCGAATAAAACCGTCACTTCATCGACTTGTAAACAACAGCAACCCACAGGTGTGAAAGCAACCAGATGGTGCCGAGGACTGCCCAGATGGCCCACCGTCCTGCCACGGAGGGACCCGTGGGTGGGTGTCCTGGGCTGGTTTTGCAATTATTCTCAGATTCACGTGGCTACCTTTTCAGTTTAAGTTTTTGCACCTTGTTCACAAACAGAATAGGTGGATGATTTTCTTTACCTGTTGAGGGTATCCCATATGTGTTAAAGTGTCTCCCCAAGAGGTGGCCTCATCTTGGCTTTATCCATGGGTGGCCGTGAACATACCAGGCAGGTTTAAACAGAGGGAAAGGTACATGGTTTCCTTTTTCTCTACTTCGAGCACTACAGTAACCATCCTGTGTACGTCTGTGTGTGCATGCATGTGCGTGTGTGCACGCACAGCTTTGTGTGTGTGTTTATTGAGAGTGGCAGCACAGCTACAGGGTGGGAGGGTGGGCCTGCGGGGGTCGCCACACAGACATTTGTAGGTTGGAGGCTCCTCATGTGAGTGGGAGGGACACGGCCACCTGATGGGAGCTGACTCCTGACAATACGCAGGCTCCTGCCCCCCTGCCCAAGGCCAACACACCAGACCAGAGACTTGACCAGAAAGAACAGGAATGGACCTACGGTGGTCCCTGGCTCACTGTGAGACCACCAAGAGGAGAACTGGACAGCAAGACACAAGGAAGGACGAGAGAAAGCAACTTTGTCCAAATGATCATTTGTGTAAATGTAGCCGATTCTCGGTCTCCCTCAGATTTGAGCAGCTGACCTCGCGTCTCTCTTGGACCCATTTTTGTCCTGGGTCCTCAGGACACCACATTCCCCCTGTGCCTGCACAGTGGGCCCCTCAGGGCCTGGCCTCAGACCCCGTCCCCTCCCCTCCCCTCCTACATGGCTCCCTGGGGCTCCTCGGCTTCTCAGCTCCGTCACTGTGGGACCAGAGGTGTCCTCGCACAGCCCCCAGCCTCTCCGCAGCTGAGCCAGCGTGTTGGATGCCCAGAGTACAAGGCCAGTGAACTCTCCACTCGACATGCCCACCAGGCTTGGCCCACGAGGTCAGCACAAGTCTGCCCACCCACACATTGCTTTGCTCCCGCCAGAATCAAATCTACCAAAATGCCCTTTGCCTCTGTCTTCAAGCCTTTCCACACTCCATCCTTCCTGGTGTCTTCACTGTCACCCCCTGGCCCAAGCTCCCATCGCAGCTCCCAGATTATTCTGAGAGCCTCCTAGATGGTTGTCCTGCTTCCCCACCCCCCAACACTCACCCTACTGTCCACCCTGACCACAGTGGCCAGAAAGATGCTTGTGAAAACTGAAGTCAGAATACATCCCCTCTGCTCGAAGCTCCCACCATATTCGCATTTCTCTCAGAGCCAGAGCCCACCTCCTCCCTGTGGCCACAGGTATGGGCCCCCACTGCAGCCACGTTGGCCCCAATGTGCCTGGGCCGGGGCTGGCTATACAGGAAGCCCATGCCCACTTGCTCTGTGTCTAGCCCCGCTCCGTGAGACCTTTCCCAGCTGCCCTAACCCCATCCTGCTGCCCTGCCCCACAGTTCACTCTAGCTGGTGATGATCTTCCCCCTGAGTATACAGCTCCCTGGGCCAGGGTCCTTCACTGTTTCTCCAGCATGTGGGGACTCCTAACCCCCACAAAGAAGGTGCTCAAGTGGGTTGTGGTGAAGGACTGGACAGAACCAGCATGCCAGAGACCCTCTTGAACATGCTCCACCCTTGACCCTGACCCCAACCCAGCTGCAGTGCAGGGAGTTCTTCACACCCCACACACTTGTCCTCAGCCTGCCATGTGGGACCAG